>JAHKQU010000034.1:4207500-4555000 GCA_020383195.1 Neomicropteryx cornuta | reverse complement strand
TATAGGCCAATTTATAGGATAAATTTTATATAGGCCACCACCGTGACACACCACCTCACACTCACATTAGGTAATTCAGACAATTTGGTGACGGCGCTCAGAAAACGAGAGCGCAAAGCGTTGTGCGGGGATTCTTTATCCCCTTTACGTACGTTCGTCCCGTCTCAGTCGTCAGGCAATGCCGTCGAGGATGTCATGGGGTCGGGGGCTTCCGCCGTGTTCGTCGCAAATATTGAGCACCAAACGGCTTATATGTTTGCTGCCATCGATAGTCACACTGTTCTTTCATATAAACAAAGTTATACAAAGTATAGACATGTGCTAATTTACTTTTACAGTCTGCAGGCAACCGCTGCCGCCTAGCCTACTTATCCATCCTTCCTTTATCCTACTTATTCAATTCTATTCTATCCTATTCTATTCTTAGTCATCCCCTAATTGCGATCTAATCTGCGAGTATTGGAGGCTTTTACAAATGTTTGGGGTTAGTAAAAGCAACATCTCTATTTCCGCAGCGCTGCAGAGAGACCTCAAAAGAGTGTTTTCTATTCAGGAGCCTTTACGAACTAACGCAAAAGCTCATGTCTCCACATCCGCAGCGCTGAGCTAGAGAAACTCCAATCCTACTTCTGCCATTTCTTATTCCCCAGGTCTATTAAGCTACTTACACATTTATTAATTACGGTCGTGCCGCAGACTGAAAAAGAAAAAAAACATCTTTTATATCTCATTGTTATAGCATTGGAACAGCATAGCTATACAACAGCAGCCATTCCTGATAATACACAATGTCATGCGATCAGGCAGTAATTTGAGCGCCTGTTACCTTCCTTGTGGCAGCCGTGTCTCAGGCTCCCTCTCCGGAATCGAACCCTATTCCCCCCGTTACCTGTTGACAACCATGGTAGTTTTAGAAACTACCATCGAAAGATGATAAGGCAGACATTTGAAAGACACGTCGCCGGTGCGAGACCGTGCGATCTGCAAAGTTATTCAGATTCATCGGTGGAAACGGCGCGCGGCGAACCGCGGCCGATTGGTTTTGATCTAATAAAAGCACTCTTTCCGAAGTCAGAGCTCAGATTGCATGTATTAGCTCTAGAATTACCACAGTTATCCAAGTAACCGTGTAAGATCTAAGGAACTAAGTCTGGTGTTTTGAGCCATTCGCGGTTTGGCCGTAATACGGCTTGCACTGAGACATGCATGGCTTAGTCTTTGAGACAAGCATATAACTGCTGGCAGGATCAACCAGAGTGCTAACTATCGTCGATAGACAACACCCGTTTTTTTCGTTCTCGAACGGAAGACGGGCGCGGCGTCGCGTCCTTCCCGCGCGCTTCGATTCGCCTTTCACAGGAGAACTCACTCCGCACTCTGCGAAAGCGTACGATTGAATCGTCGATCGCAGATCGTTCGTCGGCGACGAGCGCGGAGCGAGAGAGAGCGGCGCATTTCAAAACGCCCTCAACAAAACCACTCGGAGGGCATCGGACGCAAACGAACTGGCCGGCGAGAGCCCCCAGTTTGCGAACGACGCGCTGTGTCATCATCGTCGGCGGGGCCGCCGCGCCCCGCTTCGCTTCGCTCCGAGAGCGAGCGGAGACCGACCGGCCCCCCCCCGCTTCGCTCCGAGAGAGCGAGCGGAGACCGACCGGCCGACCATTCGCGGGAACCGAACGCGCCGCGTCTCGACGCGCCCGACCTCCGCATGACGTTGCCGAGTTCGACCACATCGAACGTGCCGCTATCGCAGAGACCGACGCGCCCAATGCGTTTTCTATTAACGGCCATAACGCACTCGAATTTCATTTTATGCATGTTTTTGAGGTCTACTGCCAAGGTAGTTTTTCATACCAGGTATATAATTAGATTAAATGGGTATTTTTCTAGAATACCTATAAGCTGGATTTTTAAATAAATAATCTTGTTTACATAAAAAAATATTGAAATTGGTAAGTTTTCATTATACAATTTAGCTTTCTGCACTCCTCCTCCAAATAAACTTTAATCGTGCCAAATCTCACAGTTCTCCGTGCTCGCATTATGCCTAAAAAAGAATTCGAAGTTTTCCCTTCACGTATTAATATATAGATAATTGCTAAATTTGTCTGTGGTAAAAGGATAAACTTTTCATAAAAGATTCTTATAAGACACGTTGCGCTGCCTTATAAGATATATGTTTTTATATAGGTATAATATACCTATATAAAAAGTTATAACATTTCAAAATAACTGTACTAAATATGAAAATGGCGTGGTGCAGCCCTGGATTGACCGAGAATAGTATAGTGGGGTTGACATTGTTGCCGTTAGTGACATCGCCGCCTGTCTGGTAGCGGGGGGTGGTGAGTTTAGCGTTGCGGGGGGATGCTCGGACTGCACTACCGACACCCCTTGCAAAAGCCAATTTCAAGGTCGTCTCACGATATACTGGTTCATACTATATTGTTTGTTCGTTTTTGTGTTTACTGTACGTATATTGTATTGCATATCGCACAGATAGATAGTTGAGAGTGAAAAGCATTCATAGAGTGAAAAATTCTCATAGGATATTGATGCTCAACTTAAGCTCAACAGTAAATGTCAATAATTTGTCTATATTATATTAATTTAATTCCTTATTCAGTGTTTTATATCATATATGTTTGTAACTTCTTATTGTACCATAATGAATAAATAAATAAATATGTATATCTATATATATATCTAACGATTTGCACGTAATGTGCATATATTTTACACTTTTATTTTTAACCATGACGATTCATTTTCATATAAACTACGTTGAACGTAAGTTATTCTTGTAAATATCCATTAAACCATTCACTTCTCATTCATTATACATCATATTCGTTACATTTTCGCTTTTTTCATAATTATTGTTTCTTTTTTAAATCATTTATTCACTACTTTAATGAAAGTTTGACCGTATTGCATTATCGCACAGATAGATAGGTGAGAGTGAAAAGCTTTCATAAAATACAGGCCTGTATTTAAACCAGCGTGAAACAAGCGATGCAACTATCTGTGCGTTCAATATTAATTTTTCTTTGAACATTCTGGCTATATAATCTATTAGAAAAAAATTTCATCCTTAAAATATTAAAAAGCATTAAATGTCAGTACTGTCAAACTTTTATATATGTTAAACTAAAGGTGTTTACCTATTTTAACATAAAAATCATGTAATTAACGGTATTTAAGCAATTATTATTTTACTATATATATATATCTATATATATATAGTAAAATAATCATCCAATAAATTTCATCCAATCTATATATATATATCTTAATATATATAAATCTCGTGTCACAATGTTTGTCCTCAATGGACTCCTAAAACACTTAACCGATTATAATAAAATTTGAACACCATGTGCAGTTCGATGTGCACTAGAGAGATAGGATAGTTTAAATCTCAAATTATAGTCGCAATTTTAATTTATCGCTAATTTTTTGTCCGTTATTATTTGGCAGTCATAAAACTGACAGATGTCGATACCTTTCGACTGGGTTGATGGCGCTAATGTCTGTTATTATTTGACAGTGACAGTTATTCGACGCAAACGTATTAAAAGAGCCCATCAGTTGGCAAAACAAATTGAATCAAGAAATCTAGCTCAAAGAATCAGGACAGCAGGTCATGCACAAGAATCTCAAGAACAGTGTAACGAACGTCTTCAAGAGAATATCATAAGAACAAGAAAATTATTATTTTCAGTCAAATGCCACCGAAAAAATCTAACCTCAACAACGCGAGCGGCAAACGTCAAAACGCAAACGTCAAAACTACGATCGGAATAATATATTCACTTACGAGATGCTGTTGCTGGAAACATCGATGGAAATTTAAATCCCAATGACATCGGTAATGCTTTCATTTTACCTTCAAGCTACATCGGCAGTCCACGGAACATGCAGGAATACATACAAGATGCGATGACTTACGTACGTCATTACGGCCGACCGGCCATTTATTTATTACATTCACATGTAATCCGAATTGGGAAGAGATACAAACTTTACTATTGCCAGGACAACAAGCCATTCATCGTCATGATTTAACTGCACGTGTGTTTAAACAAAAATTGAAATCCTTAATTGATTTTATTGTTAAATATACAATTTTTGGTATCACACGTTGTTGGCTGTATACGATAGAGTGGCAAAAGCGAGGTTTGCCTCATGCCCACATTTTGGTTTGGCTTAAAGATAGAATCCGTCCTGAAGAAATCGATCAAATAATTTCAGCCGAAATTCCAGACCCATTAATTGATCAAGAATTATTTGATATTGTCACCAAACACATGATCCATGGGCCATGCGGTGTTTTCAACATGACGTCACCGTGCATGGAAAATGGAAAATGTAAAAAAAACTTCCCAAAGCCGCATACGAATGACACGATCACGGATATTGATGGTTATCCAATGTATCGCCGCAGAAGTACTGAGAATGGTGGCCACACATTTACAATGCGACTGCCGAACTTTCCAAATCAAGTTGAGTTTGATAATCAGTGGGTGGTACCATACTCACCACTACTTTCAAAAACTTACAAAGCTCATATCAATGTTGAGCTTTGCAGTTCTGTTAAATCAATTAAGTATATTTGTAAATATGTAAACAAAGGCAGTGATTTGGCCATATTTGAAGTAAAAAACATAAATAAAAATGACGAAATAGCACGATACCAAATGGGCAGATACATTAGCAGCAATGAAGCTATTTGGCATATTCTCAGCTTTCCCATCCACGAAAGAGATCCTGCTGTCCAACATCTGGCAATACATCTTGAAAACGGTCAACGTGTATACTTCACTGAAGAAAATGTTCTCCAAAGAGCGTTCGAAGCTCCGAAAACGACTCTAACTGAATTTTTTACATTGTGTCAAAAACCTGATGTTTTTGGCCAATTCGCGAAGACATTGGTGTATGGTGATGTTCCACGTTATTTCACATGGAACAAATCCAGTAAAAAATGGGAGCCACGGAAACAAGGAAAACCACATCCTTCCATTACAGGCATATTCAAAGCTAAGACATTGGGGAGACTTTACACGGTACATCCAAAGCAACGTGAGTGCTTCTATTTACGTTTGTTATTGGTGAATGTTCCCGGACCAACGTCTTTTGAATTTTTACGAACAGCTAATGGTCGAGTATTCAATACATACCAGGATGCATGTCGTGAACTGCAATTGCTAGAAGACGATAACCATTGGGACTTAACGCTTGCTGATGCTGCGTTGACATCAACACCGAATAACATTCGTCAGTTGTTTGCAATTATTTTGGCGACATGTTATCCCTCGCAAGCACAAACTTTGTGGGAAAAATATAAAAATTGTATGACAGAAGACATCTTGCACCGAATTAGACAAACAAATCAATGCCAAAACATAGATTATACACCAGAGATGTACAATGAAGCATTGGTCTTGATCGAGGATTTATGTGTTCTTATTTCAAATTTACCACTTAATCATTATGGTATGCCATCACCTAATCGTCCAGCCACCGACTTAGTCAATACCGATTTACAACGAGAAAATCAATATGACCATGGAAGTTTAGCAACAATTATCATGAACAGTGAACCATTACTGACAGCAGAACAAAAAATTATTTATGATCGGATTATGCTGGCTGTTGCTGCTGAACAAGGCGGTTTTTTTTTCTTGGATGCACCCGGTGGAACCGGTAAGACATTTTTAATATCGTTGATTCTTGCCAAAATACGGTCGCAACAAAAACATCGCATTAGCATTAGCATCGTCAGGCATTGCGGCTACTTTACTGGATGGTGGGCGAACAGCACATTCAACATTCAAGCTGCCATTGGACGTTCATAATAAACCAGATGCAATGTGTAACATCAAAAAGAATAGTGGAATAGCTGCAGTGTTGCGGAAGAGTTCTATAATAATTTGGGATGAGTGCACAATGGCACACAAATATTCACTTGAAGCATTAAACAGAACTATGCAAGATTTAAACAGCAATAATAAACTTTTCGGTGGTGCTATCTTACTTTTGTCTGGTGACTTCCGGCAGACCTTACCGGTTATACCTCGCTCTACTTTCGCGGATGAGATTAATGCATGTTTGAAACAATCATTCTTATGGCGAAGTGTTGAAACACTTCGATTGACCATAAATATGCGAGTACAATTGCAAAATGATCCATCAGCACTAATATTTTCCGAACAACTACTAGATATTGGGAACGGTAAAATAAAACTGCAACCAAATACGCAATGCATTAAACTACCAGACAATTTTTGCACTGTTGTTCAGGATAAAACTGAATTGATTCAGAGTATTTTCCCGGATATACAGAATAATTATTTGAATCATGAATGGCTTAGTCAACGGGCGATTTTGGCAGCCAAAAACGTTGATGTTGACGAAATTAACTTCCAGATACAACAGTTGTTACCAGGCGATCTGATGTCTTTTAAATCAATCGATACTGTTGTTGATGAAAATGAAAGTGTAAATTTTCCGATTGAATTTTTAAATTCATTAGATATCCCTGGAATGCCACCACATAATCTTCGATTAAAGATTGGTTCCCCTATTATTCTCCTCCGTAATTTGAATCCACCTCAATTATGTAACGGTACGCGTTTGGTCATCAAAAAGATCACCGGAAACATTCTTGAAGCAACCATTTTGGCTGGGAAGTTTAAAGGAAAAGTGGTCCTGCTGCCACGTATTCCGATGATACCATCAGATTCTACCATACCCTTCAAAAGGCTACAGTTTCCAATTCGTTTAGCTTTCGCCATGTCTATAAATAAATCTCAAGGTCAAACAATGTCCATTTGTGGTTTAGATTTGGAAAATCCATGTTTTTCTCATGGGCAACTATATGTTGCGTGTTCACGTGTTGGGAAACCGTCGAATCTATTTGTGTTAGCTAAAGACAGGTTAACCAAAAACATTGTGCACCGATTGGTGTTAAATTAAATTGAAATTGAAAGTATTTATAATTCAAAAAAAAGATATTAATGTTTAAAAGTTTAAGACTGTCTGCCTTGCCTACCTCATTCATGAGTTTAAGCGTCACATGTAATTTACTGTATTATACTGTAATATACTTATATTTGTTATAAAATTAAATGGAAATAATAAATCTGATAAATTTTTATTTTTTACCTATTGATTTCTGCTTAGTATCAAGTGTAAGAACATTTTAATTAATTGTGTTCAACGTACTTCCCCTTCAAATCTCAATCCAGTGAATTTGTATACCAACATCAACATTTTCGTCTTTGTTCGTAAATAATTTCATTGTACTAAAGGGTTATAGTAGTAGAAA
The DNA here is from genome assembly GCA_020383195.1 of Neomicropteryx cornuta. Taxonomy (NCBI): domain Eukaryota; kingdom Metazoa; phylum Arthropoda; class Insecta; order Lepidoptera; family Micropterigidae; genus Neomicropteryx; species Neomicropteryx cornuta. The sequence continues at coordinate 4,547,667 of JAHKQU010000034.1, read as the reverse complement.
GTCAAATAAGGAGATCACCATATTTTTTTACAAATACCATCTGTGTGAAAAAGCATAGTGGACTCCGTGACTGATGTTCTCTTATTGTTCCTCTTAGATTGTTTACTATAATGTAATATAACAAAAACTTTAGCCACAGCAACGCGTGGCCGGGTCAGCTAGTATATATATATAGATTGGATGAAACGATATTTTTTAGCTTTCGCCATTCGGCGTCTTCAGAAAATATATGAAAGATGACGTTTAAAATGCAACCTTCATAAATTCGAAAATCGCATTTTCAACTAAAAGATAAATACATATATCTAGCCACTACAATTATTATTATATAATTGCAGTTTTGCTAGATAAATCAATCAGTATTATGAAATGAAACTAATTTCTTAAAAGAATATATTAAGCATCATGCGTTAAATGCTGTTAAGTTAGTTTAATTTTGTCTATTTAGACCTACAAATCTGCAAGCGCCCAAAACCCAAATGTGAGAGAGTTCCCATGTCATTACGCCTAGTGAAGTGATTATAATCCAATATGCCTGAACCTCTTTTCTATAGCTAATTATTTTTAAGGCCTTGATATTTATATTTAAAAAAAAGGGAATTATGTATGTTCTTTGTTCGTACTGTATTGTTATATGGATAAATAAATAAATAAAGAAATCACCTTATATTGTATGTATGCAGGTAGGTATGCATTTAATCCCAATTAAAATAGAATGCCATTAATGGTTTTTGAAAAGAAAGTTTGAAAACTTTGGAAATAGCGGGCTGGATTAAAGCACGCCTAAAACTGTTCTTATATAATAATAACTTCAACAACAAATAGGACAATTCTACAATAGTGACGATTTAATGAAATATATTTAAAGCTTTATATTAATAAAGCTTTAAATATAAGTGTCATTTTATAGACGTTTATAATCTTTTATCTTTTAATATTATAATCGTTTCTACAGTCTTACGGACAAAGGTCGAACTTCCTCGAAACGTCTGGCGGCAAGCCATCTAGTAGATAAATTTGAAACTCTTTGACTACTTAAGTTATATCAATATTTTTTGACAATATTTAATCAACTTTGTAATTAATACCTAGGTTTTAAATGAGGTATTACAGTATTTTAACCGAACATTTATAAATAAATTATTGTTTTTTTTTATTTTAACGCTCTGTCGGTTGTTACAAGCAGAAAGGAGGAAATAGGTTATAACGAACTTTCATAAGATATCGGTAGATGTATTATCAAAAAAGGCATTTAAAAATGTTAATGCATAAAAAAATCTAAATTATTGCTAAAAATTTATACACCTCACGTTTTATCGTGACCCTCAACGAATAGACAATTTAAATATATTATTATTTTATTATGGTGAACATTCGGTTAAACATATTCCTTGACCCTCTTACACACATAGTATATATATAAATATATAGTAAAACTAGCTGACCCGGCCACGCGTTGCTGTGGCTAAAGTTTTTGTTATATTAAGGATAAGGATTTCAATTTTTGTTTAAACACACGTGCAGTTAAATCATGACGATGAATGGCTTGTTGTCCTGGCAATAGTAAAGTTTGTATCTCTTCCCAATTCGGATTACATGTGAATGTAATAAATAAATCCGGTCGGCCGTAATGACGTACGTAAGTCATCGCATCTTGTATGTATTCCTGCATGTTCCGTGGACTGCCGATGTAGCTTGAAGGTAAAATGTAAGTATTACCGATGTCATTGGGATTTAAATTGCCATCGATGTTTCCAGCAACAGCATCTCGTAAGTGAATATATTCTTCCGATCGTAGTTTTGCCTGGTTGAATCGAAGGAATCGCAAGCGTTCGCTTTCGACCTTAGCATACATATCAACAATGTATTGATGGAACAGCTGACGATATCGAAGGATATAATTGTCTTGATGTTGTCTAACCATTATTCGGTGTGCGTAGTAGTTCATTGAGCTAACTTTATTATTTCTGTAATCACCTAAAAAAATAAAAAATAAAATGCAATACGAAATTAAAATCTATACATACAGTAAGAAAGTAAATAGATAATTGTCAAATTTACCGGTATTTGGATCATACTGTTTGATATTAAGGTGATATTCATCTTGTCCTTGCCAAAATATCAATGGATATTGTAGTGCGTCATATGAACGGTGTAGATCCGAAATCGTACTGACAGTGTTGTCTCGTCGTGTAATGTTTATAGATCTTTTGTCAACTGGATCACCAACCATGATAACAGCAACCTCATCAACAGTTGGAGCGTTGAATCTACCAGCATGTTCACCTAATGGTACTTTGTCGGCTTTTATGACGATTTGATAATTGTCATTTTGCAGTCGTGGCGAAACTCTTTTGATCAATTGAATTAGTTGATTGTGATCTTCTAAAAAATTTTCCAATAATATCACAATTGCTCTTTCCTCTGCTTGTTCAATAAAATTATACAGGCACCGAGTCGTCACGCGCTCTTCACAATCGCCCATAAAATAAATTTGAAGAAATTTCGGATTGTTATCAGGCATTGGCATCAGTGATCCGATTTTATGGTACACCTGGCCTTGAATTTTGAATGTAGTTTTTCAAAATTACGTCCATCGGATGCACGATCGCATATTACAGTATAATACAGTAAATAACATGTGACGCTTAAACTCATGAATGAGGTAGGCAAGGCAGACAGTCTTAAACTTTTAAACATTAATATATTTTTTTTTGAATTATAAATACTTTCAATTTCAATTTAATTTAACACCAATCGGTGCACAATGTTTTTGGTTAACCTGTCTTTAGCTAACACAAATAGATCCGACGGTTTCCCAACACGTGAACACGCAACATATAGTTGCCCATGAGAAAAACATGGATTTTCCAAATCTAAACCACAAATGGACATTGTTTGACCTTGAGATTTATTTATAGACATGGCGAAAGCCAAACGAATTGGAAACTGTAGCCTTTTGAAGGGTATGGTAGAATCTGATGGTATCATCGGAATACGTGGCAGTAGGACCACTTTTCCTTTAAACTTCCCAGCCAAAATGGTTGCTTCAAGAATGTTTCCGGTGATCTTTTTGATGACCAAACGCGTACCGTTACATAATTGAGGTGGATTCAAATTACGGAGGAGAATAATAGGTGAACCAATCTTTAATCGAAGATTATGTGGTGGCATTCCAGGGATATCTAATGAATTTAAAAATTCAATCGGAAAATTTACACTTTCATTTTCATCAACAACAGTATCGATTGATTTAAAAGACATCAGATCGCCTGGTAACAACTGTTGTATCTGGAAGTTAATTTCGTCAACATCAACGTTTTTGGCTGCCAAAATCGCCCGTTGACTAAGCCATTCATGATTCAAATAATTATTCTGTATATCCGGGAAAATACTCTGAATCAATTCAGTTTTATCCTGAACAACAGTGCAAAAATTGTCTGGTAGTTTAATGCATTGCGTATTTGGTTGCAGTTTTATTTTACCGTTCCCAATATCTAGTAGTTGTTCGGAAAATATTAGTGCTGATGGATCATTTTGCAATTGTACTCGCATATTTATGGTCAATCGAAGTGTTTTCAACACTTCGCCATAAGAATGATTGTTTCAAACATGCATTAATCTCATCCGCGAAAGTAGAGCGAGGTATAACCGGTAAGGTCTGCCGGAAGTCACCAGACAAAAGTAAGATAGCACCACCGAAAAGTTTATTATTGCTGTTTAAATCTTGCATAGTTCTGTTTAATGCTTCAAGTGAATATTTGTGTGCCATTGTGCACTCATCCCAAATTATTATAGAACTCTTCCGCAACACTGCAGCTATTCCACTATTCTTTTTGATGTTACACATTGCATCTGGTTTATTATGAACGTCCAATGGCAGCTTGAATGTTGAATGTGCTGTTCGCCCACCATCCAGTAAAGTAGCCGCAATGCCTGACGATGCTAATGCTAATGCGATGTTTTTGTTGCGACCGTATTTTGGCAAGAATCAACGATATTAAAAATGTCTTACCGGTTCCACCGGGTGCATCCAAGAAAAAAAAACCGCCTTGTTCAGCAGCAACAGCCAGCATAATCCGATCATAAATAATTTTTTGTTCTGCTGTCAGTAATGGTTCACTGTTCATGATAATTGTTGCTAAACTTCCATGGTCATATTGATTTTCTCGTTGTAAATCGGTATTGACTAAGTCGGTGGCTGGACGATTAGGTGATGGCATACCATAATGATTAAGTGGTAAATTTGAAATAAGAACACATAAATCCTCGATCAAGACCATTGCTTCATTGTACATCTCTGGTGTATAATCTATGTTTTGGCATTGATTTGTTTGTCTAATTCGGTGCAAGATGTCTTCTGTCATACAATTTTTATATTTTTTCCCACAAAGTTTGTGCTTGCGAGGGATAACATGTCGCCAAAATAATTGCAAACAACTGACGAATGTTATTCGGTGTTGATGTCAACGCAGCATCAGCAAGCGTTAAGTCCCAATGGTTATCGTCTTCTAGCAATTGGAGTTCACGACATGCATCCTGGTATGTATTGAATACTCGACCATTAGCTGTTCGTAAAAATTCAAAAGACGTTGGTCCGGGAACATTCACCAATAACAAACGTAAATAGAAGCACTCACGTTGCTTTGGATGTACCGTGTAAAGTCTCCCCAATGTCTTAGCTTTGAATATGCCTGTAATGGAAGGATGTGGTTTTCCTTGTTTCCGTGGCTCCCATTTTTTACTGGATTTGTTCCATGTGAAATAACGTGGAACATCACCATACACCAATGTCTTCGCGAATTGGCCAAAAACATCAGGTTTTTGACACAATGTAAAAAATTCAGTTAGAGTCGTTTTCGGAGCTTCGAACGCTCTTTGGAGAACATTTTCTTCAGTGAAGTATACACGTTGACCGTTTTCAAGATGTATTGCCAGATGTTGGACAGCAGGATCTCTTTCGTGGATGGGAAAGCTGAGAATATGCCAAATAGCTTCATTGCTGCTAATGTATCTGCCCATTTGGTATCGTGCTATTTCGTCATTTTTATTTATGTTTTTTACTTCAAATATGGCCAAATCACTGCCTTTGTTTACATATTTACAAATATACTTAATTGATTTAACAGAACTGCAAAGCTCAACATTGATATGAGCTTTGTAAGTTTTTGAAAGTAGTGGTGAGTATGGTACCACCCCACTGATTATCAAACTCAACTTGATTTGGAAAGTTCGGCAGTCGCATTGTAAATGTGTGGCCACCATTCTCAGTACTTCTGCGGCGATACATTGGATAACCATCAATATCCGTGATCGTGTCATTCGTATGCGGCTTTGGGAAGTTTTTTTTTACATTTTCCATTTTCCATGCACGGTGACGTCATGTTGAAAACACCGCATGGCCCATGGATCATGTGTTTGGTGACAATATCAAATAATTCTTGATCAATTAATGGGTCTGGAATTTCGGCTGAAATTATTTGATCAATTTCTTCAGGACGGATTCTATCTTTAAGCCAAACCAAAATGTGGGCATGAGGCAACCTCGCTTTTGCCACTCTATCGTATACAACCAACAACGTGTGATACCAAAAATTGTATATTTTACAATAAAATCAATTAAGGATTTCAATTTTTGTTTAAACACACGTGCAGTTAAATCATGACGATGAATGGCTTGTTGTCCTGGCAATAGTAAAGTTTGTATCTCTTCCCAATTCGGATTACATGTGAATGTAATAAATAAATCCGGTCGGCCGTAATGACGTACGTAAGTCATCGCATCTTGTATGTATTCCTGCATGTTCCGTGGACTGCCGATGTAGCTTGAAGGTAAAATGAAAGCATTACCGATGTCATTGGGATTTAAATTTCCATCGATGTTTCCAGCAACAGCATCTCGTAAGTGAATATATTCTTCCGATCGTAGTTTTGCCTGGTTGAATCGAAGGAATCGCAAGCGTTCGCTTTCGACCTTAGCATACATATCAACAATGTATTGATGGAACAGCTGACGATATCGAAGGATATAATTGTCTTGATGTTGTCTAACCATTATTCGGTGTGCGTAGTAGTTCATTGAGCTAACTTTATTATTTCTGTAATCACCTAAAAAAATAAAAAATAAAATGCAATACGAAATTAAAATCTATACATACAGTAAGAAAGTAAATAGATAATTGTCAAATTTACCGGTATTTGGATCATACTGTTTGATATTAAGGTGATATTCATCTTGTCCTTGCCAAAATATCAATGGATATTGTAGTGCGTCATATGAACGGTGTAGATCCGAAATCGTACTGACAGTGTTGTCTCGCCGTGTAATGTTTATAGATCTTTTGTCAACTGGATCACCAACCATGATAACAGCAACCTCATCAACAGTTGGAGCGTTGAATCTACCAGCATGTTCACCTAATGGTACTTTGTCGGCTTTTATGACGATTTGATAATTGTCATTTTGCAGTCGTGGCGAAACTCTTTTGATCAATTGAATTAGTTGATTGTGATCTTCTAAAAAATTTTCCAATAATATCACAATTGCTCTTTCCTCTGCTTGTTCAATAAAATTATACAGGCACCGAGTCGTCACGCGCTCTTCACAATCGCCCATAAAATAAATTTGAAGAAATTTCGGATTGTTATCAGGCATTGGCATCAGTGATCCGATTTTATGGTACACCTGGCCTTGAATTTTGAATGTAGTTTCAAAATTACGTCCATCGGATGCACGATCGCAAATTTTAGTTGCCCCAAATGACGTCATTTGGAAGCAAGAATTAAATTTGCGTATCTTACGCAAAAATAATTTGGAATCATCTGAATTGCCAGTAAGAAGGGATAATAAAGGCTCCGGCGGAGCGGGTAGAGGTGACAGCACAACTTTTCCTGATGCGCAGCACATGCCGGCTGCTTCATTCCGAAATTTCAATGCCTGACAATATTGACATACTATATCCATTCCACCGATAGCAGTTTTTGAATGCGCTGAGTAGTTAATATCTGGTGCATATTCAAAGGCAAGCCGAACGAATGATGCACGTGTTAATGAGCGGCTGATCCGTTGCCTTTGTCGATCTAGTACTCGTACTGTAGCTATGTTTCGTTTTCGTGCCGCTCTTGTTCTCGTAATATTCTGTTGCAGACGTTCGTCACACTGTTCTTGAGATTCTCGTGCACGACTTTCTGCAGTCCTGATTCTTTGTGCTGCATTTCTTGGTTCGATTTGTTCTGGTAATTGCTGAGCTCTTTCAACACGTTTGCGTCGTGTCCCTTTGCCGCTCGCGTTGTTGAGGTTAGATTTTTTCGGTGGCATTTGACTGAAAATAATAATTTTCTTGTTCTTATGATATTCTCTTGAAGACGTTCGTTACACTGTTCTTGAGATTCTTGTGCATGACCTGCTGTCCTGATTCTTTGAGCTAGATTTCTTGATTCAATTTGTTTTGCCAACTGATGGGCTCTTTTAATACGTTTGCGTCGAATAACTGTCACTGTCAAATAATAACAGACATTAGCGCCATCAACCCAGTCGAAAGGTATCGACATCTGTCAGTTTTATGACTGCCAAATAATAACGGACAAAAAATTAGCGATAAATTAAAATTGCGACTATAATTTGAGATTTAAACTATCCTATCTCTCAAGTGCACATCGAACTGCACATGGTGTTCAAATTTTATTATAATCGGTTAAGTGTTTTAGGAGTCCATTGAGGACAAACATTGTGACACGAGATTTATATATATTAAGATTGTATAATGTATAGCCTAAATACCGCATTTAGATGATTCCTTACGTTATAATAGGCTTTCGCCGTTAGTTTACATTAAGTATTACTTACCGAATGCACAGATAGTTGCATCGCTTGAGGTAATATATTGGTAATGTATTTCTATAATTGAGTTGTAAAAGTATTTGACTTATATTTGATGATTATTTTTTAATAGCGGAAAATCGCCTGAAAAGATAAATGAAATAAAAATAAATAAAAAAACATTTTTTATTTATTTTTTTAAAATTTAGAAAAGTTAAATATTTTTTTGATAAAACGTAAAATTGAAATACATTTATTGGTACTAAGTCAGTTTAAACCCAACACTGAGTTTTTAAAAATTAATTTTTAACTCTCACCTGTCTATATACAAACACACAAACACGTTACGCAGTTTGATAGTATACTAACCGTATTGAAACTCCTAAGAAGTGAGAATGGCCATGACTTTTGTGTCTATCATATTATAATATCAACTGCTCCTATATACAGAATGTATTTTTATTAACTGATGTCCCATTAGGGGGTTGATATAGATCGATAATCAAACATCAATGAGCAAATAAATATTGGAAAAATGTTTCCTAATTGCAGAAAAACGAATTCGAAATTTTAAAGATATTGTTTTAACATTTGAGAAGGCAGTTGAACGCACGGCTCTAGACCGGGGAATGAACTCGCGCCTGCGCGGTTCGCAAAGCACTGCGAAGAAAAACATTTTTTAATAATATTTTTAAACTATTTTAGTACGATTTTTTTTCAAAATTAAATTTTTTTTTCGTGAGACTGGTTTAGTTGTCGATGTAGATCAACCCCCTAAAAGGACATCAGTGAATATGAATACATTATGTTTATTGTTTAGTAGTAGTAAATTATTTAATCAGAACCTGCAGCTAGGCCGTACAAGCGTTATTAACGGCATCTTACCCCAGACTACTTTTGCCTGTCTATGGTTTCAACTTGAGATTGCTTGAATAGATTAAAATAAAAAGACAGGTACAATGGTTAAATGTCATTCTTTCAATTCATTATAAATTTTAACGATTTTTCAGGTTTTTTTTTTTGTAAATTTGACGCGCGGCTAGGAAACACGGGCATAAAATTTCAATTTATAATAATTATAATTTGACTCTGATCATTTTTTTACATGTTTCTATTTGCGCTCGTAGACGACTTTATATGAATTTATAATGGCCAGTAACAAATAAAACGTTCCAAGTAAAAGTTTCATTATCACTACTAAAAATTCGTGACTTTAATGTTATATATCTATACTAGCTGACCCGGCCACGCGTTGCTGTGGCTAAAGTTTTTGTTATATTACATTATAGTAAACAATCTAAGAGGAACAATAAGAGAACATCAGTCACGGAGTCCACTATGCGTTTTCACACAGATGGTATTTGTAAAAAAATATGGTGATCTCCTTATTTGACTTTCTACTACTATAACCCTTTAGTACAATGAAATTATTTACGAACTAAGACGAAAATGTTGATGTTGGTATACAAATTCACTGGATTGAGATTTGAAGGGGAAGTACGTTGAACACAATTAATTAAAATGTTCTTACACTTGATACTAAGCAGAAATCAATAGGTAAAAAATAAAAATTTATCAGATTTATTATTTCCATTTAATTTTATAACAAATATAAGTATATTACAGTATAATACAGTAAATAACATGTGACGCTTAAACTCATGAATGAGGTAGGCAAGGCAGACAGTCTTAAACTTTTAAACATTAATATCTTTTTTTTTGAATTATAAATACTTTCAATTTCAATTTAATTTAACACCAATCGGTGCACAATGTTTTTGGTTAACCTGTCTTTAGCTAACACAAATAGATTCGACGGTTTCCCAACACGTGAACACGCAACATATAGTTGCCCATGAGAAAAACATGGATTTTCCAAATCTAAACCACAAATGGACATTGTTTGACCTTGAGATTTATTTATAGACATGGCGAAAGCTAAACGAATTGGAAACTGTAGCCTTTTGAAGGGTATGATAGAATCTGATGGTATCATCGGAATACGTGGCAGCAGGACCACTTTTCCTTTAAACTTCCCAGCCAAAATGGTTGCTTCAAGAATGTTTCCGGTGATCTTTTTGATGACCAAACGCGTACCGTTACATAATTGAGGTGGATTCAAATTACGGAGGAGAATAATAGGGGAACCAATCTTTAATCGAAGATTATGTGGTGGCATTCCAGGGATATCTAATGAATTTAAAAATTCAATCGGAAAATTTACACTTTCATTTTCATCAACAACAGTATCGATTGATTTAAAAGACATCAGATCGCCTGGTAACAACTGTTGTATCTGGAAGTTAATTTCGTCAACATCAACGTTTTTGGCTGCCAAAATCGCCCGTTGACTAAGCCATTCATGATTCAAATAATTATTCTGTATATCCGGGAAAATACTCTGAATCAATTCAGTTTTATCCTGAACAACAGTGCAAAAATTGTCTGGTAGTTTAATGCATTGCGTATTTGGTTGCAGTTTTATTTTACCGTTCCCAATATCTAGTAGTTGTTCGGAAAATATTAGTGCTGATGGATCATTTTGCAATTGTACTCGCATATTTATGGTCAATCGAAGTGTTTCAACACTTCGCCATAAGAATGATTGTTTCAAACATGCATTAATCTCATCCGCGAAAGTAGAGCGAGGTATAACCGGTAAGGTCTGCCGGAAGTCACCAGACAAAAGTAAGATAGCACCACCGAAAAGTTTATTATTGCTGTTTAAATCTTGCATAGTTCTGTTTAATGCTTCAAGTGAATATTTGTGTGCCATTGTGCACTCATCCCAAATTATTATAGAACTCTTCCGCAACACTGCAGCTATTCCACTATTCTTTTTGATGTTACACATTGCATCTGGTTTATTATGAACGTCCAATGGCAGCTTGAATGTTGAATGTGCTGTTCGCCCACCATCCAGTAAAGTAGCCGCAATGCCTGACGATGCTAATGCTAATGCGATTTTTTGTTGCGACCGTATTTTGGCAAGAATCAACGATATTAAAAATGTCTTACCGGTTCCACCGGGTGCATCCAAGAAAAAAAAACCGCCTTGTTCAGCAGCAACAGCCAGCATAATCCGATCATAAATAATTTTTTGTTCTGCTGTCAGTAATGGTTCACTGTTCATGATAATTGTTGCTAAACTTCCATGGTCATATTGATTTTCTCGTTGTAAATCGGTATTGACTAAGTCGGTGGCTGGACGATTAGGTGATGGCATACCATAATGATTAAATGGTAAATTTGAACTAAGAACACATAAATCCTCGATCAAGACCAATGCTTCATTGTACATCTCTGGTGTATAATCTATGTTTTGGCATTGATTTGTTTGTCTAATTCGGTGCAAGATGTCTTCTGTCATACAATTTTTATATTTTTCCCACAAAGTTTGTGCTTGCGAGGGATAACATGTCGCCAAAATAATTGCAAACAACTGACGAATGTTATTCGGTGTTGATGTCAACGCAGCATCAGCAAGCGTTAAGTCCCAATGGTTATCGTCTTCTAGCAATTGCAGTTCACGACATGCATCCTGGTATGTATTGAATACTCGACCATTAGCTGTTCGTAAAAATTCAAAAGACGTTGGTCCGGGAACATTCACCAATAACAAACGTAAATAGAAGCACTCACGTTGCTTTGGATGTACCGTGTAAAGTCTCCCCAATGTCTTAGCTTTGAATATGCCTGTAATGGAAGGATGTGGTTTTCCTTGTTTCCGTGGCTCCCATTTTTTACTGGATTTGTTCCATGTGAAATAACGTGGAACATCACCATACACCAATGTCTTCGCGAATTGGCCAAAAACATCAGGTTTTTGACACAATGTAAAAAATTCAGTTAGAGTCGTTTTCGGAGCTTCGAACGCTCTTTGGAGAACATTTTCTTCAGTGAAGTATACACGTTGACCGTTTTCAAGATGTATTGCCAGATGTTGGACAGCAGGATCTCTTTCGTGGATGGGAAAGCTGAGAATATGCCAAATAGCTTCATTGCTGCTAATGTATCTGCCCATTTGGTATCGTGCTATTTCGTCATTTTTATTTATGTTTTTTACTTCAAATATGGCCAAATCACTGCCTTTGTTTACATATTTACAAATATACTTAATTGATTTAACAGAACTGCAAAGCTCAACATTGATATGAGCTTTGTAAGTTTTTGAAAGTAGTGGTGAGTATGGTACCACCCACTGATTATCAAACTCAACTTGATTTGGAAAGTTCGGCAGTCGCATTGTAAATGTGTGGCCACCATTCTCAGTACTTCTGCGGCGATACATTGGATAACCATCAATATCCGTGATCGTGTCATTCGTATGCGGCTTTGGGAAGTTTTTTTTACATTTTCCATTTTCCATGCACGGTGACGTCATGTTGAAAACACCGCATGGCCCATGGATCATGTGTTTGGTGACAATATCAAATAATTCTTGATCAATTAATGGGTCTGGAATTTCGGCTGAAATTATTTGATCGATTTCTTCAGGACGGATTCTATCTTTAAGCCAAACCAAAATGTGGGCATGAGGCAAACCTCGCTTTTGCCACTCTATCGTATACAGCCAACAACGTGTGATACCAAAAATTGTATATTTAACAATAAAATCAATTAAGGATTTCAATTTTTGTTTAAACACATGTGCAGTTAAATCATGACGATGAATGGCTTGTTGTCCTGGCAATAGTAAAGTTTGTATCTCTTCCCAATTCGGATTACATGTGAATGTAATAAATAAATCCGGTCGGCCGTAATGACGTACGTAAGTCATCGCATCTTGTATGCATGCATGTTCCGTGCCGTTCCGTATCGACATCTGTCAGTTTTATGACTGAATCTACCAGCATGTTCACCTAATGGTACTTTGTCGGCTTTTATGACGATTTGATAATTGTCATTTTGCAGTCGTGGCGAAACTCTTTTGATCAATTGAATTAGTTGATTGTGATCTTCTAAAAAATTTTCCAATAATATCACAATTGCTCTTTCCTCTGCTTGTTCAATAAAATTATACTGGCACCGAGTCGTCACGCGCTCTTCACAATCGCCCATAAAATAAAAAGGTATCGACATCTGTCAGTTTTATGACTGCCAAATAATAACGGACAAAAAATTAGCGATAAATTAAAATTGCGACTATAATTTGAGATTTAAACTATCCTATCTCTCAAGTGCACATCGAACTGCACATGGTGTTCAAATTTTATTATTAGTCCATTATTTTATTATTAGTCCATTGAGGACAAACATTGTGACACGAGATTTATATATATTAAGATTATCTGACCAGCTTTCGATGTGACGGCTATGGTTGTTTGTTAGGAGTATGTAAAAGGAAAAATGCCGTCGAATAGTGTCGTGACAAACAACCAAGTGGCCTCGCCTCAGTCATACCTACTAGACCGTCTAATAAACTGATTTTACTAATACGAATGAAGAAATCCGTGCATAATTTTAGAGATGTTTGGGCCAATAAATTCTTGGAGTGAGCGAACGAAGCTCCCATGCGATGACTTCGATGGCGAAATGTACCTAAAACGCATATCTCTATAATTAAGCGGGCGATTTTCGAAAGTTTTCGTGATTATTAAACAGTAAAATTAAATAATAGTTAATGAATAATTATATTTTATGTTTCATATAATATTATCGTTGTTTATTAATTCGTGGAAGTGTTTTTAGACACGTTAACTTATGCTTATCTGATGTACGATGGATGTGACGATCATCGGATAGGAGTACCCTTTATCTGAACCCCCAAGAGATGGGAATTAATATGAAGGGACAATAGTTAACCCTAAACACTGGCTGACTCGTTAGAATTATTGGAGATATTGTGGGACGGGCTCAAGGGAAAAAAATAATAATTAAGAATCGGTTTGCGAGTAATAATAATTTCTTTATTTTGTTGTACACGAAGAAGAATTGAATTTTCACAAACACAAAAAACGAAAGTTACCTAAAAATATCGTATTGGATATTGTTTTAGGATACTCATTATGATCTGCGAATGTGTGTATTTCAAACCGAGGTCTAGAGGGGGAAGGAATAACCCTCATAAAGTACGCCTGATGGACATCATTTCTTTCTTTGAGCGCTTCGAACGTGACACAAAATTATGGGTTCTGACTGGTCAGGTACTAGTTAAATAATTTACTACCACTAAAAAATTTAAAGAATTTAAGAATTTAGTAATAATTAAAATTAATTGGGGCGAGTAAGCGAAGCTCTCATGCGATGACTCCAATGGCGAAATGTACCTAAACGCAATATCGCAATATGCAATACGCATATCTCTGATATTAGTCGAAAATTTTGCTAATTATTAAACAGAAAAATAACTACCAATAATGTTATGATAGACACGGATGGTGATAGAAGATGGTTTCAAACGAAAATCGAACCTAAAAATTTTATATAAAAATCAAAACGAATAGGAAAAGATTTGAATCGGCTCATTTCTTTTAGTCGCCAATAAGCATTTTCAACTCTTGCTTTATATTATTTAAGTTTTTTCAATAAATGTTATATTTTATTATTTATATACGAGTATATTGTTTTTACGCATCAAATTGTCATAGAAGCTAAATCTCCATACTTCGTTTCTCCAACACATGTTTCGGCTTGCGGTACGACAAGCGACGCGGCGATCCTAGTAAGCCCTAGAAGTATAGTGTTTTATAAGTAAACCTTTAACAGTAATATTTTACTTTTATAATAATAAAATAATGTGACTGTGGAGTTGGATTAAAATAAAACTTAAGGTAAAGAGAGTATATTTATACTTTAAATAAAAATAAATTAAAAAATTTAAATTGACATTGCATCAATTTAAATTAATAAATTTAAATTGATGCATTTTTAAAAATAACCGAAATGTATTATTACATTATTACTTGAGGAGGTGCTATTAAGTGAATCAAAATTATTATTATTGTTACCCAAATATTTTTTCAGAGATATTGTAGTGAAATTCATTTACTCGAGAACGAATCTTTTTTGTTTATCCCTAAAAAGTATAATATGTTTTTTTATGTAATGTTTTCTTTATATAAATACATTGTAAAATACTTCTAAATCCCACTCTGTATAACCTCCCTACCATGTGTAGCATCCCCACTTCTTATACATTAATCTAAGAGGGGAGATTCCGATACATGCCCGGCTGAATGAGTGAATTATAAAGGTAATATGTACGGACAGCTGGATTTAGAAATCTAGGCCCTGCGAGCGGCGCACAGCTAGTATACTCGCATGTAGATAAAAGAACATATTTTAGAAGCCGAGCGTTGTTTTTAAATGGCATTTCATATGATTTCCTTAAACACATAGTTAGATTTCCATTGGCTTTGCTATAAAGCATTTAATGTGTGTATTATATTTAAGTGTTGTTTTAAAAGAATAATAATAACTAATTTTTCACATTTCCATAATTCTGTAAAGGTGAGCAAGTTTTACTAAAAAGTAAGTGTAAGTTTTACTAAAAATATTTTAGTATTTGTGTGCCGGTTATACAAAAAATGTTTAAAAAATGAGCAGGGATTTTGGCCACTCAAAGTTTTTCATAACTGCTAAAATCTAATCAAGTACTGAAAATTATGTTAAATTGCAAATTGTTGTATAAACTGCTATAATACAAAATAACAATATGACCTCTCTATTAGAAAATTCTTGCTGTACTCGTCAATTTCAAATACATTATTAAAGCTTCAAAAAATCAGCAACTCGCCTTACAATCCAACCAACGTTTGAAATCCCTTGAAAATAGACGTGTTATTGCCGACGTGCCTTTTCTTCACAAAATTAACCATTATTACTAATGCACAAATGACATTGTGACATTACTGCTATGAAATATGCTGCTTGTGTATTTATTTCATATATATGATATGTATATATTTATATATATACACCCATACGTATACTAATTATAAAAATAATTAATAAGCAATAAAGCAAACGTGTAAAATTGGAGCAGGTATCACCCCAGAACAGACCTTGTCTAGTGGGGTGATAAAATCCACACCGCCTATCTATTTTGCTTTGTATGAGATAGTTTAAGATTACTTGTAACTAGTTTTATTATTTAAATTGTTTTATGCTATTTCATATGTATTGTTTTTGGATAAAATAAAAAAAAATAAAAAAAAATACATGTAATCACGAGTCAAACGTCATTTTAGCATCCATACATACATATATTCAGTACTAAATAATAAAAATAGAAAAAAAGTGTAAGACTGTCCAGTGCCACATTATAATTATTATAAATTGAATTATTGTCAAGTATTTTCGTAAAAATCGGCTACAGTGAATCACCATGCCAAACATAAACAAACAGTCGAACTGTCACCATTGTTTGTCGTAAGTATAACAATATCATAAACTGAACACAATACAAGCAATAAAAAGAGAATTATTGTTAAATAAACATTATATTTTATAATAAATATTATATTAAATTGCATAGTGATATTATTATCAGAGACATCTGTCGGCTGATAGATTTACTACGTAGTTACATTCATTGTGATCTGGTGATCATAAGGTAGTTACTTTGTTCCTCGATAGATGCTATAAACAAAATTTTTAACAAAATATTTTACTGATAAAATTTAACTTTATTTTTAAATAAGAAAATAAATGTAAAATAACGATTTTAAATTTACAAGCAAAAAACATGAAATACACCATTTAAAGCTTTGATTACTATATATGTAGAAAAATACAACGATTTAATATGGAACTAAACTAGGAATTTTGATTTGATTTGGTGGTGATGTTTTAGGTGGTTTTTTTTATTTAATATTATATACACCAAGTTTTTTTTATTTTTATCTACTCAGATCTAAAAAATAGCTCACTTTCGCCTCTATGGCTATCCAAAACGCACATCATACGGGGTGTCATAGAGATTCTTGGGTAGAGATGTAATAGCAGGCGGTATGACTCGAATCGTGTAAAACAAAAGTCGAAGAATGAATGATTTCATTAATTTGTCTCGCGTCCCTCGCGTTTAGGGAATCCTTCTGGGCGAGCGGTGCTAAGTGCTCCCGAATGCTATTGTTATCTCCTGGGAACATCACGCCTGCAAAAGCCACTCCAGCCTTTGTATCGGATATTCTTTGTTTCCTGTTCGGATGGATAATTCTTATTTCCGTAATATTGTCATATGATTTTATATATTTTATTTATTACGATTTTATCTATATTTAAAACCTGATAATTTACACGTTTTAGGTTCTATACATACATTAATGTAAACCTAAGAACCTAAAACGTATTTTTTGTATGTTGCTGTGTAAAACTATTGGTTTTTCCAATAAAGATAAAACAAAATAAATAAAATGATATAACAAAGCGCTCACATTAGGGGGCGAGTTTATTTGAATTTGAAACATATGACATGTATTGCATACAAAATGATGAAAAACAGAATAATATTAAAATATATATTTTAAAATTAAATAAAAAACAACAAAAAGAACATGAAGTACACCAATTTAAACTTTGTATATTTATACATTCTGAAAAATAAAAAAAAACAAATTAAATACGAACCTGAATTAGATTTTTTCCCATGGTTTTGTAACTTCATTGGTGGTACGGTAGTGGTTTTGTGTTTTTGTGGTTTGAGGCTTTGTACTTATCTATGTGCGTAAATGTAAAAGAATGTGTAGCGGCGCTACATATTTGGACTGCGGCTGGCAGCGTCGTTTTGGCCGGCGACGGGCGATCGCCGCCGGGCGCATCTGATTGGTCGGCATCTGCGCAGGCGCGCATTCGAGCGGCGCACGGGCGATCCGCCAGCGACGCAAGCAGTCAGTCGGGTCAACAAGCTAGCTAGCCACCGCGCGCATCACGCGCCGACGACATTATTATTGTACCTGACTATATTTTATTTCCTATCTTAATTTCGATATTTTACAATTGTTATCTAGTTTTAATTATCCGTTACTTGTAATCGTTGAGATGTCTCCCATAAGGGATTCATTGTAGATGACAATATTGCCGCGTGAGGAATAAACGGATCCAGAACTCGGAGAAGCTTTCATCATTTATCCTCCATCATTCCTGGACCCAAGACTTCCCCGGCATAAATGTTTAGTGCCACGTTATAATTATTATAAACTGAAATATAATATCCGTGTCTTTCATTTATTTATTTATAACAGCTATACAGCTGAAATTGTACACAATACGATGTAGAGTAATGTGGAAAAAAAGAATAATACTAAAATATATTAAACAAAATTTAATTAATGAAAAAAACGTTTTTAAATAAAAAAACACGAAATACACTATTTTTAAGTATATTTTTATGTATATGTATTATTTATTGGAAAAAAACCTGATTTAATACCGAAATAAACTAGGAATTTGGTCAGTGGTTTGTGCATTCGTATAGTATTTGTATTGGTATAATAGACAGCGGGGTGAAACTTTTACAGAGTTATTGAATAAAGCTCAATTTGAGAGAAGTTAGTATTAAATAAACCACAAATTCAGTTTATAGAAAGGGGAGGGGGGGATTGGTTTATTACTAGCCGCGCCTCAAAATTTAAAACCGAAAATCGAAAGGACATAACTATAAGGCTTCAGGTCTGTTACATAATTAACCAATTAAATAATTTACTACTACTAAACAATGTATAGAAGCAGTTAATATTAAATAATAGCTACAGGGTGTCATAGCCATTCTTGTTTGTTAGCGAAATGAGCGAAAATCTGCCTTAGGTATTATAATTTCTTTCAACCGCATATAATAAGAATATGCTCAAATACAGCCAATATCGGCGAGTGCAAACCGCTGTATTCCAAATGACACCCTTCATCAAAAAAACTAACCTAAATGTCAGAGTGGCAATAACTTGATGCATGCGGCGGTTAAAGTATCAATTTAGCATATGTATGGCATTTTGAATATTATAGCTTAATATTAAATTAGACAATAAATATAGTTTATTACTATGATATAATAATTATTGCTACTTTAAATTAAAATTTGATTTTTAAAACACAAAGTGGGCATTTATCTATACTAAATTATAGAAAACCTCGTTGGTCCGATGTACAGGTACATAATGTGTTCATTATCAATGAACTTTTAACAAGAAAATATAACCGCCTTCGACTTAAAACAAAACGTAGTTATATATATACGGTGAAAGAAAGGAATCAAAATATTCCTTTTACGCATTATGGATAGACTTTTAGCTCGAGCTAGAACGGCACAAAATGTCTTGTGACACACATTTCGAGTCCTACTCTACTAAGCTAAATGCAATTTGGCTAGAGTCAGGGAAAGATCGCGGTAATGAAACGTTATGCAGTGAAAAAATGGTTAGACTACAATGTGCGGATTTGAACCCGCGACCGCTGGCTCTAACCACTCGACTAGCGCGATCTCTATACATTTTATAAAGAATGGTAGTCACGTTGCTGTGTGTACCAAATGCACCGACAAGACTTCCCCAATAACGCCTGCGAGAGCGCTCTCTCAGTTCAACAATGTAGTTCTGTTGGAATACAAATGTATAGAATGCATTGTCAGCTACACATTCGGGTTGGGCGGGCGGAACACTCCACAGAAATACCGGCGCTTTTATTCCCGCAGTCGCCTAAGTACCTAGCTTTTACAAAATGCTACCCACCGCAGTGTAAAATGTAAGCCGACCCCTAATAGCAAAATTAATATTAAAATATTGCGTCGTGCCCGTGAATTTTTAGGCACACACCTAACCTAACCCACCCTCGTATGACTGCAATGTTTGGTGTTTTTTTTTTGAGTGTGGCGTACACCAATGGAAGGGGGAGGGGTTACATCGGACCCCATGGCAGTAAAAAGTGTATTAAGTAAAAAAATGTGTGTATCAACAAAGCGTCATTTGAAAGCGGCAAGTAATTCGATACCGCATTAAAATAATAATTTGCTTTAAAACAATGTTTAGCACCTTACTATATTACGTTAGCACTTACATTTAAATAGGGATTTAAATAATGTGAAAATCTATATAAATAAAAAAAATTTACACGAAAAAACAATATAAAATGAAATAAAGAATTAGTTATAAATGTAAAAACTTTAAATTTTAATGAAAAATGAGAGAACCATGGTGGGGCGGGTCAATTCTCTATTTGTTTATTAACTGCAAACAAAGATTTTTATAGCAGTTTTATGGTTGTACATCTGACTGAAATTTCTAATAGAGATAAAATAATATTCAATAAAAACAAGAAAGAAAAACGACGACCACATCTTAATTCGAAAAATATATCCATCGCTAAAAAAAATATTTAACGGAATTCTTACTTTTTATTAAAATAAAATAAATAAAATCGTCAAAGTCACTAAGTACCTAAGGAGTAATGAATGCATAATATGAATATCAAACCATTGAAACAACAACGTAACGAATTCAAATATTAAAAAAAAACGTACCTAAGTGAAATGATGCATAAGAGCCATTCCTCCCATATTTGTACCTCAGAAAACACAAGCTGTTAAATTTCATCTGCAAATAGTGATACTTCTTCAAACGAACCGTATTGATAGATTTCGTTATCCAGTGTTGTGTAAATCAACCGAATGCCTACCTACACTACATAAAACCATTATCTTTAAATTACCTTATAAGAGCAATTAATTTCAGCTTTCGTAAAAAGTTATGATATTAAACATTTTTGAAGGTAGCCAGGCTAACCGTATACCGTAACCGTTCTGAACTCATTTCGAAAGTGAATGTGCAGGTCATGCTCAAATTAGAAGCGCATATTTGTAAGACAGAAACGTCGACAGCTAATTTCGCGTTCAAAATTAAAGTTTCAGTGGTAGCCCGATAGTCCACGACATAATAATTGTGGCCAACTTAAGTAGCCGCAGTCGCAAAGGTGAGAGAAGGAATACAAACTTCATATAAATCATTCTTTTACTAAAATTCTAACAAAAATTAACAGGGGTTTTCCCATAGAAACTTTTTTTTGCGAATTTGAAAATTCCGGCTCCGTCACGAACTAGATTTTTTTACGTAGATTCGATTAAAACTTTAAAATCTTAAAATCTGTGGTGCTATAATTGTGATCTGACATCACAAACATTTCGCTATTGGAGTCGCCCATGGAAACATTTCAACATGTTTCATATACAGAATGTGTGTCGGTCGATGCAAACCTTTTAGGACCTGATAGAAGACGTTATTTAAAATATAAGTAGCCATACTTACCTTTGTACAAAATTTGAAGGTTTAAGAGATATTTATAAGTATCGTTGGCTCTTTGCTTAATGTGGATGCTAGGGTGCACCGGCGTCGTCCGTAGGCCGGGACGGAAGGCCAGGCGCTCCTCTGACAGACAGCCCTTAAGAGCATTACACGCGTGGAACGCGAGATAGGAGGGTCGCGAAATCGTATTCATTTTTATTATTTATGTTATTTGCTTTTTACTGCTATTTGTATGAATTGTGTGCGAGAGCCCGATCGCCCTCTCCCGCTCTAACATGCCATTACGTGGCGTCCACGTCACTACGTGGGTCGTAAATACCGACAGATCGAAATAGTGAACGCTCCTCAAATTGTCATGCAAACGGTAGGACGACACATTCGCATTCACTTACAGCCTACAAATACATTTTTTTTATGGCGGCACCTGAAATAGGCCTTCTTACAAAATTCTGAGTAGAGTTTTTCTCAATATTTTTTTTATTACTATTACTAATAATTGACAATATTTCTCTGGTAATATTTTTTGGTAATAATTATTAATACCTAGATTAGAGGTTTACCTTCCTCGAATTTATACACCGTATCCAAAGACCATTCACTATAAAAGCTATTTCGAGTATTCATTTTAAAGAATGTTTATAAAAATTCCTCTTGGTGGTGATCTTATAACAACGTCTTACGCCGCACGCCCGTAACGCGATCAGGCTATCGACCCGCGCGCGGTGGGTTATACTATATTTTACAAAAATAAATAAAACTTTAAGTAATAACAAACAGTATTGGTAGAAAATAATCGTAAAAAGAATTGAACTCAACATTAACTCTTAGCACGATTTATCTTAACATTTTTTAGACTCAATAGTTACTGGACCTAAAGTTAGCATATTCTATTTGTTAGCTCAGGCCGCGAAGGGATAATAAGACGCTAGTTTTGAATGCATTTGGGTAACAATTCATTCTTCTCTTAGCTCTGACGTCACTCACACATACCTATCTAGATTGTACTTCTCTGGCGGTTCGGACCACCACATATAACGCAATGACTTTACGGAATCGCTCATTACATTGCACCCGATGACACATTTATAATCTTAAATTACTTTAATTTTCCTCGGCATGTTGGACCCTAATGTGGCTTAATTTGCTGCCGTTGGATCTTTCGATTCTATTAATAATGTAAAAACGCACGAGATCTCGTGCTTTGCAATCGCTTTCTTGAACTTCTTGTGAAAGAAGATACTCATCATCCTGCCATTGAAATTGTCATTTTAATTGTTAAATTTACTTTTCAGATTTTCTATTGCGCGAAGAAACTTTTCAAGTATTTAGAATAGTTATTAGGAAATGGAATAGATTTTTTTTTTTTTTGTGAATTCTTTATTTATAAACAAAATACATATTCTATTCGTTTGTTCACTAAACCCTTGAGGGTTTTTATGTGAACTAATTCTACGATGCTACTAATTATATAATGCTACGTCTACAATTAGTAAATAAAATAAATATATTTACATTATAATAAATATTATTCAGTTTTTATAACCGATACTGTAAAATTATTTTCTTTTAGCATACGAACCGTCTCGTAACGAATATCCCCCGAACGCGGGAGAGGAATCATCACTTTAATCCAGCTTTCTTTATGACGAGATGGAACGAAGGGAAACACCGCGTAAATTATAAATGACTTCGCGGTGTCGACCATCGATATCATATCACGCGAAATATTTTGACAGAACGCCACATCAGCGTGATTAATGAAAATCCAATTTCCACAAAAAAAAGCGCACCGCATTGCATTATATGCGCTACTTTTTCCCTCCAAAATAATACAGCTTTGTTCTAATGCAATTCGACCGTGAAATTGTGGGCCACCTTTTTCGATTCACTCCCGCCCCTTTTGTTATTGTTTTTTTTTTCCTATCCGTACTCTGATAAAATCGCGGAATGCGTTGCGTGACACTTGCCTTGTTTTGGTAATAAAAAACTAAGTTGGGCCGCATTTTTTTTCAACATCTGCTGCCGCTGTCAACAGTAGGAGCGCAGATGAGAGTAATATCCCGTGCGTGCGCGTAATTGTGTTTGCCCCACAAAAATAGACGATAACTATCTGCAAAGTGATAACACAATTATTTATTGCGTTGGACACAAATTGAAAAAAATAGCATTTTAAAGCCTACTATGAAAAAGCGTACACAGCAGAAGAGCGCTTTAATTTCGATTATATTATTTATATTTCAAGCTTCCAAATGAAATAACAGGCAGTTTTATAAGATTTTTAAA
Organism: Neomicropteryx cornuta; assembly: GCA_020383195.1. Taxonomy (NCBI): domain Eukaryota; kingdom Metazoa; phylum Arthropoda; class Insecta; order Lepidoptera; family Micropterigidae; genus Neomicropteryx; species Neomicropteryx cornuta. The sequence goes on along the minus strand of JAHKQU010000034.1, from coordinate 4,524,336 downwards.
AATGTAAACGAGTAAAAAAAATAAAATAAATAAATAGGAGTTCAAAAAGTACCGTAAAAGTAGATGTTCTTAAACTTTTCCAGCCGCATACAGAATTATAAAACAAGAATGGCTATCATATAATATGAATTGCTTCTATACATTGTTTAATAGTAGTAAATTATTTAACCAGAACCTGACGTCTGATAACTTGGCCCTACAGATGTCATTAACGCATCTCCCACAGACTGCTCGAGCTTGGGATGGGTTGCTTCATTTCCTATCTCTACTTGTGGCTGCGGCACTTTTAGCCCATTCGATGTACGTTTTGGATGTCCATAGGGGCGACGATTAATTAAATTGTAAGAATATTGTAGTTTTTGTAAATTGTCTGCGCGGTTAATAATGAAATAACCCTCCCCTCCACCTTAATATTTATTTAATACTACTTTCTACAAAATGTATTTTTTGTCACAAAAATTTTCACAATACTCAAAATATAATACCAATGCAAAACATCATGGACAATAATATTTTTAATTTAGTTCTCTATATTTAAATAATCAACGCTTAATTTGGTGAATTTAATGTTCTTTTATTTGTATTTTTGTTTAAATTTAAAATATTTTTTTTTAATGTGTAAGTTTATTTAAAATTAGTTTATTACATGTATTTTATTAATATTCATTTTATCTCTATCGCTACTCAAATTTATTTTATCTTTACGATATTACCCGTATTGTGTACCTACACTGTGTACCTAAGTTTAAGGTTTTCTGTAGAATTTTATTGCGGACATTTCTATGTATAAATTAGGCTTACGTCACATATGTAGTTTGGTTTATGAGAATTTTAAAAAATAAAACTTACTAATTTCAATATTTTTTTATGTAAACATAGGGTTATTTATTTAAAAAATTAGCTTAAAGGTTTTCTAGAAATATGTTTAGTTAATCTAATTATATTTTTTATATATGCCTGGTATGAAAAGCTATCTTGGCAGTAGACCTCAAAAACATGCATAAAATGCAATTCGAGTGCGTTATGCCTAGGTTAAGTGAAAGCATCGGATCCCTTTTTAAGCAAATCGCGCGCACGGAGGAGTGAGATTTATCATAGTTATAGTTCATATGGAGAAGAACCGCGGGAACCTAAAATTATCTATAATATGTGTTATAAATACATTAAATTTAAAAAAATCTACTAATCATCTCTAAACATTTAAATTTACGTTAACATTTTCAAAAAAAAATCAGAAACATATCATAGCTACGATAAAATTATTTGTCATGACAATTAAATTAATAACTATCCAATAGAGTTGTTGAATTCTTTGAATGGTTTACCACCACATAAGTTAGTATTGAAAGTTAATTGCATAGTTTTACTAATGAGAAACTTAAATACAAAGGAGCATTAGTCAATGGAACAAGATTGCGCATTAAGTACATGCATCATAATGTTATTGATTGCGAAGATTAAACTGGAACTGCACAAAATAAGAGAATTTTGATTCCACATATAAATTTAACATATTCTGGTACAATTTTACCATTTAACTTTTAAAGTACTCAATTTCAAATTATACCTGCATTTGTCTCAAGTCTCAAGGACAAACATTCAAGAAATTGCAATTTTATTGAGACAGCCAGTTTTTTTTACACATGGTCAATTGTCGCCGCAGCAAGTAGAGTTCGATCATTCGATGGTTTGAGATTTTATATTTCTGAATATAATGGTCAAAAACACTTAGCAAATGATGAAAGAATTTTCACAAAAAACATCGTTTACACAGAAGTTTTGTATCATTAAATTCACTTTGAAACTATTTTAAGTTTAATGGACATTTATTTTTTAGCCGCCCAGTTTTAATGATTTAATGAAACAATACGAGGCACGTTTTTTTTATTATTTTTTTATTTTGTGCCGATTTTTAATTATACCTGGTCAGTAGGGCAATAAAAAATATCGAAGAAATGTCAAAATATGCGTGCTTTTTAAATATTTCTTAGCCAAGCTAAGCCACATTTTTCCTATCTTTCATATTTATCAAAATACTCGAAAATTAATACATGAAAAAAAATATAAAAGCTTTATAATAGATAATCTCAAAACTGTTCTCGAATTTTGTACCTTACCGTAAATGAATGTAAAAAATTGGAATTAAAAGCTGTTACTAATATTAAATTTTAAATTAGATAGGTCTTGCAGGAAATTGTGTTCACGGTCGCACCTGACGATTACGTCAGGTGCGACCTGAACAAAACAAAACATAACAAAACATAAATATACATATATGGAATGATTATAGAGGTAAACTCACTGTATTATAGAGGTATAAGAATCTCAATAATGCTCAAATAAAATGCTCAATTTAAAGAATTACGGTCGAATTTCGACCACTGGGCGACCTCTAGCAGTAATTAAAAGGCGACACTGGTCATTCTTCCATATATTTCTATTTGCGCTCATAGATGAGTTTATAATCATTTATATGGCCAGTAATAAATTAAACATTCCGACAGCGGTGCTGTCATAAGTAAAAAACCTTTTATTACCTGAGAAAGGGAGGGAGGGGGGGGGTATTGAATGCATCTTAAATGTGGTTCATTATATTGGGGATCTATATAATTCTTATTTTGTTAAAAAATGCCTTAGAATGTTTTTTTTGCGTTAAAATGGAAGATTAAAGTCAACATGGGTAGGTACCTACTAACATGTATTGAGCGCCTTTGAACATTATGTTGAACGTAAAAACGTCATAAAAACATGTCGTTTCGTCTCAGAAGGCTATGAAATTAGTCTCAGAGGTCCAGACATCTTCATTGATGCTAAAACTTTTTTAATAACGACGATCATCATCAAGATCAAGCATCAATCAGGCCGATGACTCCAGCACCATCTACCATACATAAGCTCAACCATTTTATTACCCGACATAAAATACATGTTTGCTTAATCCTTTTAACATTTGTTTATCTTTAATAGGAAGGTTCAATGATCATAATTGCAAATCAGAACTAATAGTACATTATGTATTTTACTATTTCAGCTTCTTATAAATGTATCATATAATCATGTTCACTTTTGTATTTATAACAATAATTAGTTGTATTAATGAAATGGTAAAGTTTCATGTTCAACTTATTTGATTTTTTCTATTTTTAACTTTTACTTTTACATGAATAAAAAGTTACTATCCTTGTCAACCTGTGTGTCGGACAGTTTCATTTTGCAACTCGAAAAGTACACATGCGATTGACCTGAATTTTTGTGTGCATATTCTGTCACCACTCTTTTAATATGTACTCTGAGTACATATTAATTGAGTACATTTATTGGAATTAAAACAGTTTTGTAATATATCACAACCAAAAAACGAAATTGCATGAAATAAAGAGTATACTGAGAGGTTAAGGGTGCGCGTGTGTGTATGTGGCGTTGGTAAACCAACGTTCTATCTCTCTCATTATCAGGCTTCACATAACTATAACGATTTAACTGAAAATTTTTAATTTCACTAAAATTATAATTGTTTGTGTTTAGAATTTTGTGAAACAAAGCATTTTGTGCAAAATTTGTGTTACATTTAGAAACATGGAGAATTTGAATCTGACGAGTGTAACGGCATACGGATGAAAATTTTAATTTTAATATTCGGTATATCCAGACGATTGGGTAAGATATCATATAGAAATACCATATTATCAGAAACAGTATGCCTTTTAGTAAGTCATTAAGTTATGATGCTTTAAACTTTCGTCATAATGATCAAAATGCTCATGACCCCTAAAATTAAGTTGTTTCGCAAAATATTATATTTTCTCAATACGGTTAGAACCAAATGCATATTTAGGAGAACATACCGGAGATGCAAATTCTAGTATACTCCCTGACTTAAGCGACGTTTTAATAGTACTCATGAATGAAAAAGGTTACTAACTCTTATGATAAAACCCACACTCTTGTAAGACTCTTATAAAACTTTTGAATAATTGAATCTTTATTCTGATAGTATATTAGCTTTGGATCAAGATGCACACCAAGGTCACGAATTAGCTTTGTGTCAGAGATAAGCTCATTTGAGATTAAATATGGATGGCTAATCAAATTACTTTTCCTTGAAAAGCTAATCTCATTATATCATACTAATGCCAATATTGTGGTTTGTACCATAATATATTTTAAGTTCTACGGATTGATTTATGAGGTTCGGATGAAATGTTAAATTTGAACAATCTCACATTATTAGTGTAGATGCATGCATTGTGTAAATGCATTAATCTGATTAGGTAATGCTCATAATAACATAGGTATATATAAGAGGGAAAGAGACACGTTTCCTGCGCGTAACTTCTACCAGGGCCGTAATGGAATCCCTACACCAAAATATTACCACATCGACACATATAACACTACAAGATCCCGACTAATATCGACCTTCGCCCATTAATTATCATACCATAGCCGTTAAGATTACATCGGAGGTTGTCCGGATATAATACATACATTATAATAAAGTGAACAAGTTTTTAGTACTAATAGATGAAACTCTGACAGTTCGATAGAGCACTCAAAAATCATATTCGATTTTTAAAAATATACGAGCATTGCTTTTGGAAGGTATTATTTATTACTGGTAGTTAAAAGTAATACAAATTCAATTATGTGAGTAAATAAAAACAAGAATGGCTATGACGCCCCGTAGCAGTCATATAATATCAACCGCTGCTATACAATGTTAAATAGCAGTACATATGTTTATTCGAACCTGACCTGACGTCTTACAGCTAGGCCCTACAGGCGTCATAAAAGGCTTCTTCTTCCCAAATTACACGCGCCTGTGGTACCAACTTGCTATGGGATGCTTCATTTCCTATCTCCACTTGAGCCTGCGGTACTTTTAGCTCATTCGATGTGCGTTTTGTATAACCATAAAGGAGAAAATGAGTTATTTTTTAGGTCTGAGTAGATAAAAATAAAAAACATGGGTAAAATGGTATTATGATATTCTTTCAATTCATGATAAATTTTAACTAAAATTAAAATAGTTTCAACGAATATAAATAAAATAAGATAAAACAGAATAAAACTATTTTAAATGTAAATAAAAATAAAGAAAGAACATAAAATACACCAATTAAGTTTTGATTATTTATATATAGAAACAAAATAAACAGATTTAATACAGAACTAAACTAGGAATTTTGTCCGTTGTTGAGTTCATTGCTATAGATAACAGTGTTGCAAATTTCTTGCCGAGGTAATGAAAAAGAATTAATTTGGGATATTTTAGTTTTAAATAAATTATAGAAAGTACCTGATTCTTGATTATGAGAAAGCATTGTCATGTTATATAAAATGGTATCACTCGTAAATTTATTCTCCATTCTTACTGAGTGAAATCTCTTCATGTACGAGTACACCCTCGTCTCTCACGCACTCCTTACCTGTTTCAATTGCATAAATGTAATTCAAGCTACACACAGAATGCTGTGCTTAACAGAACTCAGGACACTTATACTAAAATGTTCCTAAGCGTTGATTTATTTCATCTTAGCCATAACCAATTTATTAAGGTTGTCTTTGATATTATTTAGAACTACATGCCACCTTTTCCTACTGAATATATTATTTTTGCGATGTGCGCTTATCATCCTAACATATCAACATTCCACTCACCACTCTCCACTCTCCACTCTCCACTCTCCACTCTTACACCTTCGCACGCTCACGTATTTCATACTTCTCTTACTCATTAAGTCCTATGGAATTACATATTAAGACCCACAGTCCTTACGGCCATCCAAAACGCACATCGAATGGACTAAAAGTGCCGCAAGACGAGTGGAGATAGAAAATAAAGCAACCTCTAGCAAGTCGGCACCACAGGCGCGTGTAGTCTCGGGGAAGGTGGCTTTAATGACGCCTGTAGGACCTGGCTACATGTAAGACGTCTGGTTCTGGTTAAATCATTTACTACTACTAAACAATGCATAGAAGCAGTTAATATTATGAAAATAAGATGAAATTCGCTGTTGCTAGCTGATAAATATTTGTAGCTTATATATTCGTAAAAAAATCTATAAGATATCAGAATACAAAATAGAAAAAATATTGAATTTTTAATTTCTCCTAAAATTAAAATGAAAAGTAAATTGAATTAAAATTATTTGTACATTTGTATTATTATATCTTTATTTATTTACTTACAAAATCAGAAAATAATGCTATTGAATAGATCTTGTTTTTATTTGGTTAATGGGTTTTTAGGCCAGTTAGGCCAGTAAGTTAACGTTTAAAGTAATATTTTTGGGTCCGCCTCAGTACGAGTGCGACCCTCGTTCAACGCCCTATTTGACGAGAAATAACGCAGACGGCGCGCGGCGTCCCTCAGCAAATATTCCTTCAGAATTGCTAGCCAACAACTAGTATATACTCGTGTATACTACTTTATTGCACATTATGCGTTCGCTAGTTACAAGATTTTCGGATTAACATTAATAAGTCTTTTAATCATCTTAGTTATTATTTTATTTATAAATTGTATTTTTTTATTTTAAACAATGTAAGGCTAGTTAAGTGATCTATCGTATTGGTGCATGTACGACGTACTGTCACAATAAAAGAAACTCATATTTCTAGGCGTCTTTGACTCACCGGTCGCGGTTTCTCGATTAGAGGCTGTTCACAAAATTAATCATATCCAAATTTGCCGGTTTCGCTATATAACCGGTGTAACGAAAATATAAATGAGCCATATATCTCATTACAGTATGTACTTATGACGAAATTTCATATTGAAATATTATGTGTTTAAAGGTATATGTATTTAATACTAAAAAATAATGAATTCATGAATAAACTCACATTAAGATGTTAATTTAATATTTTTGTATTTCATAATTTAAGTATTTCTGAATGCAATAATGCATCCTTAATAATACAATTACTTCGACAACACAGCATAAATAATTGACCTAACTGTAGCTTGCAAGGATAACAGAAATCAAATAATGATAATATTATTTTTCGAAGCAACGGTCACGGCCAATCAACTTTCATGAGCATACCCTTTTAACCCGTAAGGGTGACAAATAGTTTATTAGAATAGATAAAAATGTACCTTGAATACTTTTTTAAAGACATCAATAACTATAAATTCTAGTATTCGAATTTATATTAAACATAGTTCGGGTTTGTAAACTTCTTCAAACCCAAACAATTTCGTCTATTTCGGCTTCTGGTATGTTTTGTTTGACCACAGAATGATAAAAGTTTTATGACCATACAATCAAATTTTTTGATTGTATGTTTACAATCAAAAAAAAAACTGATAACCATTGTGTTAAGATCAGCATTTATTTTAATCCAGAATCCAACGTCAAACGTCTGTGTGAAGTGAGTAGAAAGCAGATATTAGCGTGTTGTCCCTTTCATTGCGATACGAAAATATAGAGAGCAAAATGCGGAACACTCATTCACGTTCTGATCGGCCTCTCATCGACAAACTATTACGTTTCCTTTTCAAAACTATTATGTATGCAATAGGTACAACGTTTATGATCTTAGCACAGTTTTTAAAGGGGTCTCTTTTTCACAAGTGTACACTTGATATTTTTAAAAGTCTGTCAATGTTATTCAGTATCAAATTGATGTATTTTTTCCCTGTTCTGTCAAATTATTATGAAATATGTTTTATTTACATAGATTATTTATATTATGCATCATTAAAAAAGATTTTTACAGGGTAGGCAAAGCCCTTAAGTCTAAATAGATAGCACATCACTTAAAAGGCCGTTTTCTTACTACATTCGGGCGAACAAGATTTTATTTACCTTCACTCCTTTGTTATCTTTAATCTTGCAATCGATTTTTCACCATTTCCGATAGTTAAATTTTGCTGTTTTATTAAATACTGATGAGAAATTTAAAAATGAAAAAATAATAAATATATGCGATTTATATAAAGTACAAGCGGTAGATAACATTGCTACTAAAAGGACTTAGGCATGAAGCAAACTCAAGTAAATCGTCTTATTTTGAGGAAAAAGGATAAATTAAAAAATATTTTTTAAAACCAAGATTTTATTTAATGAACTTAAAAGTAGAAAATATTTGTTTTCAATTCCTTATATGCTCACTGTAAATAAAATATTGGGGCGCTTAAAAGACTTGCTTAGTGTTTCAATTCGAAATCAAGTAAATGTGTAAAAAATATTTTTTTTTGAAAAAAATTGCAAGCACATGTGCGCTTGTGCGTTCAATAATCATGGCAGGGATTTGGTTAGAAGATTCAAACAACTCGACGCGCGAAGTTAAAGTTTCATTATATTAATATGTGTCGGGATTGCGTTTTGATTGCATTTGCGACGCTTCGCTTCGAGGGTTGAAAGTCCGTTGAGACTACTCGCAGTGACGTCATCATATATAGTGAAAGACAATTTATCCTATGATATACCTATAAACAATGGTTTAAATTCATTTCTGTGCTTTTTAGTGTTTGTGTGATGTAGTCTAAAGCAGGTTATTTTTACCCTACGATAAATATTCTGATCTACAAAAATGACGTCTCCACTTCAAAAGCATGTCTTTACTCTTTTAGTGAGCAAAACTACTTTTCTGGAGTAGAGAACGCCCCGCAGCCGACGGAAGTTCGGTGCGTTTTCACGAATTTCGCGTTAAAAAGCAGACGAACGCGACCTTAAAAATATATCGTCGTTTTGTGTGATTGACGGAACCACTTAGCAGGGTTTTATTATCGAGACACTTTAGACGCGTAGGCGGAAGACGATTTTAATTTCATTCTTAGAACCAGGACAATGGAAAACCTTTGCCAGTTAAACCAATTTTAAATCTAAAATATGTCAAAAGAAGTGGACAAGTATAAAAAGTATATTGTTCTTGCAAAAATGTTTTTTTATATCAATTTTTGGAAATTAAATAGTGTTCTGTTACTGTTTACAGACATCCTATACACAAGTTTTAACAAAACCACGAGGCATATTTGAATAAGATATTGTAGATATATAGTCATTTTACATTAAATGATGTCGTAATTCTATCAAGCAATGAAGAGAAGCCAAACTGCGCAGAATGTGTCCCGCGCAGATGATGGCGAGTCACAAACAAGACAGCTGTCTTTATCACTGTCAACTCCTATTACGTTGTAGGGCCTGGAATAGCCGCGGGCAATAATCCCAATTTCGTTCACAAGGCCAAACTTCGCCAATCCCCAACATCAAAGTGTTGACTTGCCTGTGAATATCGAGCAAGTTAATTTACTAAGCGTTGACTGAATTTTATTTTGAATGCACGTGACAAAAGTTTAACAATAAATTTTCATTGCTGGTTAATCTCTGACAAGAAACTTTAATGAGTTTTTAACGATTAATCAATGTTGAAGGGGTGAAAAAGTAACCTATTTTAAACAATTTTTCATTTTACTTATATATTTTAATTAAAATAATAAATATGTGTGTACTACTAGTAATTAAAAAATAGAAGAATCATAGTTTTCTTTATAGATACTTTTATTTTTTTTTTATAATAATTCTAAAAATTCTATTTTTTTATAATAAACCTCTACTCATATTATTTATTAATTTTGTGATTTACTTAATACTAACTTCTCTAACTTCGCAACGGTGTCTTAAAATACTATAACATAAAACCACGAACTAAATTCATGGTTTAGTTCTATATTAAACAGTTTTTTATGTTTCTATAATATAAAAATAATCAAAGCTTGAATTCATGTATTTTATTTATGTTTTCATTGTGTTTTTGTTTAAATTTAAAATGGTTTTATTAAATTTAATTCATCTTATATAAATTCGTTTAAAATATTTTAATTTTATTCCTTTTTACCTTCAACTATCGTTATTAATCAATTGGCTACCCTAGTTTAAGGAATTTATACTTCAATTTATATTGTCTTTATATCATTACCTGTACCTATTCTGTTTAGAATTTCTGTTGAGTAACCATAATAAATAAATAAATAAACATGAACATTATATTTCAATTTATAATAATTTTAACGTGACGCTGAATATTCTTTTACGTGTTTCCATTTACATAGATGTATTTTTTTTTGTATTATTTATTTTAATTAGCCACTAATAAATAATACGTCACAACAACCCCGCTGTCATATATTAGAAATTCGAATATGAAGAAATATCGCTGCGCTGTATCGAGGCAAAATGTTTCATTCTTTAGTGCTAAAAATGTATTGACTTTCTTGTTAAATATCTATAATATTATCCCACCAGCCTCCGATGTGGTCAAAACGGCTATATTTGTTTTGCAAGAGTGTTGTGTGTGTTTGTTTTCTATGTACAAAATATCAACTCTTTCCATTTGTTCTTTTCGAGTTGAAAGATGCAACGGACCTACTGACGGACAAACGACGAGGATGGCATAGTAGCTTCTTATAATGTATAGAAGCTAAAAACTATTGTCAATTTGATGGGTAGCGTATGTTTGTAGCTTTTTATTCTGGTCGTGAATGTAAAAATATATATGTTTATGACAAATTTCCGACAATATGTTCTCATCCTTTATCTTTTATTGGATATTTTCGGAGGCGCATATGGAAGAGATTCCGCAGAGAAGCCGAAGGTGATGTAACAAAATGCACCTCGTTTCAAAAACAAATAACCGAAAATACTTCTAGGTATACCGACACGCATTACTAGCTACAAAAAGGCGAGCTTATTGCCGAAGGACAATCCTAACAGCTGACCCAGATAGATCGCGTTATAAATATTGTTGTGTCGGCGAAAAAAAGTCTATAATTAAAATTAAATTTCGAAAACATTAGCAAACCTAAGAATGTTGGATACGCCAAAACTAGGCTCCTAGTATCTTTAATTGAAATTGAAGTAAATAGATAAATAAATAACATGATAGGCATGTATAAAGTCGAGCGTTTTAAATTCAGGGATGTACCTACCGCGCCGGGAATCAAAAATCAAATAAAAAAGACAAGCATTTCGTCCAACCTAACCAAACACATGTAAGCGTAAAGTGACTTTTCATATTCAAGCAGAAAAATATTAATAACAAATTAATTACGGCTAAAAGTATGAAATAATGAAAGCCAATTAAGAACACTTGGCACTTAAATTTGGCCGATCTGAATACACGCAAAAGCCTTGTATAGGTGTGATAATGTTTATTTTATTTATAAGTGATCAGCTTAAAATTATGTTTGTAATTTTATTTTAACGTTTTAAATGAGTATGTAAGTGAAATTCATTAAAAAGAATTTTGTAATTTGTAGCATAACTAAATGAGCTATCGGGGCTACAAATTTAGAGCCCTCTTAATGGGATGTTCTAGTCTCACTAGTTAAAGCATTCATCTAGGCATAGAAGGTCGACTCCTGCGCGTTCGTTTGGCGCGGTTGCGTTACGTTTACGTTTGAATATAATATCAAAAGTATCGATCGAGTCTCGCGATGAATGTATCTGTCGCATTCCTGGGGACGTTCCTGGAGTATCCGAATGTAACGCATTATTTTTAAATAAAATATCCAGTTATTTATATTACATTGTTGATGTATTTTTTTTTAAATTTCTAAACTCACCCATTGGAAACCAATGGCATTTTCAGATGTAATAATTTCTAATAATGTATAAATTATGTTTTTGCTTCTATACATACATCTTCTTCTTAATATATATAAATCTCGTGTCACAATGTTTGTCCTCAATGGACGGCTGAACCACTTAACCGATTATAATAAAATTTGAACACCATGTGCAGTTCGATGTGCACTTGAGAGATAGGATAGTTTAAATCTCAAATTATAGTCGCAATTTTAATTTATCGCTAATTTTTTGTCCGTTATTATTTGGCAGTCATAAAACTGACAGATGTCGATACCTTTCGACTGGGTTGATGGCGCTAATGTCTGTTATTATTTGACAGTGACAGTTATTCGACGCAAACGTATTAAAAGAGCCCATCAGTTGGCAGAACAAATTGAATCAAGAAATCCAGCTCAAAGAATCAGGACAGCAGGTCATGCACAAGAATCTCAAGAACAGTGTAACGAACGTCTTCAAGAGAATATCATAAGAACAAGAAAATTATTATTTTCAGTCAAATGCCACCGAAAAAATCTAACCTCAACAACGCGAGCGGCAAACGTCAAAACGCAAACGTCAAAACTACGATCGGAATAATATATTCACTTACGAGATGCTGTTGCTGGAAACATCGATGGAAATTTAAATCCCAATGACATCGGTAATGCTTTCATTTTACCTTCAAGCTACATCGGCAGTCCACGGAACATGCAGGAATACATACAAGATGCGATGACTTACGTACGTCATTACGGCCGACCGGATTTATTTATTACATTCACATGTAATCCGAATTGGGAAGAGATACAAACTTTACTATTGCCAGGACAACAAGCCATTCATCGTCATGATTTAACTGCACGTGTGTTTAAACAAAAATTGAAATCCTTAATTGATTTTATTGTTAAATATACAATTTTTGGTATCACACGTTGTTGGCTGTATACGATAGAGTGGCAAAAGCGAGGTTTGCCTCATGCCCACATTTTGGTTTGGCTTAAAGATAGAATCCGTCCTGAAGAAATCGATCAAATAATTTCAGCCGAAATTCCAGACCCATTAATTGATCAAGAATTATTTTATATTGTCACCAAACACATGATCCATGGGCCATGCGGTGTTTTCAACATGACCTCACCGTGCATGGAAAATGGAAAATGTAAAAAAAACTTCCCAAAGCCGCATACGAATGACACGATCACGGATATTGATGGTTATCCAATGTATCGCCGCAGAAGTACTGAGAATGGTGGCCACACATTTACAATGCGACTGCCGAACTTTCCAAATCAAGTTGAGTTTGATAATCAGTGGGTGGTACCATACTCACCACTACTTTCAAAAACTTACAAAGCTCATATCAATGTTGAGCTTTGCAGTTCTGTTAAATCAATTAAGTATATTTGTAAATATGTAAACAAAGGCAGTGATTTGGCCATATTTGAAGTAAAAAACATAAATAAAAATGACGAAATAGCACGATACCAAATGGGCAGATACATTAGCAGCAATGAAGCTATTTGGCATATTCTCAGCTTTCCCATCCACGAAAGAGATCCTGCTGTCCAACATCTGGCAATACATCTTGAAAACGGTCAACGTGTATACTTCACTGAAGAAAATGTTCTCCAAAGAGCGTTCGAAGCTCCGAAAACGACTCTAACTGAATTTTTTACATTGTGTCAAAAACCTGATGTTTTTGGCCAATTCGCGAAGACATTGGTGTATGGTGATGTTCCACGTTATTTCACATGGAACAAATCCAGTAAAAAATGGGAGCCACGGAAACAAGGAAAACCGCATCCTTCCATTACAGGCATATTCAAAGCTAAGACATTGGGGAGACTTTACACGGTACATCCAAAGCAACGTGAGTGCTTCTATTTACGTTTGTTATTAGTGAATGTTCCCGGACCAACGTCTTTTGAATTTTTACGAACAGCTAATGGTCGAGTATTCAATACATACCAGGATGCATGTCGTGAACTGCAATTGCTAGAAGACGATAACCATTGGGACTTAACGCTTGCTGATGCTGCGTTGACATCAACACCGAATAACATTCGTCAGTTGTTTGCAATTATTTTGGCGACATGTTATCCCTCGCAAGCACAAACTTTGTGGGAAAAATATAAAAATTGTATGACAGAAGACATCTTGCACCGAATTAGACAAACAAATCAATGCCAAAACATAGATTATACACCAGAGATGTACAATGAAGCATTGGTCTTGATCGAGGATTTATGTGTTCTTATTACAAATTTACCACTTAATCATTATGGTATGCCATCACCTAATCGTCCAGCCACCGACTTAGTCAATACCGATTTACAACGAGAAAATCAATATGACCATGGAAGTTTAGCAACAATTATCATGAACAGTGAACCATTACTGACAGCAGAACAAAAAATTATTTATGATCGGATTATGCTGGCTGTTGCTGCTGAACAAGGCGGTTTTTTTTTCTTGGATGCACCCGGTGGAACCGGTAAGACATTTTTAATATCGTTGATTCTTGCCAAAATACGGTCGCAACAAAAAATCGCATTAGCATTAGCATCGTCAGGCATTGCGGCTACTTTACTGGATGGTGGGCGAACAGCACATTCAACATTCAAGCTGCCATTGGACGTTCATAATAAACCAGATGCAATGTGTAACATCAAAAAGAATAGTGGAATAGCTGCAGTGTTGCGGAAGAGTTCTATAATAATTTGGGATGAGTGCACAATGGCACACAAATATTCACTTGAAGCATTAAACAGAACTATGCAAGATTTAAACAGCAATAATAAACTTTTCGGTGGTGCTATCTTACTTTTGTCTGGTGACTTCCGGCAGACCTTACCGGTTATACCTCGCTCTACTTTCGCGGATGAGATTAATGCATGTTTGAAACAATCATTCTTATGGCGAAGTGTTGAAACACTTCGATTGACCATAAATATGCGAGTACAATTGCAAAATGATCCATCAGCACTAATATTTTCCGAACAACTACTAGATATTGGGAACGGTAAAATAAAACTGCAACCAAATACGCAATGCATTAAACTACCAGACAATTTTTGCACTGTTGTTCAGGATAAAACTGAATTGATTCAGAGTATTTTCCCGGATATACAGAATAATTATTTGAATCATGAATGGCTTAGTCAACGGGCGATTTTGGCAGCCAAAAACGTTGATGTTGACGAAATTAACTTCCAGATACAACAGTTGTTACCAGGCGATCTGATGTCTTTTAAATCAATCGATACTGTTGTTGATGAAAATGAAAGTGTAAATTTTCCGATTGAATTTTTAAATTCATTAGATATCCCTGGAATGCCACCACATAATCTTCGATTAAAGATTGGTTCCCCTATTATTCTCCTCCGTAATTTGAATCCACCTCAATTATGTAACGGTACGCGTTTGGTCATCAAAAAGATCACCGGAAACATTCTTGAAGCAACCATTTTGGCTGGGAAGTTTAAAGGAAAAGTGGTCCTGCTGCCACGTATTCCGATGATACCATCAGATTCTACCATACCCTTCAAAAGGCTACAGTTTCCAATTCGTTTAGCTTTCGCCATGTCTATAAATAAATCTCAAGGTCAAACAATGTCCATTTGTGGTTTAGATTTGGAAAATCCATGTTTTTCTCATGGGCAACTATATGTTGCGTGTTCACGTGTTGGGAAACCGTCGAATCTATTTGTGTTAGCTAAAGACAGGTAAACCAAAAACATTATGCACCGATTGGTGTTAAATTAAATTGAAATTGAAAGTATTTATAATTCAAAAAAAAGATATTAATGTTTAAAAGTTTAAGACTGTCTGCCTTGCCTACCTCATTCATGAGTTTAAGCGTCACATGTAATTTACTGTATTATACTGTAATATACTTATATTTGTTATAAAATTAAATGGAAATAATAAATCTGATAAATTTTTATTTTTTACCTATTGATTTCTGCTTAGTATCAAGTGTAAGAACATTTTAATTAATTGTGTTCAACGTACTTCCCCTTCAAATCTCAATCCAGTGAATTTGTATACCAACATCAACATTTTCGTCTTTGTTCGTAAATAATTTCATTGTACTAAAGGGTTATAGTAGTAGAAAGTCAAATAAGGAGATCACCATATTTTTTTACAAATACCATCTGTGTGAAAAAGCATAGTGGACTCCGTGACTGATGTTCTCTTATTGTTCCTCTTAGATTGTTTACTATAATGTAATATAACAAAAACTTTAGCCACAGCAACGCGTGGCCGGGTCAGCTAGTACATGTATAAGAAGCTACTATCCCCGCCCCGTCTGTCCGTCTGCTGCAACTTTCAACTCGAAACGTACAAATGCGGAAAACTTAAATGTTTATGTATAGATTGATGTTCTTAAAGAACTACCATAGCCGTTTTGATCACATCGGAGGGTAATCAGATAATATAGATATATAACATTCATTATATGTAACTATAAACTTTTTGCCGACGCTTTGACGATTACTAATAGATGCAACTTTTATATTTCGATACAGTGCTCATATATCATATTCAAATTTCAAAAATATGATCACGGCTGTTAGAATGTATTATTCATTACTGGCCAGTTAATATTAATATAAACTCATCTGTGAGCGCAAATAGATTGGTAATAGATGACCGTAAAAGAATGTTCAGAGCCACAATATCACACTGGCTGAGCGTCAGCGTTCCGCGTATAAATGTTTACACATAAGTCAATATTTTGTTACGGGTTAAATATTAAAAAACGTTAGAGCTGAGTTGGACGCATTTTGTTAGGCGGCGGACTAGGCGGCGGAGCGGCGCGCCTTCCGGGCCACGCGCACCTAGTTCGGAAGACGTTCGACGCACGGGCAACGCGCACCTATTGTCTGACGGACTGCCGACTCGCAGCATGAATTATTTATCATCCCCCAGAGAGAGGGATAGGGGCGGGCCGCAGTTCGCTTACACGCATTCGGAAAAATTACAATCATAAAAGTTGATAAATGATGCATTAGGCAGTGCGTTTAGAAAAAAATTAACGTGGGATTTCCCACAGAGAAAGTATTTTTAAACAACTTTTTTTTATTTTAAATTTTAAAATTCCAGCTCCTTCACCACCTAGTATTTTTCATACAGATTCGATTAAAATCGGCAGTGAAATCATTGAGATCTGACATAACAAACATTTCGCTATTGGAGTCGATCCATGGAGCTATGCTACGCTCCGCTCCGATAAAACGCTCATCTCAGAACAGGGAACTTTACTCTCTGCTAAATTTTTGTACATTTTGACAACTTTTAAATTGTATATAATTTTACTACTACTACAACTAGCACAATAACGTGTACAGGAAAAAAGCCGAATATTGGCCCAGGCCTATGTACCGTTAGGTCATTTATTAATCCTAAAATTTTAGTCCGGATGTTATCTCACGAAGTAGGTGATGTTATCTCACGAAGCTCGCAGAATGCTATCTACATTTAGTATGTTGTTTAAAAAATCTCTCCCCTGAGCTACATATTTGCGGTTGGCAGGTCGGGCTACGTAATCGGCATAAATAAGTTATTAAATTGATAATACCCATTTTGCATTACACTTAATTTTGCTTGATACTTAATATCTGATTTTAGGTTTTACCACTATTTTACAGAAACCATTAAAATACTACCAATCGATTATATGAGTATTATCAGCGTGTCATGTTTATAGTATATTAAAATATAAGTGACGGTTATTGCTCATCAGATAACAGTACAAAGAAAATATATCATGTCCTGCCAGAGCCTGAAGGACTCATTTATCAGAAACTCATTTTAGATTATATTTTATTCTTAAATACTAAACATAAATTTAATACCTTTATTCTGTTTAACACAGATTTCTGTATTTCTGCGTTTTAGACTACAATTTATTTAAAAAAAGGTATTTTTATTTCAATTTTCCTTCTCCCACCCTCAAACGTTGGTAGCTAGTCAAAACACGAAGTTTATGTCACGGGCCTTCGACGCACAAATCGGCTCGTTTGCGAAGACAAATGGCTCTTTACCTCCGTCCGCAGACAACTCGCCCGCCCTAGCGACTCGCCCCCGCCCTAGCGGCTTGCCAGCCGCGACGACGCCGACCGCCCAAACCAACTTTTAAATGGCCCAGGAACTAACATATTTTTTATTTAATCTATGTATTTGTATTCTAATAATCGGAAATCGCGTATTTAGTTTAGATACCGTTTTATATAATTTTTGTTATATTTGTGCATTATTTTATTAGAAAAACACAAATTTTAACTGTGCATATTTTAGCATTTATACAAGTGCAAAAAAATATTAATTCAAAGGCGCTAACGCGACGGATGTCTTACACAATTCAGGTATAAGGATTCTATTTTTACTTTTTATTTTTATTTTTACTTTTACTTTAAAAGACCTCTACCCGAAAGCGCTTATCTTGCGCGTGCTCTTAAATCGTTCTGTCTCATCTAATGGCTTGTAAAAACCGAAACACTATGCCGTTCTTAGTTAATCATAAAAAAAGGTCAATTCATTTGAAAATGCATTATGACGTTAATATTATCATATATAATTAATACATTACCTTAGAACGGTAAATGATTGTTATTTTTATGTTAAAGTTTATTTAACCTAAACAAATATTAATATTACAAAAGAACAAATATTATTATTAGCAAAACTTGTGAAAAGACGTAAAAACCAAAATATTTGCAATTTTAATAATACATATAGTCACAACAATTGGGTAAAATTCGTACTGGTAATTTAGTCACGTCTCTAACACGCATTCTGAGACATCCGTTCTTGTAAGTTCACTCTCATCTCTAAAGTAGTATTCTTGAGACACACATCTTATGAGTTCAGTCTCCCAATAATACATATTACTATGCTTAAGGCGCCACCAGTCCCTAAAACGTGTTTTGTAACGTATTTTGGTGCATTTTGTTGAAGTTATTCCCAACAAATGGCTAAAACTAAAAATACCACAATATTCTACATATATTAATTTCGTCCTTTGCTTAAAAAAAAAAACGAAATACACCTTATTATAGTAATGAAAATAAATAAATAAGAAAGTGTTGTTTTTTTCTTGCAACGATTTTCTTTTAAGTTGTGTAAGTGACGCGAACCTAATTTTTCTTTCTAAAGATAGACAATATAATAATCTAGGACACTTTTTTCAAATGATAATAATTATTTAAATACAAAAAACATGTTTCATCGATTCCAAATGTAACGAATTCGCGGTCGGCGAGTATATCCGTCTCTTTTCTACGCGTCAATGTTCGAATAAAGCTTACTCTTTCAAATCTCAAGGACAAATGCGTCCCGGGGCGCCTTAATGAGCATTATTTTTGACGATATTTCAAAAACTTCATCAATGTTAAACAAACATTATTTGCATTTTTATTAATATTGTCAAAACTCTGAGACACGGTCGTTCTTGTAGGTTTAGTCTGATCTCCTACGAGCAGTATTGAGACACATCCATTCAAGTAAGTTCAGTCTCGTCTAATAGCCTAGTCTAGAATCTCTTCTTAGCCGCACCTCATACCAAACAGACGGTTCTTCAGTTTCTGGCCATAATGTAATCGGCAGCATTAGCTAGCGTACATCAGAGTGACTCGTTTCGTTTCCAGTACCGCAATGCATTTGTAAATGCTCCTTTTTGGCGGCATTAACGGTTTATTATTAGTATGAGTTGCAAAAATGTTAAAAATGATAAATGTTTAAACCTTATTTTGCAAATTCTCTCTGAACTTTAAACTTTGCCTAATGAAAAGCTACGATCTCACATCCTACCATTTTTGGCATTTAGGCAGGGCGAAGAGACGAGGCTCCCTCGTTGGAAGCTGTGACGGTTGAGATTTCCCTCCCGCAAACTTGCATATCGGCTGATTGTTATATATTGCCAATTTAAACTTTTCACCCCGTTCTGAAACGAAATAGCAGTCAATACGTCTGGTCTTTGTGAGAGCCTTGCGGTACAGTCGTCTGAAGAAACGGTTATTTTAATTAAATATGCATTCAAGCTTAAGCAAATTTCACTATAAATACAAATATCGTTCTTCACAACTATTGATTTGCCTCTAAAGGTACTGTAATGTATTACTGTAATATATTGTATGTCATATTTATCTATTTTAACTTGCTATATCTGAGACTTATAATGTCGTGAGCCATAAATTGGCATGCATCAATTGTTAACTCAAAGGAAAGTGGGTGCTTAATGAAGCCTTTAAAAATCTTTTAATATTACTTTGAGATGGAGAGCGGTAAAGACAGCAAAATTCCGCCCTTTAATGCACAATAAGTCAATAAGTCATCAATAGTTACACTCCAATAGGATTTCATTTATACTACAACGCCATGTGCTTTATTTACGCTATTTTTTGATCCATATGCAATATAGCTATCCAAATAAGGAAATTGATTTTGGTTGCTAATCCAGCATTCTGTTAGGATTATAAATTCTATGTTTAGATCCAGTTGATGTAGTAGAAGATTTAGCCGATCTAAATTTTTTTGCAAGCTGCCTATATTCATATTAAGTATTTTAATTACTTACAATCTGTCAAACTTGAACTGCTGGCGATCTACCTCAATATTTTTAGACTACTTACGATCGACTCTGAGAGACTGCAAGTGTGTGTGATGCAGGGTTGTCGTACATACACGATACACCCTACCTACCTAGGTAGGGTGTATCGTAGCATATATAGATATTAGCTTTCTGCACAATCATTTCTGCGGTCGATCGCGATCGACCGTTTGAGCACCCCGGACTTACATAATTATCCTTGAGTAATTTGTTTATATGTAACACAAAAATAAATTATTTTTTAATAATTTTACGTTGGAATAAGGCACACGCAGGGACTACACTCTTATGTATAGTTACCGGTAGATGTCGCCTTTATAAAAGTAAAAAAAAACAGACAAATGGTCAGTCAAACTCAATCAGAAGATTTATTTACGATAAATTTTACGATTTATTTTTTTTCTCGAAATTATTATTGTCCTGTAATTATTAGTATATGTTATTTTTTTGATATAATAATAATAATCGTAATAGTGATTATATTTTGAAGACGACAAAAAAAAATAAAAAGTATACTATGTATAAAGTATAATCGCCTCAAATGAGAGAAAAAAGACATGCAGAAGTTTAAGTTATAGGCAGGATTGACCTCTACTAAACGTCAGCCTAAAGCTATGACGGCCGGTGAGGGAACTCTATTCCACAGGAATTCAAGTCGAAGACTTAGAGTACTATCGACAAGACTTGTCAGAAACAATACTGTTGGTATTATTTATTACTGGCTAGTTAAAATTAATATAAACTCATCTATATGTACAGATAACGGTGCCACATTATATTTATTATAAATATCTTAATATATATAAATCTCGTGTCACAATGTTTGTCCTCAATGGACGGCTGAACCACTTAACCGATTATAATAAAATTTGAACACCATGTGCAGTTCGATGTGCACTTGAGAGATAGGATAGTTTAAATCTCAAATTATAGTCGCAATTTTAATTTATCGCTAATTATTTGTCTGTTATTATTTGGCAGTCATAAAACTGACAGATGTCGATACCTTTCGACTGGGTTGATGGCGCTAATGTCTGTTATTATTTGCCAGTGACAGTTATTCGACGCAAACGTATTAAAAGAGCCCATCAGTTGGCAGAACAAATTGAATCAAGAAATCCAGCTCAAAGAATCAGGACAGCAGGTCATGCACAAGAATCTCAAGAACAGTGTAACGAACGTCTTCAAGAGAATATCATAAGAACAAGAAAATTATTATTTTCAGTCAAATGCCACCGAAAAAATCTAACCTCAACAACGCGAGCGGCAAACGTCAAAACGCAAACGTCAAAACTACGATCGGAATAATATATTCACTTACGAGATGCTGTTGCTGGAAACATCGATGGAAATTTAAATCCCAATGACATCGGTAATGCTTTCATTTTACCTTCAAGCTACATCGGCAGTCCACGGAACATGCAGGAATACATACAAGATGCGATGACTTACGTACGTCATTACGGCCGACCGGATTTATTTATTACATTCACATGTAATCCGAATTGGGAAGAGATACAAACTTTACTATTGCCAGGACAACAAGCCATTCATCGTCATGATTTAACTGCACGTGTGTTTAAACAAAAATTGAAATCCTTAATTGATTTTATTGTTAAATATACAATTTTTGGTATCACACGTTGTTGGCTGTATACGATAGAGTGGCAAAAGCGAGGTTTGCCTCATGCCCACATTTTGGTTTGGCTTAAAGATAGAATCCGTCCTGAAGAAATCGATCAAATAATTTCAGCCGAAATTCCAGACCCATTAATTGATCAAGAATTATTTGATATTGTCACCAAACACATGATCCATGGGCCATGCGGTGTTTTCAACATGACCTCACCGTGCATGGAAAATGGAAAATGTAAAAAAACTTCCCAAAGCCGCATACGAATGACACGATCACGGATATTGATGGTTATCCAATGTATCGCCGCAGAAGTACTGAGAATGGTGGCCACACATTTACAATGCGACTGCCGAACTTTCCAAATCAAGTTGAGTTTGATAATCAGTGGGTGGTACCATACCCACCACTACTTTCAAAAACTTACAAAGCTCATATCAATGTTGAGCTTTGCAGTTCTGTTAAATCAATTAAGTATATTTGTAAATATGTAAACAAAGGCAGTGATTTGGCCATATTTGAAGTAAAAAACATAAATAAAAATGATGAAATAGCACGATACCAAATGGGCAGATACATTAGCAGCAATGAAGCTATTTGGCATATTCTCAGCTTTCCCATCCACGAAAGAGATCCTGCTGTCCAACATCTGGCAATACATCTTGAAAACGGTCAACGTGTATACTTCACTGAAGAAAATGTTCTCCAAAGAGCGTTCGAAGCTCCGAAAACGACTCTAACTGAATTTTTTACATTGTGTCAAAAACCTGATGTTTTTGGCCAATTCGCGAAGACATTGGTGTATGGTGATGTTCCACGTTATTTCACATGGAACAAATCCAGTAAAAAATGGGAGCCACGGAAACAAGGAAAACCACATCCTTCCATTACAGGCATATTCAAAGCTAAGACATTGGGAAGACTTTACACGGTACATCCAAAGCAACGTGAGTGCTTCTATTTACGTTTGTTATTGGTGAATGTTCCCGGACCAACGTCTTTTGAATTTTTACGAACAGCTAATGGTCGAGTATTCAATACATACCAGGATGCATGTCGTGAACTGCAATTGCTAGAAGACGATAACCATTGGGACTTAACGCTTGCTGATGCTGCGTTGACATCAACACCGAATAACATTCGTCAGTTGTTTGCAATTATTTTGGCGACATGTTATCCCTCGCAAGCACAAACTTTGTGGGAAAAATATAAAAATTGTATGACAGAAGACATATTGCACCGAATTAGACAAACAAATCAATGCCAAAACATAGATTATACACCAGAGATGTACAATGAAGCATTGGTCTTGATCGAGGATTTATGTGTTCTTATTTCAAATTTACCACTTAATCATTATGGTATGCCATCACCTAATCGTCCAGCCACCGACTTAGTCAATACCGATTTACAACGAGAAAATCAATATGACCATGGAAGTTTAGCAACAATTATCATGAACAGTGAACCATTACTGACAGCAGAACAAAAAATTATTTATGATCGGATTATGCTGGCTGTTGCTGCTGAACAAGGCGGTTTTTTTTTCTTGGATGCACCCGGTGGAACCGGAAAGACATTTTTAATATCGTTGATTCTTGCCAAAATACGGTCGCAACAAAAACATCGCATTAGCATTAGCATCGTCAGGCATTGCGGCTACTTTACTGGATGGTGGGCGAACAGCACATTCAACATTCAAGCTGCCATTGGACGTTCATAATAAACCAGATGCAATGTGTAACATCAAAAAGAATAGTGGAATAGCTGCAGTGTTGCGGAAGAGTTCTATAATAATTTCGGATGAGTGCACAATGGCACACAAATATTCACTTGAAGCATTAAACAGAACTATGCAAGATTTAAACAGCAATAATAAACTTTTCGGTGGTGCTATCTTACTTTTGTCTGGTGACTTCCGGCAGACCTTACCGGTTATACCTCGCTCTACTTTCGCGGATGAGATTAATGCATGTTTGAAACAATCATTCTTATGGCGAAGTGTTGAAACACTTCGATTGACCATAAATATGCGAGTACAATTGCAAAATGATCCATCAGCACTAATATTTTCCGAACAACTACTAGATATTGGGAACGGTAAAATAAAACTGCAACCAAATACGCAATGCATTAAACTACCAGACAATTTTTGCACTGTTGTTCAGGATAAAACTGAATTGATTCAGAGTATTTTCCCGGATATACAGAATAATTATTTGAATCATGAATGGCTTAGTCAACGGGCGATTTTGGCAGCCAAAAACGTTGATGTTGACGAAATTAACTTCCAGATACAACAGTTGTTACCAGGCGATCTGATGTCTTTTAAATCAATCGATACTGTTGTTGATGAAAATGAAAGTGTAAATTTTCCGATTGAATTTTTAAATTCATTAGATATCCCTGGAATGCCACCACATAATCTTCGATTAAAGATTGGTTCCCCTATTATTCTCCTCCGTAATTTGAATCCACCTCAATTATGTAACGGTACGCGTTTGGTCATCAAAAAGATCACCGGAAACATTCTTGAAGCAACCATTTTGGCTGGGAAGTTTAAAGGAAAAGTGGTCCTGCTGCCACGTATTCCGATGATACCATCAGATTCTACCATACCCTTCAAAAGGCTACAGTTTCCAATTCGTTTAGCTTTCGCCATGTCTATAAATAAATCTCAAGGTCAAACAATGTCCATTTGTGGTTTAGATTTGGAAAATCCATGTTTTTCTCATGGGCAACTATATGTTGCGTGTTCACGTGTTGGGAAACCGTCGAATCTATTTGTGTTAGCTAAAGACAGGTTAACCAAAAACATTGTGCACCGATTGGTGTTAAATTAAATTGAAATTGAAAGTATTTATAATTCAAAAAAAAAAATATTAATGTTTAAAAGTTTAAGACTGTCTGCCTTGCCTACCTCATTCATGAGTTTAAGCGTCACATGAATCCAGTGAATTTGTATACCAGCATCAACATTTTCGTCTTTGTTCGTAAATAATTTCATTGTACTAAAGGGTTATAGTAGTAGAAAGTCAAATAAGGAGATCACCATATATTTTTACAAATACCATCTGTGTGAAAAAGCATAGTGGACTCCGTGACTGATGTTCTCTTATTGTTCCTCTTAGATTGTTTACTATAATGTAATATAACAAAAACTTTAGCCACAGCAACGCGTGGCCGGGTCAGCTAGTAATTATTATAAACTCACTCACTCGTGGTAATGACGGTAATATAGATACAAAAAAAAAATATTTTGTCCGTATTTTTGTCATTGGAATTGAAACAATGTCATGATACCATTGTATGTTTTTTATATTGTGGACATAGGAAATGAAGCAACCCATAACAAATTGGTACCAGTCTGGGTGGGAGATGACTTTAGTGAGGTCTGTAAAGCCTAGTTGTAAGACGACTGGCTCTGGTTAAATAATTTAAAGAAGTTGATATTATAATAATATCTACAGGTGTCGTGGCCATTCTTGTTTAAAAGTATGAAGGTGCTGGACATAATATAGCGATTTGCTTAACAACCAATCTTTCCCTCGAATTTTAACGGTGTTATAATACATTTTGGTACACCAGTTTTTGATATTTTGTATGGGCCCCTTAATTAAACTGCATCATTAGTTCAACTTTTATAAAAAATAGACAAAATGCGTTTTGCATTTAACTCCACAATTAGTAATGTCTATGACGTAGGTCATACACCATGCCCCAAATCTTATTATGCAAATTAAATAAAAAATAGATTTTGCATAGCGAATGGATTCGACGCAACAAACTGTGCGTTGAGAATTGTCCTTGAACCCAGCACAGCTGAGCCGGCTGCGCCCGGGGCTCACCTACTCCTGAACTATCCAGACACGCATCACACGATCATTATATTATAATCAGTTCAGTTTCAGTTGTATGTACCATTCTTTTTTTATATATTGTACTGTTGGTTTTCCGAATAAATAAGTAAATAATACGTACAATTTATAAATTAATTTCTTCAAAATTAAAATATATACCGTGAGGAGTCGTGTTTTGATACACCGTCTTCACAAATTTTACTTTTTTTAAATCTTACAACACGGAGTAAACAACCATTTTGGCTCGAATGAAATAAGATACATTTGCTTGTCCTAAAGTGGTAAAGAAGCGTTAAAAGTTATATGGATATAACGTGCGGTTTCGGACACAGACTCCTGGGTCAACAGTCAAACGCCAAATAACTAGACTATCACGATCTTTAACATATTATTAATTTTCATTCGAAGGATATTAGTTTTCCACGTAAATGAAAATTTATGAAGCAAAAATACAAATCGGAATTGTAAATACAGCTCAGTGCACTCCGGACGTTAGTATATACTTTTCCAGGGAGATAAGAGTGCCGAGGAACTCAAGAATAATAAATAACAAATGCATGTGCGGCGTTCCGGACAGCGCTTCGGCGAGTTGGAAAAGCGATTCGTGCTTTTTTAGTGTATTTTTTAGTCTCAGCACTGTCCTCGTCGCGCCACGGCTCTGCTATGACGTCATCATTGTTTACCTCCACGTCTACAGCGTACGCGGCGGGGAGGGGGGGGGGGGTGTATCGAGTTCAATTATTTGATATAGCAAATGGAACTACAAAGTATTCTTTGATATAAGAAAGGTTCTCAGAAGTGAGAATCAATTATGTACATAGATTCACATGCCAAATACATTTACCTAGAATATAAAGTTGCTGTATTATCTATAAAAGAAATGGTACAGTTCGTGGGGACTAAAAAAACTTAACCAGGCCTATCTCCACCTATTTGCGAGATTTGGACATAAATACGGATATACTCGAAACTCTGTATTATAATATATATTAGTTGATACAAAATTTAAACTGCAATAATATCATATTTATTTTTAAGGTTACGTTTACGAAACGGTGTGGAATAAAACCAAAACTATTTATTTTTAGAGTGTATGTATACAATAAAGAGAATTATAACCTAGCACAAGCACTAGGTTTGTATCACCTACGATGCGAAGCTTTAACAAAGAAAGAAACCGCACCTATATTACCAAATACGCAAAAAAAGGTTATGAAAATGAATGGTAGGATTACACTTGACATTTCGTGTTATTAGGTTAGGTGCTTGGAGTTTCCTTATAATTTCATTTGCGCATACGCCTGCCGCATGCGGCCTACGCGCTGATATTGTATGAGAACGAAAAAAATTATACTCGCGGGAAATTTCGCGTTATGTAGGCAATCAAGAGCGCGAAAGTGGTCTCAAAAAGTCCTCAAAGGCTTTAGAAGATAGACAGATAAGATTACTCCAACAGATGCTGCATTCCATTTAAATATACATTCGTTTTTGCAAGTAATAAGTTATATGGAAGTTATTTCTATTTTTGTTAAATATTTTAACACTGTAGGGAAACAAATATTTGAGAAAACAATAGATATTTGACAAAAAAAAACAGTTTTCGATTGGGGTTCCTTATCTATACATGGTAATACTGATAAATTATTTTCATCTGTCAAAATGTATATATATTTAAATGAATGTGTGTGTGACTGAAGCTTTGTAACTCTGAAACTACTCGGCTAATTTGGCT
The DNA here is from genome assembly GCA_020383195.1 of Neomicropteryx cornuta. Classification (NCBI taxonomy): domain Eukaryota; kingdom Metazoa; phylum Arthropoda; class Insecta; order Lepidoptera; family Micropterigidae; genus Neomicropteryx; species Neomicropteryx cornuta. Next base: position 4,496,918 of record JAHKQU010000034.1, on the reverse strand, counting down.
ACGTTTTTAAAAAATGTTCGCAGCCAAAAACCCATCTCCAAACATAATAGTAACAGATAAAATAAAAGAAAAAATAATAAAACTAAAAGAAACCTGCAAAAATTGAAATATTCGAGAAAAACTGAAAGGGTATTCTACTAGTTTTGGTCACTAAATAACGAAGATACAATCTTCGGCTGCTAGCGCGTGTGATGGACAGACGATAACAATTAATTTCGTTCGATATGGTAGCTTGGCAACAGAGTTACCATACAAATGCGTGACATTTGTTTTTTTGTAAATATTCATAATAGTTTGAATAAGATTTTAACAGAAAGAAAAATTTTAAAAGTGCCCGGAAAATTCGGGACATTCGGGAAAAACAGTAGGTATATTTTTAAGGCGTCGTCAAAGCTACCTGCATAGAATAGGATGGTAGGCACGTAATGGCCGAAAGTTTTTTTGCACAATAAAGATACTTATATAAGACCTTCTACATTTTATAGCCAAAAACAAATTATGTTTAAAAAATGTGGACTTTTTTTTATAATTACCCTTAGTTGATCTTCGTTGAGCAGTTTTGCCTGCTCCGCGCAAACCCCATTTATGCGATCAAGTGATTTCTGGACGGCTGATAGGAACGTTTCAATAGCTGGTGACGACGGACACATCGCCGTCCTCTGGTGAACCCGTGAACGGGCGTTGGGCGCCTTCCACCTTGTTGAACCTCAAGCAACAGTTGAAGAGGGCGCCGGGAAGGCCTGCATGGAGGACGAAGGTATGACCTTTTAAATCTTTTGAACAAAAAAAAAAAAACGGAAATCCAGTTGAGCACAGAGCCACTTTCTGTTCAAGCATAAATTAAAAGGCCGAGTGAGTAAACAAATAAAGTTTAAACTGTAACGGCCCTAATCTTTAGATGACAGTCGATTAAGGTCATAAGTTAATAATGCGTTGGTTGCAGAATAGATTTATTGTAAATAGATTCACACTATTAACTCGTTATATACCCGTACAAATAATGAATCGTAGTCAAAAGCGTGCGGATCATCTGTCTCGAAGACAGTATTTATAAGGAAGAGTGGTGCACCAATACCGAACTGCCGACAAATGCGCGTGATTACCTTAATCATGAAAAGTAAGATGTGTGATAAAATTTTGTGGATGGGAAGTGTTCTATAACGAGTGGTGTCTAGTAAATCGTTTGTTTTTATCACCCGCGAAAAAAAGGTCATTTCCTTAAGTAAAATACTACGGTTAACTGCTCTTAAAATAATATTCAATGCATATACAGTACCTACTTTAGCCCTTTTTTCAGCTGAGGACTTATCTTCATGGAATAGAGAAGAAATTGCTGCTGAAATGTTTGCAAAAAGGACTTCGAAATTTGAGGAAATATGTGTTTTACGTACCGGTTTTATGAACATCCGTTTGTTAGATCAAATAAATAAATATTTAAGATAGCGCTCAATATTTGAGTATCTAAGTGAGAACTGAAGGTCAAACTTTTAAAGCATCGTGGGCGTAGAGCCTAGCTATTTATTTATATTTTTTATTAATTTATTTATTGATTGGTAAACGTAAGAAAAACTTAAGGTAAACTTATTTAGGGTTGGTTAGGACTGGGCTTTTACAGATCGGATTCGAAGCGGCGTATAAATGGTTAGTAACGGCGATAAACCGCGGAAGTGGCGTTATCCGCAGCCCACCTGTTGGGCTGTGGGAGCGAGCGAGCGCCGCGCTGTCGCTCGCTCGCTCGCACCTCTCATCGCGGAAGCTCTCAAGGCATTAGGCTAAAGCCAAGCGACGATCGAAAATCAATAGAGAGCGCGCTATCGCCGCAGTCCAATGCGACGGATATATTATTATTGTAATAGGTCCGATTTGACAAGTGAACACGGTTCTAACTTTAACTTAAGGAACCCTTAAGAAGAGATTTATATTTGCTTGTGTATGTTTTTTCATGTGTTTATTTAAATATGTGTACATTTTGCATTATTCAGGAAATAAACTCCAATAATATGGAATAATAACTACAGTATAAACGATACCAAATATATGATGACATTTTTCTCTGTTATTCAATATATTTCTCTTGAATATATTTCATTATTATATTATAAACATATCCATTATCATTTTTATGTTCGTATATTCGTATACTTTCGTATAACTTGTGAAAAAAAAAACACAGACAACTAGCTTCGAATTTCGGAAGGACTCTACAACGCGACAAACATATTTCGTAAATAAAGCAATTGGACTCTACAACTCGACCATCGTAAACATTACTTCTAACGCGTGACGCGGTTTCTTGACTAACATCCCATCCCAATGAGTACAACGGGCCCAAAGAAGTATAACTTCAAAAAAAAAATATTAGTTCCTAGTTATGTAATTTCATTTATCAATTGCTCTTTATTTATTGTATGTATCCCTTATAGTTCAAAGACGTTGTAGTATCTTTACTTCTGTAATTGAATCAAACATTTTTTTTTTTTTTTTATTGCACATTTAGTCTTTGGCTTGCAAAAGAACAATCTCTCTAACATTTTAAATGCTAATTTTATATTTTAGATATTTTTACAAATTTTTGTTTTTTATTGACAGTTTATGCGTATCCTATCATAAAATATTATAAAACCAGCATAATTGTATAAAAAATAATATACGTATTAATTCCCTCTATAAATAGCTGTTATTTTGACACAGACTTTCGATTTAATTAAAGACACCCCTAAGCGTAACAAAACGGCCAGAGTTAGGGGGCGAGCCTTTCATTTGCTCCTCCCGGACCGTCGCCAGGATACTTATTCATAAGGTGATAAATCCTGATTGATGGGACGTTATCGTTCTTCGCCTCTTACCATCTCGACATCCACGCCAGCCTATCAACTTAATAACAACTTCCAATTTATAGCGATCGATGTCTCCCAGATAGCTTTTTGCAATCTTCTTGTTTTTTTACCTTTTTATTTAATTAAAAAAAAAACATATCGTGTTCTATAATAAAGCAATATAGCAGAAAGTGATTCACATGATAATTACCGCACACTAATTTATTTATTTATTTTTATCATCCTTTACATGCATTCTTTATATAACAACAAATAGAGTGTACACAATAAATACGAGTACATTGTTTATTGTAATTTGTAATCATGTGCAATGGATTAGTTTCGTGCGCTGTTCCGAGGAGACGCCAATCATTTGAAGTAGTATTTCAACGCAAGGTACGGAACTTCCTAATATTTTATATTTAATTATTAAATTATACTTTATTACTTATACATATATAATATAAAAATTAAAATTAAATAACACATACAAAAATAATATATAGGTATATCAAATATACATAAATACTTCATTAATACACATTTTTATTATTTAAATACAATACAAACACCAAACTATTTCATACAAGAACGCCTCTTATATCATTTACGTCTGTTTAAATAGCAATTCAAAAATTTTAACTCCCTTTTCAAGTAACCATTTATCAATTACACCAGAGATAATTTTTATATTTTTTAGTGTGAATTATTTCCTTGATTATTAAATTATATAATTGTGGTCCTTAAAAATTTAAAATATTTTTGACCAAAAGTAGTTTTCATTTTAGGAACACTACATATACCTTTTTTGGAGAATCTAGTTATTCTTTCATCGTTACATTTTCAGTATTTGGTTTGCATTTGTTGCAATATAAAATACTTTTGAAAATTACACTGCAGTGTTAATTTAATAATCACTTATGATTTTTTCAGAGGGATCCGCTAAAATAAAAATAAAATAAAAAAACTTTTTGTGTTTTTTTATTGTATTGTATACAAAATAATATATCAAGAATCAAAAACAGACTCTTTTAGCTCTTTTTGATAAATGATATATTATTTTGTAGTAGTTCGTAATTAGTGAAATAAGTTAAGAGATTGCATCATTTTTGGAAATATTTTAATACATAGGGGTGTATTCCGTTAACTTTTTTTACCGATTTTGGGGTAAAATTATTTAAAAAAAAACTGTAATTGTGTGCCAATATTACAGAGAGGATACACCATAATTAAAAAAATAAATATTTAATATTTAAATATTATACATTTAGTTAAAAAACATTATACAGAGTTAAAAATAAATAAAGAATGAACGATAATTACATACAATTTCAAAAATAAGTTCACGACATGGATTAGTTACTTTTTGATATAGTGCTACCTACCTCACATGAAAAGTAACATTACCAAACTAATATGGAACCTACCATGCAAATGAATGTTAGAAATCGCCTACCCGAGAAATGTTAGAAATCCACAACGGAGTAATGAGTGAACTTAAACACACCCTCTTTCTTTTTTTAAGTCTGTTAAAAAAATATTTTTTTTAATAATTTTCATTTAAAATTACCCTACCGAACATTACATATTTAAGTTATATTTATTCCAAAACGGAACGTAGTGTATATCCAGCTTTTAGCTATGATCGATTTCTCGTACGGTATAGTACAGTATACCATAAACCCTGAATGATAGGTACTTATCAATTTACGATTAAGTATGACCGTAGCAATGTTTAATTATATCTCTGGGTAGCATGTTTGAGGATACTAGTGGACGCTTTGGTTAATACAGTTACTGTCAGAAACGTGAAATGAAATCCTAACACTATTTAGGCTTTTTAGAATATTTAACACACCTATTTGATTTATACCATAGTTTATAAAATAATCCTACGATATATGTTAATATTTTATGCGGGTAATCAATGTTATCTAGGTGTTTATAGTGATAATATTAATAATTTTACATATAATTTACTTAATAGCAAGATTATTATATTATGATATACTTACCATCCTTAAAATATGATTAATGTGCTAAAATCACATGTAATAATATTTATTTAAATATTAAAATAATTGTCTCTTTCTTTATAAAGTAGATTTTTTTCGAATGCGTAAGCTAATAGTTTAAAAAAAATCTCTTTGGAATTGAGATAAATTTCAAGTTGCGATTAGATCCAATATTAATTTCCGTAATTATCATTGAATAAGAGGATATGTGAATATGGAAATATCAAATACAGGAGTTATTTAAGTTAGTAAAACTGGAAACCTATTCATAAAAACATTAGAGTAGTCTAGTGTGCCAGCAGACTAATAACATGAAAAATATTTTTCAATAATCAATTTAAGGTAATATCTTAATATTCTGAAACCATATAAATCCCATTTATTGAGACAGGGTTAACCTCATCTCTATAACCAGAATATATTATATAAATAATAAGTATGGTATATTATTTATATGTATAATATATTATAAATAATAAGTATGACCTATTATTTATAATATATATTATCGTAAATATTGCTTTATTTTTATTGTAAAAGGATTAGCTAAAAAAAAAAAACTTATTTTTGACTGTGATGTATTAGGTTTTACTTGTTTCCGTGTACTGGAAATCAGGTCAGGTGCCCGGTAACGCAGGGAAGTAATCAGGATCCCAGACTGCAGCTTAGGGGAAACATTTTGCCCGTGCACTCATAAGCGCTCAGGGGAATCTCTTTACCGAACCGTGATATTTGAATAATCACCGGGAACGAAAATTATTTAGGAAAAATAATATTTATATATCTAAAAAGAAATGATATTTGGCCGTTCTATGATGATTTTTTTTTTATTTCTGCGCTTTTGGATGGTTAGTTTTATGAGTAATTATTGACCATCGATTTCATTCTTCTTTGACCGACTGAAATCAGTCTATTTTTCAATTGTATCCAAACTAAACCTACATCAACGGATGCATTTCATACCAATATATAAAAAAAAACACTAACGTTCATTTTTAACGAACCGCCGTTGTTTAAACGATCATTTTATCAGTACTCTAAAAAATTTAAAATGTATTTTTTTCTTAAATAAATGGTATGTGGATTTTATTTTCTTTTTCGCAAAGATATATATATTAACCACTTTACAATACGATGTTTTTTACATGCCAGCCCAATTACACCTTCAGGTTTATAAAGTCAAAACTATAAAAAAAACACATATGAAAAAAATGGCCCTGAATGAAGTTGCTTCTTATTTCAATAACAAAAAATGAGAGTTAAACAAAACAAAGCAAAGCGGTGTTTTTAAATTACACAATTCGCTATTCTTGCAAAGTAGCATAGCACAGTAAATAAACATACAAACACGATTCTTTATAATAAAGTTAGGTGTGGATAAAATTTTAAAATATGTTTATTGTAAACAAAAAAAAGTAAAATTTTATGTACCTATCTACTATTCAAATATCAATAAAAAATTATAACTCAAGAAATATGTTTATGATAACAGAGATTATATTTATTGTGCTGTTGATAATTTTCTATAATTTTTCTATTTTATTTATATTTTTGTTTCATGTTATTTTTAATGTCGATATTAGTTAAATTATATTGATAAATCTATAGCTCTCTGTGTCCATAGTATCAAACGAAGCCTTATAATACGCTTACACGCTGTAGTTACAGTAGGTATAAGAAGATGTATATTTTTTTAATAATATGGAATTGTGTAACGCGTTTGTGTAATCCAAACTTTATTGTTTTAAGTTTTATTATTATTTAGACACTTATTATTTGAATTGATGTATGATTATATGTTGTTTAGTGTTCGAAATAAAACCGTGAAGGTGAAAGTACTTTTAAAAATATATGTTCTTCATTTTCGTTTCTGTCCCTGTGTTATGTATACTTATACATTTTATGTAATATATCTACGTAGAGTTGCAGCAAACCTTACGAATATGGTAATTCGATTCGTGGTCGTAGGGCCATGGCTCAAATGAAATTGCATTTCGGTAACAGCCATTCAATTAAACGCGACCGCGTCAGCCTAAACTACGGACAGGCAACAATCTCAAGTGCCAAGTAGATCCAAATGGACCCTCTGCCGCCGCATGACCAATCCATTACCGGGTTAAGGGTTACCCACCACTATTTTACCTATCTAGTATATTAGTTATTGAAGAAGTATATTTATATACATCACACTGATTTCGAATAAAATTCTAACAAATTAATTTAAATTAAGTACAGCTGTATTAAAAGTATTTACAATTATTATTGACGAGTGAAATGGCGCCTTGCATAAAATAACAAATATTTCCTTCACTAGCGTCGCAGGGTTAAAATTCCAACTTTAGGTAAATATATTATATTTTATTATAATACATACAGATCTATTAAACACATGTCACTTCTCTAGATAAAAATCTAACTAGTGATAATTGCTAGAAATTTGACACCGTAGAAGGTGAGGAGATTAATAAGAAGTGAGCTTAAAAATGATATAAACTGAATCGAATATCCTGTATTTTCGATTGTGATATGATTTTTGTTCGATTTTCGTAATATGATTGTATGGTCGATTGAGGGGTCCTTAAAACGGGTGAAACTACGGCCTCAAATATGCATAGTCCAGTCTACGGGACTATAATTAATGTTTTTATAATAAGTTAACTTTCAATGTAAAACGTCGTTTATGGTTAATTTCATTTAACAACGTCTTATTAATGTCTAATATTATACTCTCTTGCTCTTGAAGTGTGCAAGTGAGAAACAAAAATGTTGTCATGATTAGAACCGTATGTGGAAAAAAATATAAATGAAAAAAGAATAATATGGTTTGGTCTTACCTATTAGGAGTGTTCACAATAACTATTTGCGGATATGTTCTTATAGGAAAATTAGTCTCAGTGGTCGAAATTAATGTTACGAATCATATAGTAACTAATTTCAGTGCTTTTGTGTATTAGACAGTGACAGATTTAGAAATTTATTGTAAAGGACATAGAAAATTTGAAACCTAATTTTATTTTCGACGAATCACAAACTTACCTAATAATGAAAGAATATTTGGTGCCGCGCGGTTGCGGTCGCGTTGTGAAAGATTATTACACTTTCTTTTCACCGTATAGTTTTGTTTGTGGTATAATTCAAACCTATTATTTCATTTAGCAGTAACAAATTGCTGACGACAAAGGAAGGATAACATTAGATTAAGGACTCACATTTTTTCCTCGGCGGCAATTCTGGATACCTCACTCTTTTAGATTGCTCTCTAATGCTTTCGAACGGCCTCCTGTATTATAAATCGTCTTCACAAAAAACAAAGTTTTTTTCTTCGCGCGCTTTGGCCTTCGTGACTGTAGGCATTGCGTCCCACCATGGTCAAACGGGTAGGTTGGAACAAATATTTGATAAAGACATGGTAAAAGGAATGGGAAATTCAGCCTAGCATGTCAATTTGATTTGAGTTGTTATTATTGAAAACGGCGTAACCAATATTAATAAAATTAAAAAAAAAAAAATGCACATACTAGTAGTTCTCACAAACATACTGTGGTGGCGCTGCATACTCTTGTATTTTTCGGCAAGAAAGTAAAATACATTGTCTAAAATTCAATAATTTTGATCGATCCCCTTTTGGTAAAGTGCACGGCCAAAATTACAGCCCGGGACTCGTCGCGATAGTATCACCCCAGAAAAATGCTCAAGTAGCCACCTCCGGTGGGTCCTCCCTCAAAAATGTCTATCAATCACGCGTTTGACAGCGCGGTTAGCCGCGCTGCCCGCCGAGTGATGGATCGGCCGACGTATGATGTCCCAATAAATACGATTTTCGGTATGATAATGACACTTCACTAATACCGAGACACGTTAAGACAGATCAGGTACACGGACTCAACGTGACGCGCATGTGTCGGTGTAGTTATATCATCCGCCCCTCCCCCATCTACGTGAGAGTATCAAAAATATCTTGTCAGAAAATATATTCTATACCGCGTAAGACTAGAACGAAAATTCGTAGTGACAAAACTTGATACCTTAATAAATAATAAATGAACAATGTGCTAATAACAGAATTAATCTTTATGATTATCCTTAGCCAATAGTTGTGTTGAAAATTTCTTTTAAAATATACTAATATTTATAAAATTCTACAAAAGTGTGTGTTAAACACCCAAACACAAAAGTGTTTTGAACAAAAAAGCATAACCAAAATGAGTGTTACAAAGGCAATTGCCCATTAAAGTTTTTTAAGTAATTTAACTTAACATTAATTTAACACATCATAAGAAAAATAAGTAAACATGAAATAATAAATATTGGTTATTACGTTTTTACAAATATTTTTTTGCTGATACAAAGCATTTTGAATTAATAAAAAAATGTCCTATTTCGAATTTCTTAGCCTTGTTAGATAAGGTTTAGCATTACTAAATTATTTTTTAACACGTGCAATTGCAAGTTTTTATTTATTTAATAATAAATAATATTTAGATAATAAGTAAATCAACAGTTCTACAAAATAACAAAGTACACAAATATAACGTTAAATCTGTGGCTCAATAAAACAAGAATAGCTAACACCTGTAGCACCTGTAGCTATCATTTAATATCAACTGCTTCTATGCATTGTTTAGTAGTAGTAAATTATTTAAACAAACGTTATTAGTAAATTATGTAACAGACCTGACGCTTTATAGCAATGTTCTACAGGCATCTTCTTAGACTACACGTGCCTTTCTGTGGCTTCAATTTTTGTACTTTTGTGTTGAGAAGGTTAAAATAAAAAAAACTGCTACAATGGACATTCCTTCAATTTATCATAAATTTTAACACTATTTGAGATTTTTTTATTAATTTCGAGGCGCGGCCCACCCCCCATAAAACAACCCCCCATCCCCTTTTCTTGATACTGAATTTGTAATTTATTTAATACAAATTTCTTCCAAATTGATATTTTTTTCAATAACTCGGTAAAAATTTCGCAACCTGTCGATTATACCGATACTATACCAACACCAATATAAATACTATACGAATGAACAAAGCCACTGACAAAATTACTGGTTTAGTTCCGTATTAAATCAGTTTTTTTTATTTTTTTCAATATATATAAATAAAGTTTAAATTGGTGTATTTCATGTCATTTTTGTTTTTTAGGTAGATTTCTTAAGGAAAGCTACCTATTTTACAATGGGTACCATGTTATGACCTCTGGAAAATTTCGACATATTTTCGCGTTTCACATCCCCTAGACCCCAAAATCACCCTTAGTTTAAAAGTTTATATATCTATCTATCCATCTATATCACTTTCTTGTGGACACGATAATTACCGTAACATTACACCAATTACTTTGAACTTGATACATAAAATTTAAAATTTCGGTCAAGTTCGTTAATAGGCAAAATCAGACCAGGGGGCGGGAATGGGGACGTTTTTTCGATAAAGTGAAATTTTACGATACTTGTTTATAGATTTTTTTCGATAGCACCAACTATTGGTCTTGGAGAGGAGTGGGTAAAACTAGTTTTTCAAAATTTAAGCACAGGATCAGATCCGTGTAAAATGTTAATTGCCTATAATTTCCCTACAACTTTTGTTTGAAATTATTTTTGATATGAGCAACCCTTGGTATTGTCTACTAACAATAACAAGTGTTAAAACAACCAAAAAACTTTCAAAGTAAATATGAATATCTATATACTTGATACGGACAGACGGCCAAAGGACAGGGATAGTAGCTTCTTATACATGAATGTATGTATTGTAACTAAAAATCACTTTACATACTGTTTTTTGTAAAATAAACCAATGTCATACAAAAATGATTTTTTTATTGTCATAAATCTAACTACAATCTTTTAAACTCCTAAAAATTTTAATATATTTTTTTTAAATAGTGCCAATGTCACTTCTTATACTAATCGTTTATTTTTGAACATTTAGTAATAGCATATAATGTTAATATACTTTTAAAATAATCATTTCCAAATATAATTTAAAAATATGAAACACGCTTGTATGAAGTTTGTAATTATAAACATTTAATGTTGCCAGAAATTGACGTTTTGACATGAGCACCTATTTTACCAGTCAACAAACGTAAAACAAAAAATAAATTTTAATATGCAGATGTGCCATAAATTTATTTAAATTTGCATTATTATTTAAGGGTTATTTATGGTTATTAGCTTAAGATTTGTATTTGTGTTATGAATAAACAATGGCCCACCTTTGTTTTCGAGCAATTATACGACACAAACGACACAGAGATAGTAATCGTTAAACGTGGCTGGTTTCAATAAATAAATATAACTAATAAAAACTAACCTTTGAAAATATTTATATTAAAATAATTGCATGTTTGTGGTTCAACATTGAGTGTGAAATATTTTCCAGTGCTAATAAATATTCAGTGCTAAGAATAAATATATAAATATACTTGCAAACTATTTATTAATAATTAATTGCTTATATGTATACACCTATAGAGAATAAGTTACTCCAGTTTAAATAGTTAACAATTAAAGTAATAAATTAAACTCAAACAGGCCATGTTTTGGTGCAGCGAGTTAATCTTAATATATATAAATCTCGTGTCACAATGTTTGTCCTCAATGGACTCCTAAAACACCGATTATAATAAAATTTGAACACCATGTGCAGTTCGATGTGCACTTGAGAGATAGGATAGTTTAAATCTCAAATTATAGTCGCAATTTTAATTTATCGCTAATTTTTTGTCCGTTATTATTTGGCAGTCATAAAACTGACAGATGTCGATACCTTTCGACTGGGTTGATGGCGCTAATGTCTGTTATTATTTGACAGTGACAGTTATTCGACGCAAACGTATTAAAAGAGCCCATCAGTTGGCAAAACAAATTGAATCAAGAAATCTAGCTCAAAGAATCAGGACAGCAGGTCATGCACAAGAATCTCAAAAACAGTGTAACGAACGTCTTCAAGAGAATATCATAAGAACAAGAAAATTATTATTTTCAGTCAAAAGCCACCGAAAAAATCTAACCTCAACAACGCGAGCGGCAAACGTCAAAACGCAAACGTCAAAACTACGATCGGAATAATATATTCACTTACGAGATGCTGTTGCTGGAAACATCGATGGAAATTTAAATCCCAATGACATCGGTAATGCTTTCATTTTACCTTCAAGCTACATCGGCAGTCCACGGAACATGCAGGAATACATAAAAGATGCGATGACTTACGTACGTCATTACGGCCGACCGGATTTATTTATTACATTCACATGTAATCCGAATTGGGAAGAGATACAAACTTTACTATTGCCAGGACAACAAGCCATTCATCGTCATGATTTAACTGCACGTGTGTTTAAACAAAAATTGAAATCCTTAATTGATTTTATTGTAAAATATACAATTTTTGGTATCACACGTTGTTGGCTGAATACGATAGAGTGGCAAAAGCGAGGTTTGCCTCATGCCCACATTTTGGTTTGGCTTAAAGATAGAATCCGTCCTGAAGAAATCGATCAAATAATTTCAGCCGAAATTCCAGACCCATTAATTGATCAAGAATTATTTGATATTGTCACCAAACACATGATCCATGGGCCATGCGGTGTTTTCAACATGACGTCACCGTGCATGGAAAATGGAAAATGTAAAAAAAACTTCCCAAAGCCGCATACGAATGACACGATCACGGATATTGATGGTTATCCAATGTATCGCCGCAGAAGTACTGAGAATGGTGGCCACACATTTACAATGCGACTGCCGAACTTTCCAAATCAAGTTGAGTTTGATAATCAGTGGGTGGTACCATACTCACCACTACTTTCAAAAACTTACAAAGCTCATATCAATGTTGAGCTTTGCAGTTCTGTTAAATCAATTAAGTATATTTGTAAATATGTAAACAAAGGCAGTGATTTGGCCATATTTGAAGAAAAAACATAAATAAAAATGACGAAATAGCACGATACCAAATGGGCAGATACATTAGCAGCAATGAAGCTATTTGGCATATTCTCAGCTCTCCCATCCACGAAAGAGATCCTGCTGTCCAACATCTGGCAATACATCTTGAAAACGGTCAACGTGTATACTTCACTGAAGAAAATGTTCTCCAAAGAGCGTTCGAAGCTCCGAAAACGACTCTAACTGAATTTTTTACATTGTGTCAAAAACCTGATGTTTTTGGCCAATTCGCGAAGACATTGGTGTATGGTGATGTTCCACGTTATTTCACATGGAACAAATCCAGTAAAAAATGGGAGCCACGGAAACAAGGAAAACCACATCCTTCCATTACAGGCATATTCAAAGCTAAGACATTGGGGAGACTTTACACGGTACATCCAAAGCAACGTGAGTGCTTCTATTTACGTTTGTTATTGGTGAATGTTCCCGGACCAACGTCTTTTGAATTTTTACGAACAGCTAATGGTCGAGTATTCAATACATACCAGGATGCATGTCGTGAACTGCAATTGCTAGAAGACGATAACCATTGGGACTTAACGCTTGCTGATGCTGCGTTGACATCAACACCGAATAACATTCGTCAGTTGTTTGCAATTATTTTGGCGACATGTTATCCCTCGCAAGCACAAACTTTGTGGGAAAAATATAAAAATTGTATGACAGAAGACATCTTGCACCGAATTAGACAAACAAATCAATGCCAAAACATAGATTATACACCAGAGATGTACAATGAAGCATTGGTCTTGATCGAGGATTTATGTGTTCTTATTTCAAATTTACCACTTAATCATTATGGTATGCCATCACCTAATCGTCCAGCCACCGACTTAGTCAATACCGATTTACAACGAGAAAATCAATATGACCATGGAAGTTTAGCAACAATTATCATGAACAGTGAACCATTACTGACAGCAGAACAAAAAATTATTTATGATCGGATTATGCTGGCTGTTGCTGCTGAACAAGGCGGTTTTTTTTTCTTGGATGCACCCGGTGGAACCGGTAAGACATTTTTAATATCGTTGATTCTTGCCAAAATACGGTCGCAACAAAAACATCGCATTAGCATTAGCATCGTCAGGCATTGCGGCTACTTTACTGGATGGTGGGCGAACAGCACATTCAACATTCAAGCTGCCATTGGACGTTCATAATAAACCAGATGCAATGTGTAACATCAAAAAGAATAGTGGAATAGCTGCAGTGTTGCGGAAGAGTTCTATAATAATTTGGGATGAGTGCACAATGGCACACAAATATTCACTTGAAGCATTAAACAGAACTATGCAAGATTTAAACAGCAATAATAAACTTTTCGGTGGTGCTATCTTACTTTTGTCTGGTGACTTCCGGCAGACCTTACCGGTTATACCTCGCTCTACTTTCGCGGATGAGATTAATGCATGTTTGAAACAATCATTCTTATGGCGAAGTGTTGAAACACTTCGATTGACCATAAATATGCGAGTACAATTGCAAAATGATCCATCAGCACTAATATTTTCCGAACAACTACTAGATATTGGGAACGGTAAAATAAAACTGCAACCAAATACGCAATGCATTAAACTACCAGACAATTTTTGCACTGTTGTTCAGGATAAAACTGAATTGATTCAGAGTATTTTCCCGGATATACAGAATAATTATTTGAATCATGAATGGCTTAGTCAACGGGCGATTTTGGCAGCCAAAAACGTTGATGTTGACGAAATTAACTTCCAGATACAACAGTTGTTACCAGGCGATCTGATGTCTTTTAAATCAATCGATACTGTTGTTGATGAAAATGAAAGTGTAAATTTTCCGATTGAATTTTTAAATTCATTAGATATCCCTGGAATGCCACCACATAATCTTCGATTAAAGATTGGTTCCCCTATTATTCTCCTCCGTAATTTGAATCCACCTCAATTATGTAACGGTACGCGTTTGGTCATCAAAAAGATCACCGGAAACATTCTTGAAGCAACCATTTTGGCTGGGAAGTTTAAAGGAAAAGTGGTCCTGCTGCCACGTATTCCGATGATACCATCAGATTCTACCATACCCTTCAAAAGGCTACAGTTTCCAATTCGTTTAGCTTTCGCCATGTCTATAAATAAATCTCAAGGTCAAACAATGTCCATTTGTGGTTTAGATTTGGAAAATCCATGTTTTTCTCATGGGCAACTATATGTTGCGTGTTCACGTGTTGGGAAACCGTCGAATCTATTTGTGTTAGCTAAAGACAGGTTAACCAAAAACATTGTGCACCGATTGGTGTTAAATTAAATTGAAATTGAAAGTATTTATAATTCAAAAAAAAAGATATTAATGTTTAAAAGTTTAAGACTGTCTGCCTTGCCTACCTCATTCATGAGTTTAAGCGTCACATGTTATTTACTGTATTATACTGTAATATACTTATATTTGTTATAAAATTAAATGGAAATAATAAATCTGATAAATTTTTATTTTTTACCTATTGATTTCTGCTTAGTATCAAGTGTAAGAACATTTTAATTAATTGTGTTCAACGTACTTCCCCTTCAAATCTCAATCCAGTGAATTTGTATACCAACATCAACATTTTCGTCTTTGTTCGTAAATAATTTCATTGTACTAAAGGGTTATAGTAGTAGAAAGTCAAATAAGGAGATCAGCATATTTTTTTACAAATACCATCTGTGTGAAAAAGCATAGTGGACTCCGTGACTGATGTTCTCTTATTGTTCCTCTTAGATTGTTTACTATAATGTAATATAACAAAAACTTTAGCCACAGCAACGCGTGGCCGGGTCAGCTAGTTTGAAATAAAAATTCAACGAATTTTAAAGCTGACCCGATCGCATCTGCTCTATGCAAATGTTTGAACGGCTTTTTTCGGCGTTTTAAATTCACTAACCAATCAGCATTCGAGTGACATTCGTACAAGGCAATGTTTTATCGTGTAAGATAAATACCACTAGCAATATTGATCTGTATTTTAGGTAAATATATACATACGTATTTTATAATATTATTTATTTTATGTATCTATCTAAATCAAATCTTCCTTAAACCTCACATCTTCAATTCCTAAGAAAAGATTTTTGTTTTTTAATGTTTATAAAGAAAAATTCTTATTATTATTATATACTATTAATATTATTTATAATATACCTATACAGCAATTTATTGGGAGTATAATACAACATGACTATAACGTATATTATTTTAAAATAGGAACTACACATTTTTAAAAACAAGCTTTTATTAAAGTGCTTTGAAGGCGTTGAGGGGTTCCTTCACCTGGAGCCATTCCTTGGAGTTGCAGCTAAATAAAAGCTTTTAAAAATATATTTATTAGGTGATGATATTCTCTATTATTTTATTTCTTTTATACAATTATGTTAAGTTCTACTCAACTGAGCTAAATGTGCTTAGGCAAGAGTCAGGGTAGATGATGGTAATAAAACGTTAACAAAATTGTATATCTATAATAATTTACGCATTCGAACCCGCGACAAAAGTTAATAGTCAAATGCCTTAACCATTAGACTACTCTAATTCTAACTCGTCCACTTGACCAACACCATTTGAAGAAAGCTTGTGTTACGATAATTTAATGGGTAGTTAAACACACTTTTGTATTTATTAATACTAGAGTCAAAATTTGACCGTAATTCATTATACTTTTAAGTTTGAGGATTATTAAGGTTCTTATACCTCTATAATTATTTTCATATATATATATTAATTTTGTTCTATTACCTCAGCTCCGAGCGTGGACAAATACGTCATTAGCGTGTGTTGTTTGCCTTTATTCTCTGCAATTCTTATAAAATTTAAGATGTTACGTAATAACAGCTGAAAAAAATACACAATTACAGGATACTGAGTATTTACGAATTTTTCAAAATATTGTTTGTCTTTTTTTTATTGAAGGGTCATGTGATGTAAGTCGATCATACAATAATTTAAAGTTTTCATTGTGATTTATATGCCAATATGCTTTACCCTCATGATACTATGAAGTGAATGCAGCCTTTCACCTAAAGTTACTTCAGTTTCGAATTGTTTTGCATTGTAAATGCATTAATCCACAATCAAAAGTATTTAAATTTCTTGGAATGACTTTCAGTGCAATTGGCCTATTATCATATCGACTTTCAAGCGAATTTCTTTTTCTTTGTGTCTCACGTCAGTTTGACACATGTGGAGGCGTAATGGAAGATATGAGCGAATATCTCAATGTTAAAAAAAAATGAAACTACTGAAATTAAAAATATAACATTTATATGTCTGAAACTTAAACATGTACATTTACATGACTGAAACTAAAATTATACAGGGTTTAATTTATATAGGGTGATGATTTTAGAGGCGTGGTTTTCAAGAAGAGATAAAACTCATATAATTTGATGTTATGGCTAAGAATTTAGTTTTATTATAAAGATAAGGGTTTGCCATTATGTTTTAAAAATGATTTCGGGCAAGTGGCCGCCGCGGCTGACTCGAACAAATTCCAGCCGAGAGGCCCAATTTTCAACCACTTTTTGCAGCAAGTTTACAGGGCCGTATGTCAGCAATAACGCGCCGAATATTCTCTTCCAAGGCGTTAATCGTGTCCGGCTTATCTGCGTAGACAAGCGACTTCACATAACCCCACAAAAAATAGTCCAGCGGTGTTAAATCGCACGATCTTGGAGGCCACGCCACAGGCCCACGACGCGATTTTTACTTTATTTTAGAGTGATATGGCCGATTAAAAGTAATTACGAAATAATACAATACAATAATTGACTGCACAAAACTAATGTATTTTGTACAGAATAAATAAACCGTCGAGTGTTTTCTCGCAGGGCGCCGCCCGCCCCGCCCGCCCCGCCGCGCCCCGTCGCGTCGCGACGCCTGTCAGCCGCACTCCGGCGCCGCGCGCTCTTGATCGATTCCACCCGCGCCATCTGTCGCCCCGTCGCGAGGGGACGGACACATACAATTCGCTCTTTTGTCCGGACAAAAGTGAGTGAAAAATTATTTTCTCCTCCTCAGTGCCTTCTACCATTATAATGTAAACGGCTTTTGGACGACTTCAAAAAAAAAAAAAAAGAAATAGGTAGTCACTATTGTCCTTAAAACATAGACTAATAAGTTCATGTCTCTAATGTGTTAAACTATATCTGAAAAATACCTGTCAATTTTAATATGTATACTATTACGATCAACTTATAATGTGTTAATTATGTTATGTTTATAAAGCGACACATTAAAATAAATTTCAAAAATAAAATGTAGTTGGCAAAAAATGTGCACTAACACAATAAAACTCAATAAAGTGGATGAATTTATTTGTTTTCCTACAAATACGTATTTCCTCTTGGCTGAGTAAAATGCAAAGTTAGAAAACAAAGTGAATTGTCTAACTTACCTGCATAGTATCACAACTGTTGAATTCTAGGCCATAGCACTAAACAAATGTAGGAAAAAAAGGCCACGTTAGATTAACAATCTTTGGAGAAATATGAAGGTGTATAATTTAAAATGGTATTAAAATTAAAACTTGAACTTGAGGGCCCATATTTTTTATGTCCAGAACCTTCACAACTAACGCAAATCAAACTATTGATTAATACACTGAATGTTTTAAACCTTCTTTCACATGTATTCATAGTTCGGGTTATTTAATTTCTCATTAGGTTTGGTTATGATATGGTGACAACATTTTGTTTTAAAAAAGATATGTTTATTTAAAAAAAAAATACTGAAGTTACTCTTCCTGAGTGAATCTTGACTTTCTCGCAAGTGCCTCGTACGTGAGTTAAAATTTAGATATACTTCTACAATAAAAACAGTTTATTTGTAAACTAAATACGCCAAAGACTGAAATTTGACTTGAAAGACGTATTAATCTGTTTCCAACCTATTATATTATGATATTGTATGAGAGATTAGAATAGAAATTATGTGATATAGAATAATAAATATGAAATTAGGATTAAATATTGTCTTCTGATCACTAAGTCTGATTATTTTTTACCGACGTAGTTGAAACTGCCAAGGTAACATAACAAGGTACATATATTTTTCGTATTTTAACAAAGAATAACATTCAATCAATAAACCTTAAAATAAAATCTTTAGTAGCGAATATTTATCATTATTTAAAATGTATTTTTAAATAGATAAATTGTATATAATAAAGTTAGCCAATTATTGTTAATAATTGGCCAATTAGATAATTATTTATAGATTGGTAGGATATAATTTACAAAACTGTATTGAGCGAATCGAATCGTTTGAAATATCTCGATTGGAAATTTGATGAAAATAAAATCGTGAAATCCGCCCAGAGCCCATTTTGCGTCATCGGTGCGTGTAAACACTGCCGCGTCATTTGATCAGGACACAGGCCTATATTATATTTGCTGACAAAATCTACTCTTAATATGCATATAATACCAGTGCGAAGCGAACGAGGAGGATTAAAATAGTATAATATCACTTTAAGTTGCCAACCTAATTGATACGTGTATAAAATACCTGCCTATTTGCGAATTAAATGTTACATTTTCATTATCTATATCCTGATTCTACTGCGTATAAATTATGAGGACCTTTTTCAGAGGTATATTTAATTACAAGGTTTCATCTCTTCTTGCAAAAATTAATAGCAAAAATGCCTAAAAAAGATATAGGGCTAAAAAGGTGGACCACATTAAACAGGGGAATAAGAATTTATTTTGGTAGCAAAATTATACTATTTTGCTACCAAAAGACATTTTCGAAAAGTTGTTATTCGGATGGTAGATTAAAATTACTCCAAAGAGAGAGAGACTAAAAGATCAAAGAAATATATAATTTAATACATATTAACATTTAGAATATAATTAGCACTGCTTTATATGAGCTCTTCCTTTTTCAAGATGATGTAAAAATAAGGCTAGTTTATACAATTGACAGCTAATCGAACTAAAAGTAACAGAATTCACCAAACCGAGCATTTATGAAAATCCTGTAGACAATACCATACCAATACCATACCAATAATGTAGTAATATCATAGTTCTAAAACTATGGTATTACTACGTACACGATAACTTCCCTATAAAAAAAATCTATGTGCCGACACTTATCAATCACGTTCAAAATGCAAAGTTGAAGTGTCAGGATCACAAAGAACGCAAATTTTAGTAACCCTGAATGTAAGGCTTTGTTTATCAAAGCAATAGGAAACGATATCACTTATGTAAGTTGCCTGAAAAAACACCTACATTACAGCCCTCTATCATACACATAAGCCCTATTACTAATATTTTTTATCGAGGTTTAGAAAGTACACTTATGATCATGTTTCGGTATGTTTTCATTAAATAGATGCCTCTGGTTGTTTCTTTGTATTCATGGAAATTAATGTAATTCTATGTACTGTTATTTTTTTATCTAAGTTTATCGCACACCAGCGCTCACAAATCTATCCCTTTACAGGTCTAGTTGGATGAATTCAAAAGTTTCCATCGGTTTACGTCTGGCCAAATGTTCTTGTATTCATATAATATAATATGTGGCATATACAACTATATGTTTGTACATAATACACGTATGTAATACATGTTAAATACATATATAAAAAAAATAATTTAATCCTCTAGAAAGTATAAATGCAAAAAAACATATTAGGCAGATGTTTTCAGTATATCTATTTTTTTTATTAAAATATATCTATCTATGATATATATATCCACTGAAAAGGTATGCGATACTCAGTTTTATTTAATTGTGATAGACAATTAGTGGTTGTCTTTGTTTCTCTTTCAAGATATTCTGTGATGTTAAAAAAATGATACATTCATTTTACGAAATAGTGTATAGTGAAAACACCCTTTTACCACTAATTAATTACCACCACCATCTTCCCTAACTTTATTAACCACAAGAAAATATTATATCCTACTTGGGAGGGCTAAAAAAATTTGTATATAATTTAGAATATTTTTTATCTACATTTGGTCACTTAGCGGACTTAAATTCTATCTTACTTAAAAGTTTTCTGTGATTATTAAGGCTTTACAATTACGTACCTACTTAATTTAAATTATTTTAGTTATTCGACAAGCAGGCAACCTAATCTTTAGTTCGCAACAATAACCGTACGATCGCTTGCAATGGCTAATTCAGCACAGTTCGAGCTTATAGTAGGCAAACATTTAATAGGTGTCCACGGCCTGATACTAAAGTAGCGTCACAGTGACGAGATACATAAACATAAACCTAAGCTCTATACATTTAATTGACACGTGGTTTTGATTTTATTAGGTATCTATATTAATTATTTGAGTAGTAGACCCGATCAGATCCATTCAAAATACAAAATAGTAGGTTTTTGAGCACAAAAAAAAAAAACACCTCGTGATCTGAAACACCTTTGGCCTGAAACACCTCTGACCTTTCTTATCCATTCTTTTCTAAATCGACAATACAACCAATAATTGAAAGTATTTTCCTTTGTAAGTTACACGTAAAATCATAACCTAATTAAATATAGAAATGATTGCGTAAGGATTGTAAACAGTGTCTGCATATTTGAATAATTAGTATTAAAGAAATGAGCTTAGTGCATTTTAAGCTAAGACGAAATTACTTCAAAAAGATTAAATATATGAATCCTATCAATTTGGCGATTGTATGTTTTATGCCCAAAAACCATTTACGAATACTTAAGGGTGTATTTATGTTCCCTTTTATTTTCGAAACAAGGCCATTGATTAGTTTTTATATTTTTCAACATAGCATTAAAAGACCTTTGGCAATATGCCTAATAAAAAATAAACAGACCAAAACTGAATTTATAAAGTAACTTGTATCATCAAAAGAATCTTGGTATAAAGTACGATGGGCAACTCGCTACAAGCCTTAACCACAGCTGGAGTGTTGCTTAACCCTTTAATAATATGACGGTCTTCGACGAGAGCGTTCTGCGGAGCGCTTGTGCTAAAATTAGACACGATAGAAGGATAACTGTCGCATGAATGACGAGACGAAATGGCGGCAGACCGCGGCTCGTGAGCCGAAAAGCGCGCGCAATATCCGGCGAATTGCGCGCGTTGGCGCCGTTGGCCGCCGCGCCGGTCTAATTTGCGCGCTTAATGCGCGGCGCGTGTGCGCCCGAGTGTGCAATGCGCGTCGCGAATTGCCGCCGGTCATAGGCATGACAATGAGACATCCGCGCGCTCTAATTGCGCCATGCCGGACGAAAAGTCGCCTAGGAATTGTAATCTCAGTACATGTAAAGCCACGGTTAGCACTTGAATGCGGAAACAATTTATTTTTGATAATTTAAGTGCACAGAATTATTTACAGGCTATACCGAAATACATAAATAAAGATGAAGCGTTAATAAAATACATATGCATATTTACGATGTGTATTAAATAAAAAAAATAAAGAAACTCATTTTGTATCACTTAAAAAAAACTTACTTATTAAAGAACTCTTACCTACATAAAAACTATCTCTTTAAATGTAGATATATTGTAGAATAACATAAATATACATTTGAATAAATATTTAAATCAATGAAAACGATATAAAAATGTGTTTGATTTATAAAATGATAATGTATAAAAAATTGCACTGTGACAAAGGATTATATTAGTTTGAATCAGTAAATTGCATTTAACACAGCGGGGCGGGTTGAGGTGAGGGAGCTGCCGCGCGGGGAATTGATCGCGCGATAGCTCGCGTAATGTTTGATACAAGTTCGTACAATTGGAGTTCGCCTATCCCCTATTTTGATCCCGCGAAATCTACCACCGCCTCCGGCGTACCGAAAGGAATTTTTGTACTTAGAAAATTAAATAGCTCTAACACACACAGTATGCATATAATATAATATTAATTTCATATGAGATTTCTGTGTCGGTAATTATGGTTGTTTCCATTCTGTGATTTTGGTGTCATATAATATATTATTTTTTAATATCTACACAACTATTTAATATACGTCATGTGAAATTATACCATAATAATAAAAAAAAATATTTATGCAATGTCATTCGTATAAGTTAAATTTATGTTTTTCTATTACACTATAGTATATGTTTAATATGTATAGTGTAGTTTATATGTATGTATGTGTAAAGTATATGTAGTGATGTTTTATAGTATCATATGATAATATTTTTTTTTGTCAAACTAAGGTGAATAAGATGACGGTTAGAGTACTGGATGTCTATTCAACCGCTCGGCACAACCAACAATAACATTAACACTTGTAAATATGTCACAGAGTGAAATGAACAAGCGATAATAACTCTTCTTCCCCCGCCCCCCTCGACCCCAACCTCACCTCACCCCTCCTCCCGCTCCCCCCCACCGCTTCAACCCCATTCGTTGGCGACCGTTCGGTGTGAAATTCACACGCGATTTTCCGCGAATAAATCTTGTCGGCGCCGCGACGCCATCGCTCACGGGACGCCGCCCTTCCGTCTCATTTGACAGACGAGTCGCGACGGACGCGCCGCCCAACCAACCGCCCAACGCTCTCAACTTTTGAAGTGGTACTCGTATACAATCAATAATAATAAATACGTTATAATTTAACGTCACTATTTTAGGGTAGTTTAAGTACAGTGTGTATGCGAGTGTTTTATGTGTATGCGAGATTATTTATATTTAAATCTTTGTACTAAACACACAAACACACTACTTTACTTATAGACTTTTAAACAAATTATATATTTTTATATACAGGTTCCTTATTATGTAATAAAGGTTTGAAAGGATTATATCACTTTTAGACTGTATTAGGCTATCGCCTGACTTAAAGTGATGAGGTCGTTTCTTTTGAATTGTATAACCTACCTAGCTAGTATTTATTTTGTTTTTGGTCGACAAATAACATAAACTTTAACATTTTTTACTATTTATAATCCATTAAATATATAGATGAAATATCGTCAAATGTTAACATATACATTTGATAAAATTAAATACATTTAAAAAAATATAGATTTAAAATAATAATAATATTTTCTCAAAAGGACTGTATATATTGCTAAGTAGCCAGCGCGTGAAAAGACGTTAATTCACTCTTATCCAATTAATTGCATAGCATCTTCTGAATTCCTGGTGCAAGAAAAGAATAATGCAGTTTCTGACCATTCGTTGCATTCAAGTGTCTAAACCATTTTTCGTGTCATGTTAGTGAGTTGGTCATGATTTTACAAAAATTTGCTACTTCACACTTAATTACGAAAGTTTTTAATAGTGTGTAATTAAATGATATGAGTTGGTTTACACATTATTCAGCATTTCGTTATTTCTTTATACGTATTAAAAATACTATGTAAATAATCAGTCAGTTCAAAAACAGTCGAGTTTTTGTGATTTTGCGACCTAATTCATGAATTTTCAAGAATAATTGGTTTTTAAATGATTTTAAAGAAAACGTCGAACAAATTCCTAATAAATATTCCACAATGCGACTTATTCATATTATTAAATTATCTCCCAAGAAAAAAACTGTACGCAGCATTGGCGGTTACTCTTCGATAAGAGGGGATTAATCCACGCGTAGGCAATAACTCACAGCCAATTGACAGAATCCTATACTTTGTTAGCCTTACGCACTTTGTTTGGACTACCCGCATCGGACTCATCATAGTTAGGTATACGTATCGTATACTGTTGTCTCTCTAAGATACGACCAAAATTGAAGCTATATTTTTGTGGGTATTTAAATACGCAAATAAACAAAATTTATTTAAATATAAGACCATTATATTAAATCGTAAAATATGGAATTTTTAAGAAATCTATTTTTTTTTATAAATTAAATTTTATTTTTAAAAATTTGAATACAATTCATTGCTTATTTTCATGCACTTTTGTCGAAATGTATGTAAATTTATTAAACTGTTATTTTCTTTAAGAAATATGTAGATAAATACATTTAAATTGATTTAGTATATACATAACTAAACTAGGAATTTTCCCCGGTTTTGTGTATCTGAATCAAATTACTAAAAAAAGATCAATTTGGAAGATGTTAATATTAAATAATGCACAAATTCAGTAATTAAGGAGAAGGGTTACAAAAAAAAACTAAAAGAATTGTAAAATTTATAATGAATTGATAGAATGTCATTTCCACAGGCGAAAGAGGTCTGTATGTATGACGCCTGTAGGGTCTAGGTGTGAGACGTAAGGTTCTGGTTAAATAATTTACTTCTACTAAAGAATGTATAAAAGTGATTGATATTCGCCTCGGGTTGACCACGTACTTGCGTAGACCTATAACTCCCGAGAGTTTTTCAAAATATCCCAAAATCACTTTCCTATCATATCACCGAAATATTTCGCATACAACCCTATATGCTCTATTTTACTCTATTGGTGGTTGTTTTTTATTAAGTAGTTCTAACCTTTTCCAGGGTTAAAGGTTTCTCCATTTATTGGTTTTCATTTCAGCGGCGAAGCCGTGACAAACTTTTGCATTTGTAATGTTAAATAAGGATAGTAAGTAAATATATAGTATATATTTCAATATGGTATGTTATAGTATAGTGTAGTATATATACGGATTAGTATTTATTAAAATACTGCTACTAGAAAAATACCAAACTACTATTATTTTCTAGCTGTAGCTTTAGTTTTTACTAGACACAATTCAGCAGCGCTTATGCTTAAAGAAATACGGCTCACTAACTATTTATCTATTTATACGAGAGGTCGAGTGAGACGCGGCTAACTTGCGAATGGAGACCTTTTCTAAACCTTAAGGCGTTATTCTATTTTCAAATGGGATTCTAAAAGAATCCTTAAAGTTTTGCTATTTTAATTTGTTTATTAGTTGTAAGAGTGAAATTGCAGAAAGAAATGTTTGAAAATTTTTGCTCCATTAAGTTATTTTATTTTTTTATTTTATTTATCTTTTATATATACTCTTTGCTGATATTTATTTTTAAAATTGACTATTTTATTTTGTCTTATATATCCTTATCTAATTCTATTATAATATTAGAAAAACGCAAACAGACACTTCCGCCTACTAATAAACAACTATGAAAATAAAATAAACATAAATTGATACGAAACTTAAATGTTTATTCTTGTAACCCCGTTAACATGTATTGACAGTGTCAACATAGCAATAATCCGGAGCAGAAACAGTGAATTTAATTAAGTTATACAGCTATTTTGCAAATACACATTTACAATTTATTATTTTTTTTACTTTTGTAAAGTCGAATGTTTTATTGTTCCTGGTGCAAAAATTTTAAATTATATTTTGACACTGACGAGAAGGCAGGAAGTGGTTTGGCTATAAGAACCTTTATAACAACAATGAATGGCCTTTACTAACAGAATAGCGATTAAACCAATAGGTAAATGCGACTAGAAGTAATTTTACAATAGCAGTAACAGGCAAGTCAAATATATTTTTATACAATTAAAAATAAAAAAAACGATTTAAAATAAAAGCATTAATTTAAAGACGTATTTAATACAAAATCTGTAGTTTAAAGAAAGTGGAAAAAAATCCTTAGTAACATCTCTTTCCTCCCTCCCTTTCCTTTTCTTTTTATCGTTCGTTGCTAAATATATTTAAATAATTCGTAGAAAAATTATTTCTATATTTTTCACTTTATAAATTATGATTACTATAGTATACTTTGTTTTTTTTATTTAGTATTAAAATGTAACTCCTTATTACAAAATTAAATATATGATTTTTTATATTAAAGTAATGGTATGGTGGTAAAGTGATGGTGGTAATGAAGCGTTAAAAATGGTATGGCCATAATGTTCTGATTCGAACCCGCGACCACTAAGTAAAAAGTCAAATATCCTTATTACTAGACCACCACAATGTCACGAATTATATTAACTTAATGTGTCCTGATTATAGGAATATAATAAAGAAACTAACATAAAAATAAATATAATTATGTCAAAAAAAAGCATGTGCAGTAGGTATATGCCTTAATGCCATCCTAACCCAACAACTCCAGATGGACATTGAAGAGTTCCTTACATTCGCACGGGGGTCGGTGTTTAATGAATAAAAAAAGGAGGGAATCCCACTTCCTAAATAATATATGACGGTAGAATTGGTGGCTCGGTGCTCCTTACTCGATGGCCGCGCGGAATGTGGCTGCACTGCGATTACTCCTTACCCTACCTGCCCTACCAGCCCTACCAGCCCTACCTGCCCTACCAGCACCTCAGCTCTGCGGAATACAGATGAGGTAATAGACCGCGCTGGGGTAGGCGGATGTTGCGCGCAATGTATAACTTTCGGGCGATCCGAGTTAATTCAATTTGAGAAAACCTTTTAGAAAATGTGCTTCAAGGATTTAAATGCTGAAGACACGGAATGTGTGATTGTCTCCGTCTGAAACTTAAGTACCTATTAATTTTTGAATTCACGCTATGAAATAATTCGTAAAAATCACATGTATATAATTAGTTTCGACTGTGATTAGTTTTTATTGTTAAAGAGGTTATATTTTGTAAGCAATAAAAGCAAAACTCGACAATGCATAAACGTGATGGTGAGACGAACAGAAATTTACCTATACGTTGGCTATTTTGCGAAACGACATTACGAAACTATTTTGCCTAATAAAAATGTAATCTTTCCACTTAAAAACGAAATTCAACTATTTTATTACATTAACAATAACCTATTTTTTTTAAACAGGTGACTACAAAATATTTAAGCAATATTACGGTATTTCTTCCCGTTCGTTAAATCGGCATATAGCAACAAATTGCGTTAAATTCTTTGAAAAACATTTTTAGGCCCGAGTAGAGTTCTAATTGCATTGTTTTATTGAGGAGGCGTATTTCTCTGTCTTGCGTGGGCTTTTAAATCATACTGTCTCATCTAACGCATAATTTGCATTTTGTGCAATTTTGTCGGTTATTTATGAGAAATAATTAATTGAATTTGCGTCTTTATAAAATAAATTATTCTTTTGTATATTTTCTCGATTATTGTATTCGGTCAATAAGATATCTGTGTCGTTTCATAAAATGTAAGAAAAATTACAATCTTTCCGAGATTCTTAACTTTTAGACGACGTAAAAATTAAATTTATAAATTTGATATAAACCTAAAAAAATATTAAATAAAACGAAAACTATTATTATTTTTATTCTATATCTACAAATAAGAGAGTCACAGTATGCGTTTGTATGGAGAAATGATCCGGTGAGTCCTCTCAATGCCCGCTGACTTCAACTGAACCAAACATACTGTATGAATGCTCGGTCCACGTCACGAGGTCTTTAATAACAATGCATAGTGAGAATTGTATGTTGCCCAATAAATCGGGAAAACATGTTAAAATTAATCAATTCCAATACATTTTCTTGAACCAAAATTCCGCTTTGTGTCGTTAAACCTAATCCCAGGCAGCATAGTCCGGTACATTCTGTTTAATTAATTTATTTCACCGCTAAAACAATAGTTATTGCATATCCCATCTCAAAACAATTCCAAGCATCCCCAGTCTCGCAGGCAGTCACTTTATATGGCCGGAAAAAAAATCCCTTGATCGAGTTTTTTCTTAGTCGGGAAACTATGCAGTTTCATTAGGGCGCATGGCGTTCGGGAATGCTTGCCGGCAAACGGGAAAGCTTCATTTTAGAACCTTTTATATTTTTGTTTAGTTTGCGAAATATTATTTGTAAATCCTATAACACTGGAGTTAAATACATTTCAAAACACGATAAAGGTTGTTATTAAAACCCTGTCAGAGCTACTGAGATTAACCATTAAACAACCTTAAGAGCGTTACCGATGGACGCGCGAACTCCTAAATGTAAGCGGCATAAAGTATTGCTATTTCATGAGACGCAGACTCGTGACAAGCGTGGGTAGTTGAAGTAGAAACAATGTAAGCACGAAATCAACAGGCTTAATAATTGCTACATCATTTGGGATTATCTTTTTTAAAAAGAAACCGTTATAAATAATATTTTATCAACTTTAAAACTAAAATGTATTGTTATACTTTATTAAAAGCTAATGATTGCTATAGCACTTAAATTATAAGAATAACTGTACTATGCCTTAAACACACCAAAACTTTGTAGTAATTAGAAAACGTCGCTTGCGTGGGCCGAGTTATAAATGACAACCGCATTCTTGATGGTTTTAACTAGAACCTTAACTGGTCACTGCAAGCTGAACAAAACCATTAACAAATGTTATTACAGGTGAAGATTCCGCCATAAAAATCTGGGAGACACGATACTCAACCTCGGTTAATGTTTCTTCCTAGCCCCGAAGTCATATAAAGTAACGCGAAAAAAATGAGTAATTTCACTTCATCAGTATTAAATAACGGGGATACTATGGATTCTTTGCACATGAAATAAACATAATGTAATTATTATTATTATTTATTTTGTCAAGGAAAAACAACAGTTACATGAAGTAAAACATATTATCTAAGTGAGTTTTGCATCATTACAAGCTTTCCACTTCTAGAGTAATTATTTCAATAGAAATTTGCCAATAACTAAATTAATCATTGGAGATTAAACAAAATTTACTCTGTTACAGTAAAAAAAATATATATTCTTCTTTAGAATAACGAAGGGAACAACATAGACCAAATATTAATAAATTTTCTCCCTCATCCTCAGAAGTTATTATATTTTTTTGGTGCCCTCGCGATATTAAATCGCCCTTGTTTTTATTATACCCCCTGGACTATAAGCATTGTTTACCCGCTGGCTTCCGGGCTGGCCACAATTAAGATTTAATATTCGCGCTAAGAACGCTCTCCGCTTTTAATATGACTTTAGCTTTGGAACGTAATTACAATTAGGTACGAATGTTATATTTTTTGTGGTTTTACTACTTCATGTTTCGGCTGGAATTGGTCTAGTGGTCCAGGTATACAAAAGACTCGGGTTGAAAACGACGGATTTACGATGCTGTGCAGAACTTATATCCACACTACAATCATATTCTTTATTCTTTATTGAGAGAAATCAACAGTCTTACAAACAATTGGTATTAATGATAAGTTTACATTTTTAAAAAATATTTGTAAAACTAATAAAAGATTGAAATATCAAAAATCGAATTGTAGCTTAACTTATAATTTAGTTTAGTAACTGAAAACGGACTTCAAGATGACTCTGCCCGGTCATTTCTCTATACAAACGTTATACGTAATGTTTTTTAGTCCGCTTTTTTGTTGATAAAAAAGAAAAATAATAGTTGATATCGTTTTGTCTTATAATTTATTACTTTGTCTAAAATTTAAGTAGGAACACGTTTTATCAAAATATTGACATAAATAATTAAAGATTACCTAATGATTGAATGCAAGTATTGAGAAAATAAAACTACAGAGGTTTTACTACAGAACTAGTTGATTTGTTAATGTTAATTAAACCAAGTTTCTTTGAAAAAAAAAAGAATATATTTCAAGATAATTCTAAATTTTCTTTTTTATGAGATAGTATAATGAAAACGATGCATAAGACAGAAAAGAGCTCTTTCGGGAAGAGGTCCCTTATGTTAGTAATACGGAGGAATAAAGAACTCTGATCACGTTTTAATTAACTTTATTAAATTATGTAGGTACAACATAAAATATAAACAGGAGGCATACGCAGAAAGCCTGAGTAGCGATAGCCCAAAACTCATCTACCTGGACGAAAATAAGGATGTAGACCAAGAATTCGATAAATAAGGTTACAATATAAGGAATCTGGACTTTATTTATTACCAAACTAAAGGGCCGCAGGTTTTAAAATGAGAAGCCAGCTAAAAAAGAAGTAGAAGGCACATATTTTTAAATTTAAAAATGTCTTCATTTTTACGTACTGTTCATCAATCCCACATAGAAGTCAACATTTTGTCAAGTTTACGCACATTTGACGGCAGATAATACTCGTATATGTTTCCTGTAATAAACTATTTCTTATTGATGCGGTTAACTTGCATTTGCAGCTTTGCACTTTCTTTTATTTCTATTTTCTCCTATTCTTTTATTTTTGTTTACATATTGTCACTAAATCCGATGGCAGTTTTAATTCCTGCATCTACATTTACCGATTTCGCTGAGCTATGCTGTTTAATTAGCAAGCATGCTACAATCTGGTACCACCGGCCCGGTAGAAATCCGACAATGTGTCATGACACGATTTAATTTGTTTGAGATGGTTGTCCTTGATTTTGCGTTAATTTTCTTCCTTCCCGCTCCGTGACGAGAAGTCGACGATCGTGACGTCATCAGGCCGTCACAGGCCGTCACAGGCCGCTTTGTTTGTTTTGGCCTCATCTCGTCCGTCCGCCGCCTTTAATGCGGGAAACTTTAACGAGCGGTTATCGAAGGAATTAACCACGCCCATAGAAAGAGAGAAAAAATCGCCCATCTCGCCTGATTGAACAAGCGCCAGTCACGCTGCGTATCATCTCGATTCAGACAATGTCGTAAGTATATTTTTTAACGACTAAACAAGCGTGTCTGTTTGTCTGTAAACCTCAAAATCATTTTGAAGTTATACTTCTTTGCGCCCGTTGTACTCATAGGGATGGGATGTTGGTCGAGAAACCGCGTCACGCGTTAGGAGTAAAGTCCGTAGAGTAAATTATAGGGTCAAATATTTCATTTATAAATCCTGTGTGTGTGAGTGGGTGTGTGCGAATGACCAAAGAAGTATAACTTCCATCGTCTGGTCCGACACAAACCCATTTTCTTTTATAGAGAGAAGTAATTTGAATTATTAGGGATGATATTAAAAAAAGTGATTATACCAAAATATAATCAAACCACATCGCACATGGGTTTGACCACCATTTTTAATGCTCCCCTGACTCTAGGATAGGCATATTTGGCCTAGTTTAGTAGGCTCCAAAATAAGTGTATATGACTTAGGTCACAATAATTTTTGCAAAAAAATCTTTTTATACAAAAAATATATTCCTAACCGACTTAAAAAAAAATAAAAATACCTGACCTAAAATAAAAAGCAAGGAATCAATCTCAATCAATCAAGCAAGCAAGCAATTGAGCAAGGGCTCAATCTGTTAGGACCAACGGCAACGGCATATCAGACAGAGTTCAATGTTATCACACTCAAACCAAGTTATTTTTAAATTTCCCAAATTACGCTATGAATTCAGTTTTAAATAACAGCAATAAAACGTAAAACCTTTGTTAATGCTAATAATAATTTAGAATCTTAACAGTGTTGCTGATTATAATAAATAACAGAAAACGAAATGCGGTTGTAATTGTTATTTTCGTTTAACTAATGACATTTGTAGCTTATAGAGCTGTAGATTATTTTAAGAGTTCTTTTTTTGAATTACATTATCTTTTAAAATTATTATAGCAAACTAAGATAATACATATTGCATAAACAATCTCCAATGTATTACGATTATGTTTTAGCAAAAATAATCGTTAATATCACAAATACAATTATCACATATCACAAGTACACATATGCAAATATGTAAATACAAAATATTTACATATTTGCATATTTAAATATTTTAATGAAAGCCTCTTTCTGTGCATATAAATACTCGAAATCCGAAAAAAAAAACACTTTCAATTCACAAACACACACGCCTTAGTACATAAATTAACAACATTTCATCAGAATGTTTGTGTTGCCACATACGAGTATAATAGGGAATTAATTTTTTTTGGAGAATGTTTCAGTGACAAAAATGTCGTTTAAGTTGCTGTATATTTAGCTGTGCTGTGAGTATCTTAAAAATAAAATAAAACAAACTATTTGGTTGTGCAAATTTCAAATATTATTATTTATGTAAATAGAAAGAAACCGGTTCACAAAGAGGTTAGAGACGGCGATGATATATGGTATGATACTGTTAAAGTCGCCGTCGCCTTTAGAGGCCGCGCTTTAATCGGGAGCGTCTCCGCAGAGCGTTCCCTTCCACCCGAACGGACGTTGCCCGATGCGGGACCGCTGCAGTTAGACCGCAGGGTCGCTCCTTCACTGCGAGCTCGGTGGCTTGCTTATCGCGGTCCTCGGAGCCGCGATGCCACTTCTCCTCCTCGAGCCTCGCCCTGACGGCTTGCGTACAAGCCCGTCTTTTGCTGGTCCGTTTCGATTAGCGTCCGAAGAGCGCTAAGAAACTAGCAGCAGAGAATTCCAGCCAGAGAATTACATTTTAGACTGTGGGAGTCACATGGTCGATGCCGTTCCCACACCATGGACACCTGCTTTCCCAGGCCACTCTACAACATCCGCCTTCTCACGCCAATTGAGACACCTGCTCAGACAACTGCCGGAACTCCTGCGTTCCCACGGCGAGGCGCTCACGACCACCTGCTCACCACCTGGGGTATGACGTCAGACGACCGACTGCAGACGGCACGGCCAAAGAAGAGGGTCTCCCCGCTGGCAGGTTATAAAAACAGGCCGCGACAACTGCGCGGCGCCTTTTCCAGCCGAGTCTGCCGCCGTCAACACCCGCTCCTCATGCGGTCGTCACGTGCGCCGAGCGCACGGAGCACAGTCAGATTTAATTTAAGTAATTTACATTGTAACGCCTTACTCAATAATAAACTATTTTAACTTCCTTCTCATCATCCATTTGGGCCGTTACATTCTGGTGACCCACTACAGAAGGGCCGTTACATTCTGGTACCCCCGACAGTGAATACGCAACCTTCCAGGTACATTCTGGACTCGACAAAGTGAACAACGCAATCTTCCGGGCACATTCAGGTGACCCGACAGTGAACTACGTAACCTTCCGGACACATTCTGGTGAACCGACAGTGAACTACGCAGTTCTACATTACAAAGAAGATGCAACCGGCAACCACATTTTCGGACGCACGGACAACATGGCGGCGCGGAGTTCATCACGCCACGCGTCGGTAAGCGACGCACGGGTCGGTAACATGGTGTTCAACAACGGAATAGGCCACACCATGTCCGCAAAACCCGGGCAACGAACTCAGCATCCCAACGACGACTCGGCAACATCATCAACCATCAGCAAGAACCATTCGGAAACAGCACTACACGCACGCAAACGCAGAAAAAAAAAAAACAACGCCAGCTCAACACAAACGCGAGGTCAGTACCCCACAGCAACAAACAGCGCACGCAAACGTGTACCTCAGCAGAGAGGTACCGCACGTCATCGTTATGACGTCACGCTGCCACACGGCAGTCACACCCATTAACCAGCCCCAGTCGTCCAATCGCTTACAGACTTTTGAGTCATGTACGGGTCGATCCCGTACCTGGGAATCGCTGGATTCGGGTTCACAATATTCCTGCGGAGAACGAGCCCAGGAACTGATCCGAAAATTCGGATAAACGGCCACGTGAAAGCTCTGCGCACGCGCGCAGAGGCAAAAAATCACGCATGGCCTTGTGCAACAAAGAGAAGATATTTAAACAAAGGGGACCTCGACGCGGCGCGAAATGCACAGCTGCGAGACAATACAGTTCGGATACGCGGAAGTTCAGCGCGAACGACGTAAGCCATCGACGACCACATCCGGACGCTCGCTGACTTGACAACTCACAACAATGGACACGGCGCTTACTTCACGCGTGTACACGCGTCAGCAGACAAGCGTTTTCTTTTATGGGCATGATAACTAGGCTCACGCTTCAGGCTAGCTTGAAAC
Organism: Neomicropteryx cornuta; assembly: GCA_020383195.1. Lineage (NCBI taxonomy): Eukaryota > Metazoa > Arthropoda > Insecta > Lepidoptera > Micropterigidae > Neomicropteryx > Neomicropteryx cornuta. Next base: position 4,462,491 of record JAHKQU010000034.1, on the reverse strand, counting down.
AAAGTTAGTAGAAGCTCGTCACGGCAGTGCTATTGCATATTTTTGCCACCGGCCAAGGTTTAGTTTCCAATCGCTATAGACGATTGAGTAATTTGAGAGACAAGCTCTCTCAGTGGAGCCTGCGAGGCCGGGACTTCAGTCCCAGGGGCCAGGGGAGCCCGGACTTTCCCGATTAATTCGGTTGAGCGAGCCACAAAGTTTTTCATGGTCAATAAACAAACAACAGAACAGTGTCAGTGATAAGTCATACCGTGAACTCAGCGCCGGAAGCGACTACAATGAACGCGCGAATGCAGTCGAGACACCGCAATCGGAGCGACATGAATTCAAACAGGAAGTGCATGCATAAACAACAGTGATAGTGAACCGAAAATACTCCGCTAAAGGGAGTAAAGTGTTTTGCTAAGAATTTATCTAGGTTAAGAACACAACGTAATTTAAGCGCAGTGCACGAATCAAAACAAAGAACCATTTACATTCTGTTAATCTCTGTAGTTAATTATTTACAAACAAATTATCATAGACTATACTTTCTGTACATCAAATTTATATTTCTGTTTACAACTGTCATTTACATAACTACACTAGCGATAATTTAAGGATTTAGTCTAAGTTTATACAGTATACAATTTTTTTCTTTTGAGTCGTTGTTGACAAGTAGACTTACCACATAAGATTTTATTTACTAAGCCAACATTGGACACGGACGGACTGCGACCTACCCTTTCAGCATCAGAGCGTTAACGCTCTTGGGAGAGCGTTCACGCTCTTGGGAGGGAGTACTGTGGGAGTCACATGGTCGATGCCGTTCCCACACCATGGACACCTGCTTTCCCAGGCCACTCTACAACATCCGCCTTCCCACGCCAATTGAGACACCTGCTCAGACAACTGCCGGAACTCCTGCGTTCCCACGGCGAGGCGCTCACGACCACCTGCTCACCACCTGGGGTATGACGTCAGACGACCGACTGCAGACGGCACGGCCAAAGAAGAGGGTCTCCCCGCTGGCAGGTTATAAAAACAGGCCGCGACAACTGCGCGGCGCCTTTTCCAGCCGAGTCTGCCGCCGTCAACACCCGCTCCTCATGCGGTCGTCACGTGCGCCGAGCGCACGGAGCACAGTCAGATTTAATTTAAGTAATTTACATTGTAACGCCTTACTCAATAATAAACTATTTTAACTTCCTTCTCATCATCCATTTGGGCCGTTACAAGACATTACAGATAGCTTACATAGCTTGAATATTAACACATAATATTAATACTTTGACAAACATAATTATAAAATTAACTTAGCTTAAAAATACAATTATTCAATACATAAATCATAATACTGGCTTCTCACGACTGAACAATACTATGGTACGTACAGTAGGTTTATTTTATTTGTTTATCCACCATTCGATTTTTAAAAAAAACTTATCTTAAAATGGCGAACAATTTTTAAATATTACCACTAGTATAATTTTCTTGATCATTGTAAGAAGTAGTGCCTATACATCTAAAACTTTTAGTCACGTCGAGTTATTTCACATTTTTATTAAAATATGGATGTTAGATTGGAAATGTAGTCGGCTTAAGTTATTAACTAATATATTTTTCATGAAATTGTACTTATTACTGTTATTAGGAATTGAAAAAAAATAAATAAAAAAATATAATATAATATTTATTATTACGATCCGGTTTGGATCATGTCGAAGAGCTCTGGCGATCGTGACGTTTTTGCTTCGATGAAATTATGGAGTCGGGTTTTTTAAGGTTCTTTGTGTTGGTTTTCGCGGAGCAGTCACAAGGCCACGCGTTCATATCGCGATATGATCTAGTTGCTTGGAACTTGGAAGGTGGTTCCGCCCCGTTTAAATACCATATTAAGGAAAATAATTTAACCAGAACCTGTAATAACGCTTCGTTTATTTTAAATATTTCAAGTTTATTTAAGCAAAACATATCGAAACACGATTACAATATTATATTAAAAAAAAAACCAATTACACACACTAAAAAGAAAGAATAATCATAAATGAAAAAAATCGAAATGATAACTTAAAAATAATTAATTTAAAAATAACGCTCTCAGGCACAAAATAATCAATAGATAATTCACGCTGTTTTAACGGAAGCGTAATAGATTTTTAATCCTATCGAGCAGAGATAAATATAGAAATGTCATGATTAATTTAACTGTACATCCCCCCCCCCCCCGTCACCACACCAATCAAACTATACTAAACCAGTTTATTATAACCTAAAATTCCTGATGCAAATGATGTTTTGGGAAATATTTCAGTATAATAACCATACCTATGGAAATAACGGTATTTTAGAAACCTCCTCTGATTAACCTCCAAAATATTACAATCACTAATTTGTTGAGTACTTCAGGCAATGAAGCTATATTCTAAGATGCTCCTCACGAACGTGCATTATAAAAGAGGTTTTTAATGTTATTTAGCATTTAATTTATAGCGTGCGTTTTTTTTATTTCAACACAAAAATTCGATTACTACTAAAATAAAGATAAAATAAAAGCGGATTTAAACGAATAAAAAAATAGATTTTATTATTGTCACGAAACATTATTTATTAATTAAAGTGAATTAGTACCTATGATTTAATTCGTATTTTGTCTGTTTTCATTAAAGGTTATTTATATTATTAATAAGTGAAATATATACTCTGGACACCTTAATTATTTTTTATGGTTTTTGTATTTACTACCTTTATAATGATTGCTAGTTTTCGTAATAAAATAAACATGCATAGTAAGAGGAAGCAGAACCCGCCCGCGACCTAACAAAGCCTTTTATTTGGGGTCGATCAGCTGTGCATCACTACATTTTTTTTCTCTGAAACCAAGACAATACTTGGAATCGACGGGTCAATTACATGTTTTTTTTTATCGTGAATAGTTTTGAGACTCTGTGTTAAATAAATTCCATTCCATACCGTTTACTCCACACCTACTTACACCAAATTTAGCGTGAATGATACAATTCATAAAATAAATGTTTTTTTCAAAAAAACTAACATTTAAATATAGGTGACACGCTTTCTACTCTCTCGATCACACCACGGTGAAATTCAAGAACTAATGTGCGTTAACATAGGTACTTTTCTTGAATGTGAAATGACCTATGGACTAATATTAAACGCGCCTATGTTTTATAACATCTTAACTTCATTTATTTTGTTCAATACTTTTTCGTTGAAGGATTATAATATCTCAATAAATGAATTAAGATTGACAATAGTTATAAAGGTGTTTTTTCAAGAAGAGATAAAACGCATATAATTTGATGTTATGGCAAAGAATTTAGTTTTATTATAAAGATAAGGGTTTGCCATTATGTTTTAAAAATGATTTCGGGTAAGTGGCCGCCGCGGCTGACTCGAACAAATTCCAGCCGAGAGTCCCAATTTTCAACCACTTTTTGCAGCAAGTTGTCAAGTATGTCAGCAATAACGCGCCGAATATTCTCTTCCAAGGCGTTAATCGTGTCCGGCTTATCTGCGTAGACAAGCGACTTCACATAACCCCACAAAAAATAGTCCAGCGGTGTTAAATCGCACGATCTTGGAGGCCACGCCACAGGCCCACGACGCGAGATAATGCGCTCACCAAAATTGATTGTTTCGTTGGCTGTATGGCATGTAGCGCCATCTTGTTGGAACCAAAGGTCGTCCACATCAACATCCTCCAATTCAGGCACGAAAAAGTCATTAATCACTGCTCTATAGCGTTCCCCATTGACTGTAACATTATGGCCGGCTTCATTTTTGAAGAAAAATGGACCAATGATTCCCTCTGCCCATAGAGCACACCAAACAGTGACTTTTTGAGGATGTAACGGCGTCTCAACAATGGCTTGTGGATTGTTATCACTCCAAATACGACAATTTTGCTTATTAACGTACCCATTCAACCAAAAGTGAGCTTCATCGCTGGTCAAAATTTTCTTGTGAAAATCGGGATCGGTGGTCATCTCGTTTTGGGCCCGTTCACTTAACCTGCGACGCGCTTAATGGTCGTTCGGCTTCAATTCTTGCACGAGTTGGATTTTGTAAACCCGCAAACCAAGATCCTTCCGCAAAATCTTCCATAAAGTGGATGGGCACAGCTCCAATTGTTGCGCGCGATGGCGGATGGACTCATTCGGGTGTTCCTCGATACTCTGCTCCACAGCAGCAATAGCGTCTTCGGTGCGCACTGTACGACGTCTCTGAGGATGCCCATTATCCACAAGAGTAAACGTGATGCGAAACCGATTCATGATATCTCGAATTACCGACTCTGCTGGGCGATTATGTCGACCGAATATTGGACGCAGCGCGCGATACGTTGCGCGAACCGAACCATTATTTTGGTAATAAATTTGCACTATTTGCAAACGTTGTTCAGGAGTAAGTCTATTCATTATGAAATGGCAAACCAAACTGAGCATAAATCAAGTGACAGCTGTCAAAAACACCAACTACGAAAAAAGTAGTACTAGATTGAAAACCACGCCTCTAAAAAAAACACCCGTTATTTTTGAAATTGTTAAACATATAGATTTAATTTTTACTGTTACTTTTTGATTATAAATACAATTAAAATTAATTTATCAGCGATTTTCTAAAACGCGAATTACGGTCGAATTCCGACCACTGGACGACCACTAGTAGTTCAGATAGAATCAGATTCTTTTATATTTAATTTATTATATTCATGTAGATATTGAAATATAAATAACTGCTATGATTTGCGTTGAGATATAATGTAGAGGTGTTTTTTGTTGGGAGTGTTCAAAGCATAAGATTCAGATTAGCATAAGGAGATGTGATCGTCCTAGCGTATGGGCAAGACGGGAGTTAATATCCGCGTACCTACTTGGCATGTTTGTCTAGAAACCCTAAATATTTGTGTTTATAGGAGAATCTACTTTAACTACGTTCAATAATACTAGGTAGGCGCACTCGCAAAGGTGAAACCCAAACTAGCAGCATATTGGAGTGGAGCATATTGGAATGCAAACTTCATATAAATAATTTCTTTTCTAAAATTGAAATTAAAATAAAAAAAAACAAAATGCTCACGATAAAATATATGATTGGTTTTCTCATAGAGAAAATATTTTTACACAACTTTTTGATTATTTCGATTAAACTTTAAAATTCTAAAAGTTTCCTAAGTTTTTAGGAATATCGCACCTTTTGTATTTTATGCGCTCCTGGTGGATTCCGCAGCGGGACGGCGTCCCGCGGGCGCCTGCGCGGCGGCGGGCGGCAGCGGGGCGGGGGCGCAGGGCGGGGGCGCAGGGCGGGGGCGCGGGGCGGGGGCGCCACGGAGCGCGACCGGCAGCGCGCGACCGGCAGCCGAGACCAGTCGACCAAATGCCACGCGGCCATGACGCCGTCGCCGTCGCCGTCGCGCCGCCGCCGGCGAGCACCGCCGATCCGCGCGATCTGCAAGGCGCCGAGCAAAAATTCTCGAACAAGCTGAAAGCTCTCAAACCGGTCTAGGAAGTAGGAGCGAGAGGACCCTCAACCTCAGGATGTTCTCCCGTAGGATTCACATTGGAAAATGCAGTCGAATCAATTGGATTCCAATTATGCTTCTATGGATGTTTGGCAAATTGACATCAGCGATCTCGCCCCGCGGAGCGCCACCGGCTTGTGTGTGGACTCTGTCCGAACACGATCTGGCCTGCAGCATAAGAACCATTGACAGTCTCGAAAGCTTGATAGTAAACATTAGCCACAGTAATGTCGATCAGCTGTCGTCACTCTACGTCGAGTGCAGTGATATATTATTTTTCGAAAGTACTCTTCAAACGCGCCAAAGCTCTAATTCCAGTCATCCTCTGGGACATTTGAAAAAATTAACTGATCTTAGGATTGACTTCTGCAAGATTAGAAATGTTCCTCCGTTGGTATTCTCGCATTTTAGAGACTTAAAACACTTGCATATTACCACACATAATAGTGATTGGACAGCCATGAGTATGGAATTTGACAGTGAAAGTTTTAGAGGTTTAACAGAGTTGCGGACTCTCGATTTGAGTGATAACAATATTTGGACTTTTCCGGAGGATATCTTCTGCCCGTTGTACAGTTTAAAGGTGTTGAATCTGACCAAAAATCGTTTTCAAGATATTGTACACTTAGGTTTCTCTGACAGAAATGAAGAAAATATTCAACATAATATGAGAACGTGCAATACGCCACTAGAGGTTATAGACATTTCTCTTAATAGTTTAAGCTCTTTACCGAATAATATATTTTCTAGTTTAAGAACTCTAAAGAACTTATATTTACAAGAAAACGACTTATCGTTTATCGAAGACCGGTCGCTTTTTGGTTTGTCGGAACTTCAAATATTGAACATTTCATGTAATTATCTGACTTCGCTTCCGCCAGAACTCTTTAAGTCTACTCTAGATATAAGACAAATATTTGTACAAAATAATTCGCTTAGCATCCTAGCCCCGGGAATATTCGAAGGGCTGGATCAACTTCAAATACTAGATTTATCTCATAATAAATTATCGAATAAATGGATCAATCGCAATACGCTTCCGGGGCTCGTAAGACTGATAGTACTTAATCTATCATACAATTTGCTAACAAAAATAGACTCGCATTTATTGCATGACTTGTACAGCTTACAAGTTCTCAACTTGGAAAACAATCAGATTGAATTCATAGCCGATGAATCGTTTTCAGAGTTAAAAAACTTGCACGCTCTTACACTTTCTTATAATAAATTAAAACAAATAAATTCGGGGCACTTTTCCTCACTTTATGTATTAAATGAGCTTTTTATTGACCACAATGATATTGAAATTATAAATTCCTTAGCGTTTCAAAATATGACAAATTTACAGGATTTAGGGTTGAGCTCTAATCGCTTGCCAAGTATTCCTACTGCAATTAAAAATCTTAGATTTTTGAAGTCACTGGACCTAGGAAATAATAATATTTCTTATGTAAATAATACTTTTTTTGAAGGTTTACATCAACTGTATGGCGTACGTTTAGTAGATAATAAAATATTTGAGATAACCAAAGAGTCATTTGCAGTTTTACATGGATTGCAAGTACTTAATTTGGCGTCGAATAAAATAAGGTACATAGAACCTGGATCTTTTAAAGATAATGTCATCTTAAAAGCTGTGAGGTTGGACGACAATAGCATACAAAGCTATTCCGGGGTCTTCAATGATTTAAATTCCCTTATATGGCTCAATGTATCTCACAATAAAATATCATGGGTTGATTACAACGATTATCCTTACAGCTTGGAATGGTTAAACTTGCATGCTAACCAAATAATAGGTTTTAAGTCAGACTTATCAAGATCACTTACAAATATTAAGACATTAGATTTAAGTGAAAATATGATAGAAAAATTATCAGCATCACTTATCCCAAATAGCATTGAAACTCTACTGGTTAGTAATAATAAAATTACTGAAGTGGAGCCTGGAACATTTGTACAGAAGACAAATTTATTATACGTGGCTTTGAATAATAACAAAATTTCGGTGTTAGATATTAGCTCGTTTGGACTTAGTTTGATTCCCGAGGAGTATAAATTACCCGAATTTTTAATTAGCGGAAATCCCTACACATGTGACTGTGCTATGGAATGGTTACAGAGAATTAATCAGTTAACCCATACTCGACAATATCCACAAATTATCGATTTAGATAATGTCAGCTGTTCTTCAACGTATTTACGAGATAAATATAAAAAATTAATCATTGAATTAAAGCCGTCTCAATTTTTGTGTCCATATACGAGTCATTGTTTTGCTCTGTGTCATTGCTGTGATTTCGATGCGTGTGACTGTGAAATGACTTGCCCCGATAGATGTACCTGTTATCATGACGTCACATGGACCTCTAATGTAGTGGACTGTTCGAATGCTGATTACGAAAATGTGCCCCAGAAAATTCCTATGGATGCTACTGAAATATATTTAGATGGAAACAATATTCAGGAACTAGGGAGTCATGTTTTTATCGGAAAGAAAAAGCTAGAAGTATTGTACTTAAATAATACTAATTTACAGAATGTTAATAATCAGACATTCAAAGGAGTGGATTCTCTTAAAATTCTTCACTTAGAAAGTAATAAATTAGTAGAACTAAAGGGGAACGAATTTAATCATTTGCAAAATCTTAATGAACTCTATTTGGACCACAATGCGATTTCCAGTGTAGCTTCAAACACTTTTACAGCTATGAAATATCTAGAAGTTTTACGGCTTGACGACAATAAAATGAGTAATTTTTCGCCGTGGCAACTTTTAGCATCTGCATCAAAAAAATTAGCACATGTTTCTCTCGAGGGAAACAAATGGTCTTGTGATTGTAAGAATATCGAAGATTTAGAGTTGTGGCTTCAAAACAAATCATCTGAATTTGATAAATTATACTGCTTTGATTATAGCGGCAATAGATCTATGGCTTCATTAATAGATTATTGTAAATCATTGTCTCCCGGTATCGATAAAGACATCCACCCTATTGATGGCGTCATAAGTTTTCAAACATATGTGACTATATTTGCCTGCGTTATAGTAATAGTAATTTTGTTTTTATTAGTGGGCGCTTTAATGTATGCATTCAGAGATAATTTTAATAGTTGGGTACATTCAAAATATAGATTTAGATTCTTTAAGGAAGCTGTTATAGTAAATACGAACCCTGCAGATAATACGGGCCAAATAAGTGACGGATATTTATTGTACAATGAAAAGGACGAATATTTTGTCATACAAGAGTTAATTCCAGAGCTGGACCATCGAGGGTATTGCTTACGAATTCATTCGCAAAATATGGTTCAAAATACGGAAAATTTATTTTCGTGGGGAGATTTCACTATAACGTTATCCTCAAACTGTCACATTATAATAGTGCTATCTTCAAATTTCGCAATGACTGAATCGGAAAACTTAGAATTTAAGAGTTTTTTAACGAATAGCATAGGTAAGAAAAATCTTAATGTATGTTTTGTAAGTACTGTAAATCTTTGCAATATGAATTTAAAAGTCGACATCTTGACATTGCTCCAGAGTTACAGTGTAGTTAACTGGGGTGATGTTAGGTTCTGGGATTGTTTGCAGAGCGCAATTCCGGACGTGTTGCGTTTGAAACCTATTAAGCTGGCGTCAGACTTTGTACTCAAGATACTTAGGGATAGCAGCAGTCCCAATTTGAGGTACACAGCCTCGCCGATTACGGGCGCCGGTGGCAGTTGGGGCCGCAGCAACGCGGGCTTCGCGATAAGGGCCGTGCCTAGGCAGCGCGACGGCACGTTGCCCGCGAGCGCCGCCGGGGGCCCGGGGAATAAGGGCGCCGGGGCCGCCGGGGGCGCAAATCGCGGCTGTGACTCGGAAAGCGACGGCGATCGCGACGGCGCGAGCGGCCACGTGTACAGCGCCGTCGGAGAAGGGCGCGCGGCCGCGTGTACAGTGCCGCCACCGCCGCCGCCGCGCGGGCCGCACCTAGTCACCGCGGCGGGTCTTAACCCCGCCAATGGGAAAACTTACTTTGTTTAATTCTCTCGAGATATCATCGGCCTTAAGGTCTCTATTCTGTTTCTTAAAATACAAAAAGTGTAACAAAAATTTAAATATTTCCCATACCAAAAAAGGTCAATTTCGATTATCTATTTTTTGTACAATATTATACTCCTTATTGGTACCTTTTTTAAAGTATAAATTCAAAGTAAACAATATTTGTGTTAACGATTTTTTGTTTATCGAGTATAGAAAAAATATAATAAGTACGACCCTTTATTTATCAATACAAAATATTCATTAATTTTTAAACAGTTTTAGAAAACATAATTATATTCACAGTGATGTCACCGTCTCTAGTGAATTATTTGAAAATTTATATTTTATAATTTAAAATTAGGGTACCCTATGTATTAATAGATTATTTAAATTTACAAAGTATTTTTTCTTTAAATTATGTTATTCTCTTAAAACAATGTAAATGGGATTCGTTCTCTCTCATTGAAATGGAAAACTTTCCTATTTATAAAATAAACCGCTAACAATTTAAAAACATATAAAAAAGTAGTAATTTCCATGACATAAGAATTAGTCCAGCAATTACATTCGTAGCATGTTAATAAAATGAAAAATGAATAACACAAGTAATCTCCTTTAAATGCATTTTACTTTTAGTTAGATAAGATAAAAAAAAAAATTGGTAGAGAAATAACACAATTTCAGAAACCGGCGGTTTAAATAGAATTTCATAATATTAAATGTACATTGAGAAATATCCACCGATAGAGTTGGTTTAGTTAAACAACATTATAATATTGTTTAACCCAATATTCTCAGGGCAATGCCAGGACAACTAATTATCTATTCTATACCACTACTCTACTAGGACCATTCTAGACCATGCATCATAATTTCTGGTCAAATATGGTGCAAAAAATAAAATACTTTTGTTCCGTAAAATATATCTAAAAACAAGTGTCTAATTTCCATTTGAGGTGTTTAATTCAAAAGCTAAAGATGCGACACTAAATACATTTTTCACCATGTTCGACAAAGAACCACGTGTCGTTGAAGTTTAATATTGATTTAAGTTGCTTAAATTTATTTAAATCAATAACTGTGAAGATTTTTTTTATATAATTTTGTTTAGCTGCAACAAACATTTAACCTTAATCAATTATGGCACAATACCTATAATACAGTAACATAAAGGGGCCATTTGTATATTTTCTTAATAAAATTATATTTCTTAGTGTTTTCTAGCTTTTTTTCAAACACAATGTCAATACATATAATTATAATAGATTTAATTTTTTAATGAACTACTCGTACATAAGTTTAATATCTTTTTTACAACAAATTGTATTTGAGAAATAAAGCCTCCATATAATATTTGATATTATATAAACAATAAAATAACCATGTCTTTTTATAAATAATATAAATAATAAATATGTTATATTTTATCTTTTAATCGTAAAATAATACACCATTGCTGTAAGTTTTATAATAATTTACAATTACATTTTTAGAATATAAAAATTATGTTCATACCTTTAGTAAATATATGTATATAATATATATAGTATAGTATAGTATAGTATAGTAATATACTACAGTAATACTATACATGCACTACTATTATACTATGCAGTATATAGTATTATAGTATATATAAGTGTACATATACACCAAATATTTTTTTGCGATTTCCATAATAATTAGCAAATGAAATTTAATTTAATTTTGAAAAATAATATATTTTTTCTTACTTTGTGATTTACAATTGCGCCAGTAATCATTTTGGTAATTATTAGTTAATTTTCATTTAATAAAAGCTTTATAACTGATTTAATTAAGAAAAAGTGATATTACGCTATATAATTATGTTAAATGTGAAACGATGTAAGTGATTGTATATTTCGTAAAATAATAATTATTGCTATGTGAAACGAATTATTTAATATGAATTCTAAATAAAGTCATATAATTGTTTTGATATCTAATATCCTGAGTTTTTATTTGCATAGCCACCTTAATTTTAAAAAATAGTGTGCGATATTAATTATTATAAGAATATTTGTTTTTGTTTGTTTTATTATTGGTATAAAATTCTTAAAAGAATATAATTTATTACCTTTTTAACCAGGAAACGTTAAGTGTATGGGTTACCAGTTAAATAGAGGATGCTTAGGAATGGTTCAAAAAAAAATGTGAGACTGGCCAGGGATGTACATAATATTAATTTCGTTTGCTGTTAGCGATCTGTGGCTTCATGGAAATTCAAATATTATTATATTGTAGTAATACTTGGTATCAGATCAAAATGTATCTTTATAATAATTGTTTCCTTGCCTAAAGCGTTCTGTACGTAAACATTTCTCGTTAATAGTCAATTAAATTATATTGTGTACGCGAAAGGCTTATCTCCAAAAACAATGGTAAATAAAAATCTTAGAATTCTATTTTAACTTGTATAAGGTTCTTCCAAATAAATTGAAAATTTTCACAAGAACTAACGAGTTGCAATTGCTACAAGAATTAACGAGTAATAGTTTTAGTTTATATTAAGAGTCAATATTAACTTACTAGCTAAATCTTTCTTTGAAAAATGTAGATACTTCGGCACTACATAACACAATAGCTCTGTGGCATTTGGGCGTCGCTAACATTGCAAATAGTGTCACATAAGACATGCTGCCGCGACCGCCGCAACCCCGTTGTATCTGGCTGTCCAAGGTAATTGACACATTGACTCGTAGGTGTTGACATGTTCCATGAGAAAGGCGTTATGAGCGGGGCAAATAGTACATTTTTTGATTTTTAACCTTACAACACATATTGTTTATTCCAATCTATTAAGGTTAGGACAAACTGTCTAATGTGATCTAAAATTATATTCTTTTGCAATTTACTTAATTCGTACCTACCTACTTGTCTTTTAAACTAACACGATTTAAGACAAGATTAATTAACGTAAATACCGTTCTAATTAATTATGACATTTTTACAGGTATTTTGCATTAATTGTAATATTAACAGTATTTTAAATGGTATAGCACGATATATAGAGGAAGCTATATTTTATGAATTTACACCAAATATCAAAGAAAAAAAAATCGTACATAGCAAACCTATTTTTTAAATGAAAATATAGGTATTTTATAAGTACAGTATCAAAAAAGAAATTATATGATAAGCTATTCTGAGATGCTATGCTAAGATATGCTGACCGCGCCTTTTTGACAAAACGATTAAATTCAAACTATACAGGTATATTTTAGTTTTTTTCAGATTAACTTTAACTATATGTTGGTTGTTAAAAATCTGTGTATGATAATTTTAAATTTATCGTACATTAGTTGGTTATTGAATTATTAACAAAATCTTCTATATATAAATTCACATGCCTACTCGTTTGCGACTCGCTAAATGTTGTGCAACATAAAAATATGAGAATGTTCATAATCAAAATATATATTTTGGCAAAGGTGAAGAATATGTTTTTTACGATGGACCATACAATAAAAATATAAATTCTAACTTCCGTATGCGCAAAAACTACAACAAATAAAATAGTTAGATAATTAATATAAACGATCAAACACAATATAAATATTTGTCTAATCTAATTCTTTAAAATATTCAATAGGCAAACATATAAGATGTTCTAATGTGAATCTTACAAGATGGAATCATTGAATTTTACTGCATAAGCCTAGTTTGAATCATACTGGATACTTTTAAGAATAACTATTTAACCGCTAACTATTTCAAATAGTGTATTAAAAAATTGAAATAAGTTAGATGAATGGTTCAAACTAAAGTTATATTAGAAATATTGGTACAAAAATCATTATTTTCACATGAAGATATGCTTTTCTAAAATAGTTTTATTTATTTATATATAATTTCTATAACAGAAAGTAGGTAAACCGGTGGAATTTGCTTTTGAGGCTATTAGATTACCAAATACCTACCTATTACTATTTATTTATTTAAATTTCAAACAGCGTTATAATATATAAATGCAAACAAAAAAAAAATATAATTTCTAACGCAGATAACGTAATTACATAATAATAACGTGTTTATAAACGAAGAAGTTGTTAGTTAATAAGTATTATATATAATATAAATATAGTTATATATATATATTTATAATAATATTATATAGTATATACTTATACATTATACAACAGTATAAAAAAAGATATACTACGTAGCCAGTACGAGTACTGACAAATCTGGTAAAGGCACACATACATAATACCTAGTCTCAAAACGCGAGCGCGATCAGCGAGCGGAGGAGCTATCAGCTTAAACGCTGTCAGTGCATTATACTAACGTCAACCTGACAACGAGCTTCGGACTAGCCCCATAGATTCGGCACAGTCTAGCTGTTACAAAAGTGTTAATGTGTTTGGGTCAAAGATCATTGAAGTATATATGACCAAAAATTCCGAGGACCTGACATTAATTACAAAATAACTACATATTCAAAAAAATATGCCACAAATAATTTATAAGAGGAAAATTGTAATCAGTAACTCTGTGGTTTATTTTAGGTTGAAATAATTAATCTATTTTTAGAAATGTTTTAACATATTCTTAATTTTTTGTTTTAGTATTTATTTATTTATTTAATAAAATATGTAATATACAACTAATATTATTATATATGTATTTCTTTGTAGTATTACCAGTTAAAATTACGGAGGACAAGCAGATGGCCTAAGGACGGATATAGTAGCTTCTTAACAATGAAAGTATAGTAGCTAAGAGTAAAATTTACTTTAAAAGTAAAGAACATTGAAAAGTTTGTATGTTTCCAAACATTATGTTAAAACTTTATACGTATATATCCTAATAATAAACATACGAATCGAAAAATAAAACTTATAAGATGTATAATATAACTTTACTTAATTTGTACTTTGTTTTACTTTTTATGAATAAAAAATAGATAAATAAAGCGGCATACTTGATTTCAGAAAAAAATATAAAACGAGTATATCTTAATCTTTGCCCTCTCCTCGACAAATCGCAATCTTGCATATATAAATAGGAGCATCATTTTATTAGTCAAGTGGGTTTTATTAGTCATAGCTGGCAGCCTCATATAAAAATCGACGACACCTATTCGATGAGGTCAAAATACAATTTGACGGAAAATACGAGCGCGTGCGTTTTACGCTGACGCCGCACGTGAAACGCCTTACTAAAAGAATGTCAACGGTCAATATTTTACGCCGGAAACGATGCAAGCTGACACTAACCGCGCTGTATAAAGCGGACATCAAAGCGACATTCGAATTTCCAGCACTTTTTAAACAGCGCGGCCGTTCGTAATATTTCTTCGAGTTACTTCATGAATATTTCTCGAAATAATTGTTTTGCTTTCCGGACAAAAATGCAGACGCGACGGTGGCTTTATGGCCGCGACTATATGAGAGATCAGAATGTCCCACAACGACTGGACTGAGCATTCTTGAAGAGGATACAATGATAACAAATTTAGAGTGTAAATAGTTAGCAATACATACATTTATCAACAGCATAGCTCGATAGACCTAAAGTTAGTTTTGAGCTGGCATATATTAAATATTGTATTGTAAGTTAATACTTACAATATGCCAGTATGCAAGTATTTAATAATATTGAAAAACAAAATAGTAACCCTTTTAATTTGACAATTCTGTAGAAATTGTTCAAAATTATCACTAAATACTAGAATCTACAATTTAACAATGTTTCCCTGCGGCTGTTTAAGTAAGAATAAAAACCAAAATCTTAGTCATCGACATTCAAGTTTGTTTCCGTTCGTCTATTTATTTAAATAATAATAAAATCAACGTTCTCACGTGGTGCCTGGACTGAACAGTTAACTGAAACCCCCCTGACGAACGTGTGCCGTGATGTATTGGAAGCGTGTCGCCGAGTTTACACGAATGTACCCGAATAGCGTGTCGCATTAGCTGAGAAATTGTGTGAAGCAAACTAAACCCGGACCAATTCCAAGCTCAAACTATTATTTTACTGATTTTGGGCTTTCATATATCGTCTGTTTCATAATAAATCTCGACATTTCGGCGATATACGCACGTTCCCTCTTCACGAGACTAGCACACGCCCGGTTAAACTAAACCATAAATTTCTTCTAAATATCTAATATTATATATAAATAGGTTCTAAACTTTTTATTTGTGGATGCTACCGACCTTTTTATTTTCTTAATTTCATAAGCACAGCAGCTGCAAAGAACTACACTACACATATCTTATATAGATTTGGCACATTAGCATGTGGCCCGGCGCGGCGGTAGGAGGTTGCATGTCGTGAAAAGTCGCAAATTATTGTACCCTTTGTGGCTACTGTACGCGAAAAGAATGATCCTCCATTTGACGGACCATGGACAGCTTTATATCCTCGTGAATACTAAAAGGACTTTTCGTAAACCTTAGAAATATAGTGAAGGTATTTCAACAGAAATTCTTATATTTAGCTGGCTCGATGACTTTCATTAAAAGAAGTTTAATAAAGAATTATATTTATAAAACTATTCGATATTAGACCTTAAGGTATTTTACCATCGAAAATATAAGTAGTTCTTATTGCTCATTATCATATCATATATATCATAAGTAATTTAGATCTCAAAAAAAAAAACCAAAAAACCATAAACCCACAACTGATATTTGCCATACAAACCGATTAAAATTTTAGTGCAGTTGAGGCGAACATATTGTTCTGCTCAAATATCCAAAGTAGAAGTTAAAAATGAAAATGATTTAAATCAGAGTATTTCTTAAGTGAAATCGCTACTGCGTAAGCATCATCCAAGTTAAATTGACTTGAATGACCTCAACATTTTTTTCTTCGTCCTTCAATTCGTGAACGAAATGCCCTCCTACCAAGATCTATTTTTACTTTCCTCTGGACGAGCACTTTGTTCAAAGGCAGATTAAATTCCATCATCCATCCAATAAATCCGAGTTTATTTTTATATTATTTTGTATTTTTTTGTTTATAAGTAACGTGTGTCATCATGTTCTTTTTTTGTATTTTTGTTTAAATTTAAAATCGTTTAATTTTGTTAAGATATTCTATTTTATCTCTAAATATCTTTATTGGTTAATTGGGCTACCCTAGTTTAAGAAGTGAATACTTTAATTTATATTTTCTTTGCGTCATTACCTGTATTGTGTACAATAAATAAATAAATAAATAATGACGAAATTTATACTTACGTAAAAAATGAAACATAGTGTTAAATTTATTATATTAAAACTAATAAAATAGATGCAGTAGAAGTAAGTACCTACTTAGTGCTAAAATACAACAAAATGTTAGGTAAAAGTGCAAAAGAGTAGAATTTTTGTAAATAAAAAACTACGATAGCCGTTTAGATTAATCGGAGGCTTGCCGGATAGATCATATAAATTTTTAGGAAGTATTAATAAATGAAACATTGACAGTTCGATAGAGAACCCAAAATATTATAATCGAATTTCAAAAATATGGGAGCACGGCTGTTGGAAACTTGAGGATATTTATCACTGGTTTCGTATTTAGGAGGTCCCAATTAACTTATCTAGGCATGTGGCGTTCTTGGTATTTTTTGGCTGTAAACCAGTGTTATTTATCACTTACTGACCAGTTAATATTAATTTAAACTTATATATATATATATGCGCAAATAGAAACATCTAAAAGAATATTCAGTGCCACAATATATTGTAGATAGAAATATTTGTTCGTGTTGTATCATTAATAGACAATGTCAAAATATACAAAAAAAGAAATTAAAATGGTTTTAAAATGTATGATAAATTGAAAGTATGTCCATAGTAGCATTGTATGATTTTTTTTATTTTAATCCGCTCAGACCTAAAATGTACCCACTGTCGCTTCTATGGCCATCCAAACGCACATCGAATGGTCTAAAAGTGCCGCAGGCACATGTGAAGATAGGAAAAGAAGCAGTCACAGGCGCGTATAGTCTGGGGGGCGGGGGGGATGCCATTAATGACGGCTGTAAGAATATTTTACTACTACTAAGCAATGTATAAAAGTACTTGATATGTGATAGTTACAGTGTTTCATAGCCATTTTATTTATTAATTATTCTGTGGTCGAGCAAAAGAAGTTAAGTTGGTCTCGGTGCGAATATTGTAAAAGTGCTCCTTGAAACTTTAAAATGGCTAACACGCCAAGAGGCGTTCTGCGAAATGCGCGCTTACTTATTCGCATCCTCCCCGCATACTCGTAGTTTTATGAAGCGACAATTTCTGTTTAGTGGCGTCTCTTGTGCGTCGCGCGCCGCAGAACGTCTTCTCGTTTGGCAGCCGCGTGACAATCTATTGTTACTATCGCTTTCGAGCTTGAGGGAGGGCGTCGGCAACATTCGGTTGAATGCTATCGCTCGGTTAACAGTGTATTTAGATTACCTTCAAATATTTTTGAGGTATAATTTGAGTACTAAACATGATTCATTTTCTGATGTTTTAATGACGTCTTCCAAAGTAATTGTGCATTTTTGGTTGAATGTAATTATATTTTTATTAGGAGCTATTGTTTAAATATCGAGAGGTCTGCGTAGCAATGATTGAACCTCTAATATCTCGCTCACAATGTTTATGAGTATACTGTACGAGTATGTCATAACGATATTCTCAAACGCATGGATAGGACAACCAATCGCAAAACATGCACGAAGTAAATCTTGTAGATTTCCGTCAATCGTGCTGCTCGCTTATCAAACGACAAACAATCAGCGCATTAGCGTGTGTGTACTGTTGGTACTACAACATTGAGTGCACTGTCTCTACCTAACTATTAGTTTTATTCGCAACACATGGTATGAAGTGTTTACTATAATTCTAATCATCAGGCATCGGTCCATCATTTTTTAAAAAAATCTCTTTACAGCCCTCATTTGTAGGTATATTTTATATATTCCTACAAATATACTTTTATTACCTATAAGAATCTAAATTCTAAAAGCCGACCTCCAGCCAACATAATAAGATAAGTATACAAAAATGTCTGTTTATAAGCCGTATGCTTTCAAATAAGCACTTGTATAAATGTAGAAACTATTTAAAGGGATATACCATGGAAACGGATATTTATTGGGTTGCCAAAATATTGGTTCGGGAGGATTGCATTTTTCTGATTGTTTTTCAGTCATCGAGGATGGATGCATACATAGCAACAAAGGGGGTAGGAAATACTCGTATAAAGGATATAAGGACTGCAGAATACTTGATGTTCAATAAAAAAGCTTGCGAAGTTTTTGTCGTTTCTGTTGATAAACACGGGAACGATTAACCCCTTAAACGTATTTTATCCAACCGTGGCAAACCTATTTCGATTAGAAAACAAAATTATAATATGAAATGCTTTAATACCATACTTACCATATACCAATAATTTTTCATAAAAGAATAATGTCTCGCCACACGTTAAATTAAAATTGATAATATTTGTTAATATCTACTATGGTGTACCAGATAACAATATTACTGTTGAATGAAACCGATTTGCAGCGGACTTCTGCAAATGGCGTCCTCATAAGGATTAATGAGAAATTTATACTTTGAATTCATAAGAAGGGAAATAATACAGGCCTAACAATATAACATGATGGATAAAATGCATGATTATTAATTATTAGGAATAAATCTAGATCCACGAACGGAGTGATACGAACTACCTACCCATGAAATCACTTTCAGAACTTTGTGACGTTTACTGCATAAATTATAATGTGCTGTTACATAATAATAGCCTATGGAAAAAAAAACTAACAGAAAGAGCGTAGTTACAAAACCTGGCATCGAATATAAAGTCAGATACCTAACTTAACCTATCAAATATTTCTCACTTCGACTAACCACACTGCACTTGTGGATCGAACCACCCCACTAGGCAGTTTGTATATTATTTATAATAGCAAATCGTCACATAAAAAAAAAAATAGTTTTTTAATGTTTACTTACCGATATTAAATTTTAATGAAAGAAATTTATTTTGTTCTCTTTTTGTGTTTTATTTGATTCTTGCTAGCGTAGAGGTCCAGTGTTAACCTTTAACTTGATAAAAAGAAAGAATACATAAAATAATAGATACACATCTATTTTTTATTTCATAGTATGTGACATTTATTGTAGCAGTAGAAATAATCAGTTTAGCTCGAATAACTCAACTCGAATATTTTCATGTCTAAAATCTAATAAAGCGAACATACACGAACACAAAATCACTAATTTTATACACAAAATCTTTCCTAAAGATGAAATTGTCTACTCAATATTTTCATATAGTCTAATTCAAATTGTCTACTCAATATTGTGATTATTATAATATCTTATACTAAGAAAAAAAGGCTTTTACTATTTCCACGTTAAAACAATGATACATTATTACGCACTATACACTATAATGTTAAATTGTTATGCACTTACCTATGAAGATCGACAAGATTGTCCTGCAATTGACTCCAAATACCCAACTGGAAGTCCAATGTATCTTCTACGTCGTTAAGAACCAGCGCCAACCAGCTATCAGAAAACTTTTAAATAAATTGTCTGTTTCTTATACTCATTTATTTCTAAAGAACTGTCAGTTATATAACCACTTACTGGATTCTATTAAAATACTTGTATCCTTTTCTTAACACATACTGTTAAGAATGAATCATAACTATATAATTGAGTAATCAATTGCACACTACACTGCCAATTTCTTATTGTGTGTTGTTGTTGTTGCAATTACTACTTTAGACGTTCATAATTGACTTATATTTTGCTATTAATGAATTTTGTATGTCAAAATACATTCTCACGTACTAAAATCGCGCTTCAGCCTAATAGCTGGAATGTATGACCGACGACGTCTTGATCGCTCAAAGATTCGGCAACAACTGTCATTTCTAACTAATTCTGACAGACAGCCGATAATATAAAACCATAATATGAGTGAAATAGCTTGATGAAATTCTTATTTTCTCACTGTGTCATGGATTTATGGACAATTTTACTCATGGAGTAAAATTATCAAATTATAAATTGTAATATTATGTCATATATCGGTTTTGCTGGATAGTTCGACTTTCAAAGAACCTGCGCTTCATTATACTTTTTGAAATAAAACCCCGTATCTAGCGCAGGAACGAAATATGCAAAACTAACCTCCAACATTGTCAGATTGACTTATTCTTATATTTTATATAAAACTAGCTGACCCGGCCACGCGTTGCTGTGGCTAAAGTTTTTGTTATATTACATTATAGTAAACAATCTAAGAGGAACAATAAGAGAACATCAGTCACGGAGTCCACTATGCTTTTTCACACAGATGGTATTTGTAAAAAAATATGGTGATCTCCTTATTTGACTTTCTACTACTATAACCCTTTAGTACAATGAAATTATTTACGAACAAAGACGAAAATGTTGATGTTGGTATACAAATTCACTGGATTGAGATTTGAAGGGGAAGTACGTTGAACACAATTAATTAAAATGTTCTTACACTTGATACTAAGCAGAAATCAATAGGTAAAAAATAAAAATTTATCAGATTTATTATTTCCATTTAATTTTATAACAAATATAAGTATATTACAGTATAATACAGTAAATTACATGTGACGCTTAAACTCATGAATGAGGTAGGCAAGGCAGACAGTCTTAAACTTTTAAACATTAATATCTTTTTTTTGAATTATAAATACTTTCAATTTCAATTTAATTTAACACCAATCGGTGCACAATGTTTTTGGTTAACCTGTCTTTAGCTAACACAAATAGATTCGACGGTTTCCCAACACGTGAACACGCAACATATAGTTGCCCATGAGAAAAACATGGATTTTCCAAATCTAAACCACAAATGGACATTGTTTGACCTTGAGATTTATTTATAGACATGGCGAAAGCTAAACGAATTGGAAACTGTAGCCTTTTGAAGGGTATGGTAGAATCTGATGGTATCATCGGAATACGTGGCAGCAGGACCACTTTTCCTTTAAACTTCCCAGCCAAAATGGTTGCTTCAAGAATGTTTCCGGTGATCTTTTTGATGACCAAACGCGTACCGTTACATAATTGAGGTGGATTCAAATTACGGAGGAGAATAATAGGGGAACCAATCTTTAATCGAAGATTATGTGGTGGCATTCCAGGGATATCTAATGAATTTAAAAATTCAATCGGAAAATTTACACTTTCATTTTCATCAACAACAGTATCGATTGATTTAAAAGACATCAGATCGCCTGGTAACAACTGTTGTATCTGGAAGTTAATTTCGTCAACATCAACGTTTTTGGCTGCCAAAATCGCCCGTTGACTAAGCCATTCATGATTCAAATAATTATTCTGTATATCCGGGAAAATACTCTGAATCAATTCATTTTTATCCTGAACAACAGTGCAAAAATTGTCTGGTAGTTTAATGCATTGCGTATTTGGTTGCAGTTTTATTTTACCGTTCCCAATATCTAGTAGTTGTTCGGAAAATATTAGTGCTGATGGATCATTTTGCAATTGTACTCGCATATTTATGGTCAATCGAAGTGTTTCAAACCTTCGCCATAAGAATGATTGTTTCAAACATGCATTAATCTCATCCGCGAAAGTAGAGCGAGGTATAACCGGTAAGGTCTGCCGGAAGTCACCAGACAAAAGTAAGATAGCACCACCGAAAAGTTTATTATTGCTGTTTAAATCTTGCATAGTTCTGTTTAATGCTTCAAGTGAATATTTGTGTGCCATTGTGCACTCATCCCAAATTATTATAGAACTCTTCCGCAACACTGCAGCTATTCCACTATTCTTTTTGATGTTACACATTGCATCTGGTTTATTATGAACGTCCAATGGCAGCTTGAATGTTGAATGTGCTGTTCGCCCACCATCCAGTAAAGTAGCCGCAATGCCTGACGATGCTAATGCTAATGCGATTTTTTGTTGCGACCGTATTTTGGCAAGAATCAACGATATTAAAAATGTCTTACCGGTTCCACCGGGTGCATCCAAGAAAAAAAAACCGCCTTGTTCAGCAGCAACAGCCAGCATAATCCGATCATAAATAATTTTTTGTTCTGCTGTCAGTAATGGTTCACTGTTCATGATAATTGTTGCTAAACTTCCATGGTCATATTGATTTTCTCGTTGTAAATCGGTATTGACTAAGTCGGTGGCTGGACGATTAGGTGATGGCATACCATAATGATTAAGTGGTAAATTTGAAATAAGAACACATAAATCCTCGATCAAGACCAATGCTTCATTGTACATCTCTGGTGTATAATCTATGTTTTGGCATTGATTTGTTTGTCTAATTCGGTGCAAGATGTCTTCTGTCATACAATTTTTATATTTTTCCCACAAAGTTTGTGCTTGCGAGGGATAACATGTCGCCAAAATAATTGCAAACAACTGACGAATGTTATTCGGTGTTGATGTCAACGCAGCATCAGCAAGCGTTAAGTCCCAATGGTTATCGTCTTCTAGCAATTGCAGTTCACGACATGCATCCTGGTATGTATTGAATACTCGACCATTAGCTGTTCGTAAAAATTCAAAAGACGTTGGTCCGGGAACATTCACCAATAACAAACGTAAATAGAAGCACTCACGTTGCTTTGGATGTACCGTGTAAAGTCTCCCCAATGTCTTAGCTTTGAATATGCCTGTAATGGAAGGATGTGGTTTTCCTTGTTTCCGTGGCTCCCATTTTTTACTGGATTTGTTCCATGTGAAATAACGTGGAACATCACCATACACCAATGTCTTCGCGAATTGGCCAAAAACATCAGGTTTTTGACACAATGTAAAAAATTCAGTTAGAGTCGTTTTCGGAGCTTCGAACGCTCTTTGGAGAACATTTTCTTCAGTGAAGTATACACGTTGACCGTTTTCAAGATGTATTGCCAGATGTTGGACAGCAGGATCTCTTTCGTGGATGGGAAAGCTGAGAATATGCCAAATAGCTTCATTGCTGCTAATGTATCTGCCCATTTGGTATCGTGCTATTTCGTCATTTTTATTTATGTTTTTTACTTCAAATATGGCCAAATCACTGCCTTTGTTTACATATTTACAAATATACTTAATTGATTTAACAGAACTGCAAAGCTCAACATTGATATGAGCTTTGTAAGTTTTTGAAAGTAGTGGTGAGTATGGTACCACCCACTGATTATCAAACTCAACTTGATTTGGAAAGTTCGGCAGTCGCATTGTAAATGTGTGGCCACCATTCTCAGTACTTCTGCGACGATACATTGGATAACCATCAATATCCGTGATCGTGTCATTCGTATGCGGCTTTGGGAAGTTTTTTTTACATTTTCCATTTTCCATGCACGGTGAGGTCATGTTGAAAACACCGCATGGCCCATGGATCATGTGTTTGGTGACAATATCAAATAATTCTTGATCAATTAATGGGTCTGGAATTTCGGCTGAAATTATTTGATCGATTTCTTCAGGACGGATTCTATCTTTAAGCCAAACCAAAATGTGGGCATGAGGCAAACCTCGCTTTTGCCACTCTATCGTATACAGCCAACAACGTGTGATACCAAAAATTGTATATTTAACAATAAAATCAATTAAGGATTTCAATTTTTGTTTAAACACACGTGCAGTTAAATCATGACGATGAATGGCTTGTTGTCCTGGCAATAGTAAAGTTTGTATCTCTTCCCAATTCGGATTACATGTGAATGTAATAAATAAATCCGGTCGGCCGTAATGACGTACGTAAGTCATCGCATCTTGTATGTATTCCTGCATGTTCCGTGGACTGCCGATGTAGCTTGAAGGTAAAATGAAAGCATTACCGATGTCATTGGGATTTAAATTTCCATCGATGTTTCCAGCAACAGCATCTCGTAAGTGAATATATTATTCCGATCGTAGTTTTGACGTTTGCGTTTTGACGTTTGCCGCTCGCGTTGTTGAGGTTAGATTTTTTCGGTGGCATTTGACTGAAAATAATAATTTTCTTGTTCTTATGATATTCTCTTGAAGACGTTCGTTACACTGTTCTTGAGATTCTTGTGCATGACCTGCTGTCCTGATTCTTTGAGCTGGATTTCTTGATTCAATTTGTTCTGCCAACTGATGGGCTCTTTTAATACGTTTGCGTCGAATAACTGTCACTGTCAAATAATAACAGACATTAGCGCCATCAACCCAGTCGAAAGGTATCGACATCTGTCAGTTTTATGACTGCCAAATAATAACAGACAAATGATTAGCGATAAATTAAAATTGCGACTATAATTTGAGATTTAAACTATCCTATCTCTCAAGTGCACATCGAACTGCACATGGTGTTCAAATTTTATTATAATCGGTTAAGTGGTTCAGCCGTCCATTGAGGACAAACATTGTGACACGAGATTTATATATATTAAGATGTAAAAACAAAACTATGAAATATTTGTCCAGCGGGTATATTTTGCGGGAAAAATTAAACTTGTTGGAATTTGTATGTAACTCAAAAAGGTCTTTTTTTGCCACTGGTAACTGCGAAACTTAATAAATACTAGATACTCGTAATTTGGTACCTATGCATAATGTAATCTAATTATTAATCAATAATTTGGCATGCACAAAAACCTTCAATGTGTTAAATGTAACGATCTTTTAAAACATCGTTGCATTGTGATATTACATTGTGTTGACAAAACGTCATTGACATTTGACAAAACTAATATTTGGGTGTTACTAATCTATATTATTACGAAAGAACTTTATTATCATTAATTGAATTGTCTAAATGACTACTCATATTTATTATGACTTCTATATTTAATTTTTTCGCAACCAATCACAACTAAAGTCTGATCTAAAAATGTCACGAATGTTCATTCTTGATTATAGCGTTGAATATTTCTTGATATTAAAGTTACATATTTAGTTTTACTAATGCACTGTGAAACTTAATAATTGTGTAACCTAATATGCACTTTCATTAAGGCTGCTAACGCGAAATGTACGGAGTGCGATCATCGTTTTAACAAATTTTTCGTATTTCGGAGAGGAGCAAAGCATAGCTCCCATGGATAGACACCAAAAGTGAACTGTTTGCGATGTCGGATCTCAATGATTTCACCACCGATTTAGAATTTTAAAGTTTTAATCGAATCTACATGAAAAATAATAGCTTTTAATGAAGCCGGAATTTATATAAAAATATTTTTTCTATAGGAAATCCCATACTAAATTTTTTCGTCCGCTTTTTTTTCGAATTTTATTAAGGACCCATTTATTTAAAGTTTACATTTCTTCGCTCCAATATTCCGATAGCATAGGTTTCGCCTTTGCGATTGCAGTTACCTAGTAATTTAATTTTATTAACTACAACTAGTGGTCGCCCAGTAGTCGAAATTCGACCGTAATTCATTAAATTTTTAAGTTTCTAAGGTTTTAAGGTTTCTGAGCTTTTAAGGTTCTTATACCTCTGTAATGAGTTGAATATATCTCTATAATCATCGCATATATTCTTTTTTAAATTACAATTAGGTCCGTCAATTTTTTGATGTTTTTAATATGAATTTTTAATATGAAGGAATTTTTAATATGTAGGTTTTATTTTAATAAATTTAATGTATTTATACACATAATTTTAACTTTTCGCATTCCTTCTCCATATAAACTATAACCATGCCAAATCTCACAATCCTCCGTGCGCGCAATATGCTTAAAAAATAATCCAACATTTTCCCTTCGCGTATTAATATATAGATTGTTTGGTTCAATCTATTTCTGTATGGATTTTCATGACTTCTTGCAAATATATTGAATACTAGCTGTTCAACTCAAGGCTGGAAGCTAAGCCCTACGGACAGTTTTAAACTCGTGTCAACTTCTTACTTCTAAACTCTTCGAATATTTCAGCATTTTTTTTGTACCAAAAAAAGCTCGAACGTTTGCCGACCGCTGCCCTATTCTAGCTATTACAACCGTTTTACAGCGCTGTTTGTGTTAACATTCGTGGCAAATTTAGATACCACTTCTGTAACCGCACTGCAAGGGTTATAAAACTTACGATTTTCGGGATAAAATTTCCAAGCAGATTTTTGTCCTAGTATGTCCTGATAATTTTTTACTGAATTCATTTGAAAAAAAAAAATATTATAATATTTGACCACCGTTTTAGGTAGATTTCATTAGGAAAGCTACCTATTGTAATGGGTACCATGTACTTCCGCGAAATTTCGACATATCTTCACGTTTCACATCCCCTAGAACCCTGGAACCCAAAACCACCCTCTAACTAAAAGATTATATATCTATCTATCTATTCATATATATCACTTTCTTGTGAACACTATAACTGCCGTAATATTAAACCATTCACTTCCAAATTGATACATAACATTTAAGTACACAAAATCTCGAAAATCAGACCGGGAATGGAGCCTATTTTAGCCTTTGCTATTTTTTTATTATTTAGTTATTTCTTTTAAAATTTATTACTTAGCTGGGCCTAAAACTCATCTTATAAACTTTTGTGATAGCACTTTTTTTCAACGTTATAAAAATCATATCTCCCTTAATGAGCAAGGGATCAAGTCTATTTAATATATGTATACCTATAATTTTACAATTTTTGATATGAGAAACTCTTACGGCACATTATAAAGAAGGATTCAGTATACGTACTCTCGCTGCGCAAGGCGCGAGGATTTTCTGACTCAATGATGTTTACCCACAACTTCTAAAAGGGGCCGTCCATACATTACGTCATTTGAAATTAGGGGGGGAGTCTGGTATGCGGATGATGGTAATATGACGTAGTAGGGGTGGGAAGGGGGCTTGCTAAATTGACGTCATCTATAGAATTGGAAAGTATTGTTGATGTCAATAACATTTATTTGCATTCTTTATTTAATTTTCCCAAATATTTAATACTTCGAAATAAGCAAAGAACAATCTTTTTAAAGTTTTTCATTTGCTATTCGTCTGTGGTATACACACCATAGCTTCAAATAGTAAAAACACACGGCTTATTCTTTTGTAATATTAGGATTTATTTATTTCAGGCCTCGTACGTATTATAAATAAGTAAATGTTTGTATAAATTATAATAAAATATAGTTCTCTAAAAGAACCTAATCATATTTAAACTTACAACGTAATACGGCCATATAAATAAATTGACAAACGAAATAAGATTAACGCTGGTTAAAATTTGTATTTATATTTGCTGAGGCTGTAATTAAAATTAATATTTTTTTTAACGAATTGTCTTAATAAATGAATTTAATTTTGAATCTGATGCACATCACCCCAAAATATATGTAGTCGCTGTTTGGATATAAATAAATAGTAAACCACAGAGTGGGATCGAAATGAAAGTTTGAAATAAACGTTAGCCATTGAAAAGATCGGGCATATTAAAGACCGTAAATGCACACAACTCGCATCAGTAATATGAAAGTTAACAAAGATTTATAGGTCATTTAACCGAATGGGTCCCGAGTTCGTTTGGTTAAAATGTGGTCTTTTTGTGCCGCGGGATCGCGCCTTTGTTGAGGCGGCGGCGGCGGCTATTTTATACACTATTTTTATATGCCAACAAATTTCGGTGATTTTTGCCGCCGCTCGCAGCGTGGCGTCCGCTTTTTAACGGCCGTCTTCGCGCGGGCCTTGAGGCTCCCTTGAGGTCTCCTTTGTGGCACTGCCAGCAGATAATATATGGCCCTCCGTTCGGACACGAGACGGCCATTTTTCAAATGCTGCACCTGAATATCCTCTTTCTGGTCTAACGTGTCCTTGCCAACGGCACAAGATGTACTGCTACCGTTCCTACCCTTCTAGCTTCGAGTGCGGTTTTTTAAAAATACTTTATTATCAGTTTATTAACTAGTCTATTTACTATGCCTCCTCGTTGATTCATTACCCTACATTAAAATACTAGCTCGGACCCTACAGAAGGTTACAGAAAGTTTATTATAGAACTGGTGTTTAAACCTAGTTGGACAATCACTGTAACTGCTTTCTTGACGAAACCTAATGTGCAGGTAAGTGTATTATTATTGTATTATAGACAACCGCATGAATTTTTTAATCTAAAAAAATAAATTAATAAATATTATATGTACTCGAGTAGGAAAAAAGTTCAAATAGGCTCAATAGGTTCAATAGACTCATTCGTCGCGCGCCGAAGGCACCTACCGTGCCGCTTGCAGGGCCTAGCTAAAACCTGGGGCGAAACCAGAGGTTTCAACTAATTTATAATAAATATAATGTGCCAAAGAAGATTCTTTACCATGTTTCTATTTCAGTACATATATGATTTTAACTTTACCTGAACTACTGGCCACTAATAAATAATACGTTCTCAAGTTTCCAATAACAGTGCTGCCATATTTTTTATTTTCGGGATTTCTATCGAACTGTCAATCTTTCATTTATGAGTACTTAAAAATTGTTGACTTTAATGTTTTCCGATCAGCCTCCGATGTCAACTAAACGACTATGGTTGTTTTTCAAGAGCATCAGTCTACACATAAAAATGCAACTCTTTCGCGAAATCGCAGCAGTGGGTTGCTATCTATGTAAACGAGTATATATCGCCATCGCGGCTCGCTGTCAGCTACGCCCATACGCGGGACATAATATAGAGCGGGCATATCCCACGTTCCCATTTCCGGCAGACTATTGACGGAACTTAGCAAACATGCGATAATGAAAACTTTTTAGGAGCCGCGGGTACATACGAGACATCGTGGGCCACAAAGCGACACACTCACTGCACAGTGACGGCCTTTCACAATATTTTGTCGTTGCTCTTTTGAATTGCGCAAGGATCAAAAACTCATTGTGGTCGTGTCCTGAGGTTGCCCGCGGCCCGGATTACCCACGCAGCTCTGGACAATGGAGCCGAATTTGTGGATGTAAAACGCTTTCAAGGCAGATTGCCACTGTTAACGTTGTCATGTTTTGTCAACTCAGGGTTGCCATTTATTAAAATATTGTGTACAAAAACGCTAAGCGACTTCTCAAAATTTCTTTTTGATCATCATCATCACCACCATTATTATCATCATCTTCATTATTATGATTAATAATAATATCTCTACATGATGGAATATAAACTTAGCTATAACCATTACACAGCCTTTTTATGTGATGTCTTATCTAACAATAAAAATAAGTCTTATGTCTTTAATCTAAGGATAACTATAAGTCATTGTATACCGACTATTTTATGCATTTTTCAACGAGTTCTAAAAGCCTGGTAATTTATTTTCTACCGCACTAAATAATATTAGTATCGCAGTAGAAACTCGTCTAAAAACCAAATCCGACATCATTCCGTTTATCATAATTTAGTCTGGTTTGTAGATGCAAGAAAGATTTTTATTTTTGAAATGTTTTAAAAAACTAGTTATAATGATGTGGTTTTAAACTTGATTTTGAATTGAAATACGAATGTGTATTAAAATTTGAAATACCTACGTAATATAAAGCGTAAACAGTTAATTAATAATATATATTTTGCAATATTTAGTACATTAGTAGCTACATTGAGTTGATATGTATATTTATAAACTACGTATTAGATTTATAAATATTTTGTATTGTGTATTAATTTATTCTTATTACAATTATTATGCTTGTTTATTTTAGAATCTTTGTTTTATTTCTGAATATTTTATACCCATATAACCACGATTGTTATTTATGCATTCTTTTTATAATGGTAATCTCTCATGGTATGGTAGTCTGGCTTTGACAGATCAGGATTACTTTTGTGTTAATCTGGTCTAAGGTACCCGCATAAGATGCAGCAGTCATTTATTTCTCCGGCATTTAAATGTTCGAACTTTACCAATGTGTTTTTATTTATATATATTTTAAACGTAATATAATATTTATTGATTTTGGAAATATTATTTATAAGCTGGTATTTATCAATATTTTGTGGAACAGCTGCAGCCCTGCCTATGCAAGAAGATATACGAGTATGTTATTGCACTGAAGCATGAAATTTAATATGAAGATTTTTTCAAATGAACGAATTGTGTTATACTCGCAAAAGGCAACAATACAAAGGTAACACTCACGTTGCGGTCCGCTCATAGGAGTGTCACTGTCCCAGCCAGGTGTCCTTCCTTCCACCCAGGATCTTCTTTCAGGAAGTGCACCGAACCTTCATTTTGACTCTTTATCAATGAAATATGTTAGAGACATCGCTAGATTGCAATAATCGAAAAGAAATAGACTACTATCTAAAAAAGGGAAAAAGATCTGTAGTCATTTTTTTGCTTAGCCGCCATATTAGTTTGAGAATCACTCATATCGTGCTTTGAGATGAACATTTTCTTCATTTCAAATGATTGTCTTCATCTGTTAAAAAAAGTCAAGTCTAGGTAAGTGATTTGTACTAATTGACTAATCCTCTGTTTATTTCCATCCGTTAGCCTTCACTGTCAGATTTCTGTAACCCGACTTGCAGTCAATAATTACAGTATTACACTTTGGCCTTCCGTCAACTCAAAGGTCCTTCGAGAAAACGTCTGGCTCACCGTTAAACCCTGAACCCAGGACCAGGTACCTACAGCTCAAGTGCCTTATCAAGGTATGATAGAAGTCTTCATAGACGACCAAAAAACTGTAAAATAAACCAATTCAAGAATATCATTTTATATTTTTTGTTTATAAACTTCATCTTAGACTATGATCGATTTTTATGTTAGTTTTTAATATTGTTTTTTTTTATATATATAGAAACTAATATAGTTATTAATTTTAAGGTAACTTTTAAGGATACAAATTTTAAAGTGTAAAAAATTTGTTTTTTTTGTCGGATACAAAATTTTGTATCCGACAAAAAACTTATTATTAAACTTATTATTTAGGAATCTAATTAGATTCCTAAAAAATAGGTTGTAATAAAATTAGATTTCTAGATAATAAGGTCGAAACGACGATAAATTTTACTCGTCTTGCCTTGAAGCGTGATTTTAAGGTCTTCGAATCTGATCACTACTTAAAGAAGAGGACATAATCATTGATGAGTAACCGACTGCATTTATTTTATTTTTTTTAATCGGTACGCTATCAAAATATTTAATATATAACTTCTTCACAAAAGAAGTCTCTTCTTTCTTTGTTTTTCTTTTGGAAGTTAAAATTGCGGCGGCAAATAAATAAATATCAAAGGCGTGGCGTCTCTGTAAAAAAGTACTGTCTGATACATGCTATAGAGGCAGCCTAGTAGCTAACGAAGATAGAACAATGAATTTACAGACCACAAATTACAATGATCAGCCAATGCAACACTAGGATAATAAATTTGTTTGTTCGCTCTGTCGTTTCCTCGAATCTGGTGGGACGTCTAAAATAAGAGGATTGACCAATAAAACGCTGACCAAATGTTCAGCGATCAATCACGGGCTAACTTCGCCGATGACACTCGTTTCGGCGACCGCAAGAATAATGTCAGTAATTATGACCTCACGGCTAACAAGACGAAGTGGAAGCGGTGGCGCCGGACCGTTATTATATTAGGCGTCGGGCGGGCGGGGAGGGGTTGGGAAGGGCGGGGGGGCGACGGACGCTGTATTCGGCGATTGGATAGGCGGACATTGCACAGACTTGGGATGTTTTTGCTCTATTAAAAATAATAGTTAAATTCCATTCTTCTTGCTGGTTAGTAAGAAAAATATCAAACAGGATGTTCCGCATCGCCTTACTGTATATAATAATACAATGCGTCCAAATGCGGTAAACAAAAGCGCCTATATTTAGGATATCAAGAGTTTTGGAACATGTATTATGTATTCTCATTTAGAGCCTAAAGTACAAAGATATATACATACACACTAGCAAAACGTTTTAGCTTTACTATCATACAAACCTTGCCCTGCGGGCTGCACCCGTTATTTATTATAAAACAAACACAATACGCGATACGCGAAACGTGTTATTTTTTATCGACATCTGTTAAGCAGTTTTTGAGTTATGGCGGTGGATATACAAACAAATTCATGTATAAATATAATTTTGGTAACATTAAATAAAATTTAGATATGTCTTCATCTGCTGTCAGGTCTCTTTCAAAATCTTTAATAAACAAGTTTAATATCAGGCTTATAAAAGTAATAATCAGTCGTTTCGCTAAGTTATGAGTTTCGGGGCCAATTGCAATATAATAAACTATAAACTACTAGCTGACCCGGCCACGCGTTGCTGTGGCTAAAGTTTTTGTTATATTACATTATAGTAAACAATCTAAGAGGAACAATAAGAGAACATCAGTCACGGAGTCCACTATGCTTTTTCACACAGATGGTATTTGTAAAAAAATATGGTGATCTCCTTATTTGACTTTCTACTACTATAACCCTTTAGTACAATGAAATTATTTACGAACAAAGACGAAAATGTTGATGTTGGTATACAAATTCACTGGATTGAGATTTGAAGGGGAAGTACGTTGAACACAATTAATTAAAATGTTCTTACACTTGATACTAAGCAGAAATCAATAGGTAAAAAATAAAAATTTATCAGATTTATTATTTCCATTTAATTTTATAACAAATATAAGTATATTACAGTATAATACAGTAAATTACATGTGACGCTTAAACTCATGAATGAGGTAGGCAAGGCAGACAGTCTTAAACTTTTAAACATTAATATCTTTTTTTTGAATTATAAATACTTTCAATTTCAATTTAATTTAACACCAATCGGTGCACAATGTTTTTGGTTAACCTGTCTTTAGCTAACACAAATAGATTCGACGGTTTCCCAACACGTGAACACGCAACATATAGTTGCCCATGAGAAAAACATGGATTTTCCAAATCTAAACCACAAATGGACATTGTTTGACCTTGAGATTTATTTATAGACATGGCGAAAGCTAAACGAATTGGAAACTGTAGCCTTTTGAAGGGTATGGTAGAATCTGATGGTATCATCGGAATACGTGGCAGCAGGACCACTTTTCCTTTAAACTTCCCAGCCAAAATGGTTGCTTCAAGAATGTTTCCGGTGATCTTTTTGATGACCAAACGCGTACCGTTACATAATTGAGGTGGATTCAAATTACGGAGGAGAATAATAGGGGAACCAATCTTTAATCGAAGATTATGTGGTGGCATTCCAGGGATATCTAATGAATTTAAAAATTCAATCGGAAAATTTACACTTTCATTTTCATCAACAACAGTATCGATTGATTTAAAAGACATCAGATCGCCTGGTAACAACTGTTGTATCTGGAAGTTAATTTCGTCAACATCAACGTTTTTGGCTGCCAAAATCGCCCGTTGACTAAGCCATTCATGATTCAAATAATTATTCTGTATATCCGGGAAAATACTCTGAATCAATTCAGTTTTATCCTGAACAACAGTGCAAAAATTGTCTGGTAGTTTAATGCATTGCGTATTTGGTTGCAGTTTTATTTTACCGTTCCCAATATCTAGTAGTTGTTCGGAAAATATTAGTGCTGATGGATCATTTTGCAATTGTACTCGCATATTTATGGTCAATCGAAGTGTTTCAACACTTCGCCATAAGAATGATTGTTTCAAACATGCATTAATCTCATCCGCGAAAGTAGAGCGAGGTATAACCGGTAAGGTCTGCCGGAAGTCACCAGACAAAAGTAAGATAGCACCACCGAAAAGTTTATTATTGCTGTTTAAATCTTGCATAGTTCTGTTTAATGCTTCAAGTGAATATTTGTGTGCCATTGTGCACTCATCCCAAATTATTATAGAACTCTTCCGCAACACTGCAGCTATTCCACTATTCTTTTTGATGTTACACATTGCATCTGGTTTATTATGAACGTCCAATGGCAGCTTGAATGTTGAATGTGCTGTTCGCCCACCATCCAGTAAAGTAGCCGCAATGCCTGACGATGCTAATGCTAATGCGATTTTTTGTTGCGACCGTATTTTGGCAAGAATCAACGATATTAAAAATGTCTTACCGGTTCCACCGGGTGCATCCAAGAAAAAAAAACCGCCTTGTTCAGCAGCAACAGCCAGCATAATCCGATCATAAATAATTTTTTGTTCTGCTGTCAGTAATGGTTCACTGTTCATGATAATTGTTGCTAAACTTCCATGGTCATATTGATTTTCTCGTTGTAAATCGGTATTGACTAAGTCGGTGGCTGGACGATTAGGTGATGGCATACCATAATGATTAAGTGGTAAATTTGAAATAAGAACACATAAATCCTCGATCAAGACCAATGCTTCATTGTACATCTCTGGTGTATAATCTATGTTTTGGCATTGATTTGTTTGTCTAATTCGGTGCAAGATGTCTTCTGTCATACAATTTTTATATTTTTCCCACAAAGTTTGTGCTTGCGAGGGATAACATGTCGCCAAAATAATTGCAAACAACTGACGAATGTTATTCGGTGTTGATGTCAACGCAGCATCAGCAAGCGTTAAGTCCCAATGGTTATCGTCTTCTAGCAATTGCAGTTTACGACATGCATCCTGGTATGTATTGAATACTCGACCATTAGCTGTTCGTAAAAATTCAAAAGACGTTGGTCCGGGAACATTCACCAATAACAAACGTAAATAGAAGCACTCACGTTGCTTTGGATGTACCGTGTAAAGTCTCCCCAATGTCTTAGCTTTGAATATGCCTGTAATGGAAGGATGTGGTTTTCCTTGTTTCCGTGGCTCCCATTTTTTACTGGATTTGTTCCATGTGAAATAACGTGGAACATCACCATACACCAATGTCTTCGCGAATTGGCCAAAAACATCAGGTTTTTGACACAATGTAAAAAATTCAGTTAGAGTCGTTTTCGGAGCTTCGAACGCTCTTTGGAGAACATTTTCTTCAGTGAAGTATACACGTTGACCGTTTTCAAGATGTATTGCCAGACGTTGGACAGCAGGATCTCTTTCGTGGATGGGAAAGCTGAGAATATGCCAAATAGCTTCATTGCTGCTAATGTATCTGCCCATTTGGTATCGTGCTATTTCGTCATTTTTATTTATGTTTTTTACTTCAAATATGGCCAAATCACTGCCTTTGTTTACATATTTACAAATATACTTAATTGATTTAACAGAACTGCAAAGCTCAACATTGATATGAGCTTTGTAAGTTTTTGAAAGTAGTGGTGAGTATGGTACCACCCACTGATTATCAAACTCAACTTGATTTGGAAAGTTCGGCAGTCGCATTGTAAATGTGTGGCCACCATTCTCAGTACTTCTGCGGCGATACATTGGATAACCATCAATATCCGTGATCGTGTCATTCGTATGCGGCTTTGGGAAGTTTTTTTTACATTTTCCATTTTCCATGCACGGTGACGTCATGTTGAAAACACCGCATGGCCCATGGATCATGTGTTTGGTGACAATATCAAATAATTCTTGATCAATTAATGGGTCTGGAATTTCGGCTGAAATTATTTGATCGATTTCTTCAGGACGGATTCTATCTTTAAGCCAAACCAAAATGTGGGCATGAGGCAAACCTCGCTTTTGCCACTCTATCGTATACAACCAACAACGTGTGATACCAAAAATTGTATATTTTACAATAAAATCAATTAAGGATTTCAATTTTTGTTTAAACACACGTGCAGTTAAATCATGACGATGAATGGCTTGTTGTCCTGGCAATAGTAAAGTTTGTATCTCTTCCCAATTCGGATTACATGTGAATGTAATAAATAAATGGCCGGTCGGCCGTAATGACGTACGTAAGTCATCGCATCTTGTATGTATTCCTGCATGTTCCGTGGACTGCCGATGTAGCTTGAAGGTAAAATGAAAGCATTACCGATGTCATTGGGATTTAAATTTCCATCGATGTTTCCAGCAACAGCATCTCGTAAGTGAATATATTATTCCGATCGTAGTTTTGACGTTTGCGTTTTGACGTTTGCCGCTCGCGTTGTTGAGGTTAGATTTTTTCGGTGGCATTTGACTGAAAATAATAATTTTCTTGTTCTTATGATATTCTCTTGAAGACGTTCGTTACACTGTTCTTGAGATTCTTGTGCATGACCTGCTGTCCTGATTCTTTGAGCTGGATTTCTTGATTCAATTTGTTCTGCCAACTGATGGGCTCTTTTAATACGTTTGCGTCGAATAACTGTCACTGTCAAATAATAACAGACATTAGCGCCATCAACCCAGTCGAAAGGTATCGACATCTGTCAGTTTTATGACTGCCAAATAATAACAGACAAATAATTAGCGATAAATTAAAATTGCGACTATAATTTGAGATTTAAACTATCCTATCTCTCAAGTGCACATCGAACTGCACATGGTGTTCAAATTTTATTATAATCGGTTAAGTGTTTTAGGAGTCCATTGAGGACAAACATTGTGACACGAGATTTATATATATTAAGATTAACGATGCTTCGGATATAAATATTTGCACCGATTGTGCATTCCTGAATCCGAGGAATGAGATTCTTTGGATGTTGGGCGAAAGGTGACTCGTAGATTATTTTTTTATGGCAATTGATCGTTGGCGATATCTTCTTTTATTGTAAAAAAGATAAAATATCAAAAATTTATTTGACTGACTCTTACTCTTTTGCTTACTCTTTGCACAAATTGGTATTACATAATTAATATCTTTATTCGTTTCATAATTTGTAATTTTATTGAACGATGTTTGTCTTAGCTACGATTATTACTTATAACAATATTAACTAGCGGTCGCCCAGTAGTCGAAGGTCGACCTAATTCATTAGACTTTTAAATTTGAGCATTATTGAGTTTCCTATACTTCTATAGAAGTACATGCAATGATATATCATTGCATACATTTTTTTTATGTTTATTTTATTACTTCACGCCATTTGTGTGTTGTTTGTCTTAATTCCCTGCAATACCTATGAAATTTGAAAATTTAATGTTAGTAACAGTTGAAAAAAAAAACACAATTACAGCTTGTATTTGTATTTATTTCTTCATACATAGTCATCATAAATAATTATTTTTGTTTGTCTTTAAGTACATTGACATAGACAGACTATTAAAAAAGGAACATTTGAAATCACACAAAATTCACAGTTTTAAAGTCATTCTGCCAATGAGCTCTCTCAGTTGTATGCACGTTTTGTTTATTAAATTAAATTTATTTATTTTATTTTTTTAGCTTTCTGCACTTCTTCTCCATATAAACTTAAGCTGTGTCAAATCTCACACATCTCCGTGAATATGCTTAAAAAGGGGTTTTTTTCCCTTTGAGTATTAAAATATAGATTGCTGTTATGGTAGTTGAGGTATGCGGAACTTCATTGCGAAGGGAGGTATGAGTTTTGAGTTTAAATTTCATAAGAAATTCTGGGGGTGTTGATTGTTGATGGGCATAAGGCTGTCCAGGGTCCTCAGAAAAGGAAGATGTAAAAAAACGATGGGCTACTTTGGGGCTGACTAGGATGCTTGTGTCTTTTTTTTTGCTATTTCAAATGCTCGCCTCCGAATTCCTCAAACGCGAGGACTTATTATAGACCGCGAAGGTTCGTACCTGCGTCGAAGATAATTGACCCTGCAGTGCCTAAAACAATTTATATTGCTAACGAGGCGAGACGCTGTTTGTTCTTTCGGCCGATGTGATGCCGCAGCCTGCGTGCTGTCCTGATGATAGGTTGGCCGAAAGGAAATTATTCAATTTTGCTCCGAGCGGCTCGTCGGACCAGTCTCGCCGTGGTCGGCAATAGGGATGCGCAAAGCATCCACTCTCAATGTTATCGATATATTCGATAACATTATCATTTGTTTTATATGTATAAGTATACTCGTAACATCGAACTCATTTTAAGTTTATTCTAATATTAATCTCTTAATATCACGGATGTTTTTGCTAGCGAACGGTGTAAAAGAGAAGAATTCTATATGTTTTATGCTATTTATTTGAATGCTACTTAAGTTTTACGTATTTACAACAAAAACGTAAAATATTAACCAAATAATTAAATCCTGACACCTATTTTCCTAAAATGGAGTTTATTTTAACTATAAGACCGATCATCTTTCATGAAATTCATTTAACAGATAACATAATCTTCCATTGGTATTTTAACGTATATATTTAATATCAACAATTTTAAATACAAAAAAAAAAAACAAAATGATTAAAAAATTAAAAACAAAATTTGCAAAGACACAAACATTTCCTCTCCACAAATAGAGCCCCACACACTATACACATACTTCATATTACAAACCACACACTACACGCACATTACACATTGTTTGTTAATTTGATATATTCAACCATAATATATATGTTGTATATTTTCTGGCCATATAAATGTAGTAATTGAAAATTGTTTTTTATCGCTATTTTGTACGTTGATAAATAAATAATCATAAAAATTAAAACATGAAAAATTAAATAAAGCTACACATCGAATTGAAAAAGTCCTCTAATATTTTTAGTAGTTTAAATAAAAAAAAAAAAAAATTATTATAAAGGTTTGTTTTCCATTATAAAAAATAAAACTTTGATAGTTGAAATTATCTATATTGTTGAAAAAATTCAAATTCTCAATTTTTTTTATTTTTGCAGGCCTTGGAAATAAAAATATATATTATTCATAGGTAAAAAATATTTTTATGTATAAATATTTACACCATTCACGTTGATCATTAATGTAAATTAGTAGGTCTGGTTATTAAAGCTTCTATTAATACGTCTTATTTTATTCTAGTTAGGTTGTTTATTTTTGTAAACTGCTATCGATACTTCGCTAACACTATTCGAATTATATCCAATGTCGAGATCGGCGGCTCTTCTCTGGCGATCGTCTTCAAACCTGCGAGTAAGTAATTTAAACGAAATTCTACAAAGCCGAATCCAGGTTGCCTGTAGGTTTGTTTAATGAATACAATAAATGCATTTATCCTATTACATAGATGTCTTCAATAAAATAATTTTAAGTTTAAATTATTGTTGGTTTTATAGATTATTGTATGTTGTTGTATTGTTGTAATTAGAAAATAATTGTTGAAGTCTGTTCAGTATCAACCTTGAGAAATAAGCGCTGTAGGCTGTGAGACACCCCCCCCTTACAAAAAAAAAAGATGGATGACGCCCCCGTCGAGGAAAGATATCATTCATTTATTCTACCTACGCGGCTGAAGGCCTTTTAACTGAATTTATACTCTAATTAGTGCAATTGATATCTCGAATTAATTAGCTACTGAAATACATAAAACAAATGGTATTATGTTAGGAATGATACTCGAGTATGTACACACTACATTTATTTCATACATTCAAGGATATATCCACCACAATAATATTTAACACGCGGGACTCTTTTCTTCTCTCCAAACGTTACCCCGTTCTGCCCCTCTCGCCCCGCTCCAGCTTTTCTGTCATCCTTTCTTTTTTTTCTTTTGCTCCGTAGTTATTCCGCTCACCGTAGTTCCATAGTTTTCAACAAGTTGCCAACAATTATAATAGTAACTTACTCCCGGGGACACATTGCTTGACTTCCGTCTGAATATGGTACATGTTTAAGGGGAATCAGTTATATAGGTGATTTCGATGTTTGTGTCCAAGCGCGCTCAGCTTCTGTTGCCTTAATGATGTGGCGATGAATTCTTCTTGAGCTAATGAAATACATTAATATTTCATGCACATTGTAGGTATTATGTAAATATTATGTTTAATTGACGGTGTCATGTTTAGAAATCGCGTATTTATTTAAAAAATAACCTATAAAACACGCGTCCCTGTCAGCTGATGCTCGGTCTAAAGAAACGTCAGGCAAATACACGTCACCGGCCGTCTTCAACCTAACTTAGCTAGCTTCGTTCGTTCGCTCATTTCGTGAGTCGCACGCTGATTGGCCGAAAATATTTATTCCTGCTAATCTCGTATCGTCACTCAGGTGCCACGAAAATGAACTTTGAATACCAATATAATGGT
Source organism: Neomicropteryx cornuta (assembly GCA_020383195.1). Taxonomy (NCBI): domain Eukaryota; kingdom Metazoa; phylum Arthropoda; class Insecta; order Lepidoptera; family Micropterigidae; genus Neomicropteryx; species Neomicropteryx cornuta. The sequence goes on along the minus strand of JAHKQU010000034.1, from coordinate 4,422,029 downwards.
AAGTGTCCACTTACACTTTTGTTTCCCTTAGTGCAGGAAAAGTCAAGGGAAGACAAAATATGCCCTTAGTAAAACGAAAGTGACTTCTGAATTTGGCCCCTAGACTAACTTGGGCTGCGTGCTTATTACTATTAGGTTAAGATGTTAAGAATTATATTTGCTTTCGATAATTACCTCATACTATTACGTCCTGCGCCCTTACCGTAAGGCTGTGAGGCTGAAACCAACCCTCTGATCTGCATAGAGCAGGCTTTTTCCCATCCCTATTTATTCCTTTCTTTCATATTTCCATTTCCTCTTTTATTGAGAGGCAGGAGGTCATCACAAGGCTTTCTTTCTTTTAGATTCTAAAATCTTTTAAAATATACCCGTTACCGCTTTGATACACTGTCATATTCTCTGGTTATTTATTTATTAATTATATTAGAATGTGCTAAATGTTTACGTTTATTAAATGTGTTACAAGACAATTCCCGATTGAAAATCCAGCTAATTGACCCTTCGATTTCGAACGTCAATTGACGTATTAAAATTCATTACGGTTTCCGAGAAACCACCAGCTACCACATGCGTCGTTGCTGGTCACCAGCTGCGACGCAGGTGAATAAATGACCGCTATCGGTCAAGGTCGTAGCGTAGCAAAATGAGATATCGATCAATATCACTTAACAATACACTTAACAATGATCTTATTGTCAGTAAACTCATATAACTAACATTAGACATGAAATAAATCACTCTATATGTGAAAAACTTGTAAGAATACAAGACTAACCTATATCTTAAGTTTTTCTAAGTTTTCTTTTCATCTCTTGTATCTGTTGTTTTTCCGTGATTAAATAAATAAATAAATAAATAAATATATTTACCTAAATAACGACTATGTAGGTTTTTTTTATCTTAAAACTAATATACTCGTAGATATACTACAATAATACTGTAAATATACGTATATTATAGATTTTTTTTTAGACTTTAGCGTGCAGTGTAGTTTCCCATATTTTTATGAAAGTTTTTTATGTTGGTCCATATAAAACTATTGATCTCCGGCAAAGGAAAGCACGATGATAAACATGTCGTATAGACTCAATATGACGGCAATATAATTTATTTGCCGAACAGGCTTCAGGAACTTTATGGGATCTGGCAAGACTATTTCCAAACCACAACTGAACTCAAGTCAAGAATAGGTCAGAGATTAGAGTTGAGTTGGAAAATCTTTTAGAAAATACCTAAAAAAACTTTTACGTTATAGGTAGAAAGTTAACACTGCGTGTATTTCTTTTGACATATATTTTATTTTTATGTACATATATATACATTATTTTATTTGAATGATTTTTGATATTCCCCGTCTATACAATCTCCTCAGCCTGCCCACTAGCTTAGCACTATCTATGTTCGGGTGACAGCCGGAATGATCAGTGCCAAATCGTCACCGGAGGTAAAATATCTGGCCTTGACTCCGTAAGCCGTTTCTATTTTCCTAACAGTTTAAAAGTAAATATAAATAATTAACAATAATTAATGCTCTTCAAATTAAATAATCTAAAAGGTTAAACCTTTAAATTGTTGGCTGTTGAAGCAAATAAACAATTCAAAAATAGCAAATAATTAATTTAACAGGTCAATAGCTCTTCCAACTGAACTAAATCTAAACGCATTCTGATCTTCTGGTTAACGAATAAAATGTGAAATAACATTGAGTTCTAATTACATAATCATAAGCAAATAGTTTAAGATCACGATGATGCAGAGTGGCTGTTATTTCCTGACTTCCCTTTGAGAAGTTTTGAAAAATATATTAATTTACCGATTTTATCATTATTATTATCATTTTATTTATCATTTACTAATATTTAAGCCATATAGTTCTTTTGCCTTTTTCAATATTGTACTCGCTTTGTTTTTCTTTTCCTTTTATCATGAGGTTATATTTTGTATTGTATTATTGTTATGTGATATATAACATAATAATATCATTTAGGTAAGTGCCACTTGTAGTCACGGTTCCACTTATAAAGCGCTCCAAATACATTTTTCTGACTATTTAAATTCTATAATATTACCTTAAATTATATTATTTTATAAGTATGTTATATAAATAAAATTATAAGTTAAACTTTAGCACAGTTGATAAGAATACTATTCAATTTCCAAACGTTAAATTTGAAGATGCTGCCTTTATAAATAGTGTATGTTTAATTTGTTTCTTAATAATATATCACTGTATCTTTTGTATCAAATATTAAAATATTTCATAAAATATGGGTCTGTATTTAAACCAACCTTCTAAATCTGAAGTAGAGTGGTCTGTATCTGGTAGAGTATCTGATGCATTTTTGGCTTTAAGGTTTATTTTAATATTCTATCTGTAACATATTTAGGAGTTAGGTATGTAAACCCAACCTATACAAATATCGAAAAGTATTGTATATTCAAAAATCTATATCTTATTGCATAATATATAGAGTGGTTAGTATATAAATAGTAGGTAAATCTTAAGGAGGTGGTAATGGTTCTTTTCTATTATTACAGAATGCAATCAAACAAAAAATATAATATAAAGCTGTGTGAAGAAGAAGTGTAGATAATATTCAGAAACGTGACTTTTTTGTGATTTTACGAAAAACATCTCTCTGTGTTCGACTTGTCCTTGCGCAAGTGTTGCCCTGGATCGTTGTCCGGTCAGTACTACGCCCTGACCACCCCGACGATAACTGCCCCCGTCGCATTCTACTTGAACCCGCTTTTATATGATATCTTGATCAGCCTTCGCGCGGGCGCACGAGGCTAAATTGTTTGTGGGAGTCTTTGATTACTCCGGGGATAATGGATGATGAATTTGGCCTTTAGTACGCCACTAAGATGCTCGTGTGAGAGACGGGGGGAGGGAGGGGTTCCATCCGCTGCGGTGGGCCATGGAATGGTCTATTAATACCTATATCCGAACGACCGAAATTATGATTATAACACTCACGACTTCCGAGATATACAGGATGTATTTATATTACTTGATGTCATATTATGGGGTTGATATAGATCAATAATAAACGAATGAGCAAAAAAATATTGAAAAATGTTTCTCAATTACGAGAAAAACGAATTCGAAATTTCAAAGAAATTGTATTTCTTTATTCTCTTTTGATTACATGCCTTACAATATTTAATTTCATTATACATATTAAATCAGTTGCTTCTATGGCTACCCAAAACGCACATCGAATGGGTTAAAGATGACGCAAGCACTAATGGCGATAGGAAATTAAGAAATCCATAACAATTTGGTATGAGAGGCGTGTTTAGTCTAGGGGGTAGATACAGTTAAAATGTCAGGTTCTGGTTAAATCATTTATTTCTACTAAACAATGTATAGAAGCAGATGTTAACATAGTCATTCTTCTTTTTATAGGGTGGGAGACTTTTGATATCCTTTTCACAGACTGACTCTTTTTAAACCACATTATTAGCGACATTTAATAACATTACACGTTACTTAAGATCGTGGCACCTATTACTCTAAATTAAGTCTTTATCGAATACTATGAAGTATCTACGACAAAATATCATCCAACGACCCCTTAGGCAAAGTAACTCGTTAATAATGTGACACTAATTAAAGTTTAGGCAATATTGTAAAGCAGGGCGAAGCTCCAACATATAGGTACCACTGGCATTTAGGCAGTACGCCAAAGGTTAAGCAGAGTAAACGCCACCGCGACAGTGAATATCAACTTGTATTAAAACCGCACTGCTCGGAGTTCCCGATAGCAGAGTATTTTATTAGATACCAGTTACTTGCTTTTATACAGTTTTATTTAAATACTTGCAGTATTTTTATATCCATACTAATATTATAAATTTCGAAAGTCTGTTTGTTACATATCACGGCTAAAACGCTAAACCGATTTTTATAGAATTTGGTATAGAGATAGCTTGAACTTCCTGGAAAAGGACGCCTAAATAAAAGTATGTCACACACCCTGTAGCTATTATATAATATCGACTGTTTTTTTACATTGTTATATCATGTCATCTTACAGCTAGGCCCCACGGGCATCATTAACAACAGCTTACTCCTAATACTTTTTTGATTGATAATTTGTCATTTTGAAACGAACATAATCGTAAACGAGGCAAAATCCGACAGCGTTTGAACAGAGAATAGTTTTTTTTTTTCACAATTATGGCAAATTTACCTTCTCGTTTAGGCGTATAAGTCAATGCTGTTGGCACGTGTCCTCTAGGCGCTGAAGGTTTTGAAACACGTCCTGGTGACGGTTCTGGGGCTAATCAGTTCGAATTGTACCCGCAGCTGCTAGCTAGCTATATTCAGACCCGGAGCGCTAAGTCAGAGGTCGCGGACTTCGTTTTGCATTTTATTGGCTGACACAAAGCAACGCTAAGTGTGTAACGCATTTGCATATTGTAGTATGATTATAGGAGTGGACAAGGTTTGGATTTTCGCTGCAAGACACGACCAGCTTTCAAAGGCGCGCCGCGTAAGCGACACGGCATTGTCCTTTTATATAAAAGATAAAGGAAGAATTTGCATACAAGAAGACGCTCGTTGCTGGAAAGCCCGCGTTACTGGCTACCGGCGTATTTTTTAGAAAATGGAGTCTGCCTTTGTCAATCTATTCAATGTTAAATGAGAACCTTAAGTGCCTTGAATAACGTTGAGCGTCGAATCATTTCCATATTTATTTCCTTAAAAAAAACAACACCACTGCGGAAAGTGATCTAGATTTGTTGTCTGTGTCCCTTGACACATACATCGAAGTAAAGTATTGGTTCTAATAGATAGTTGTGTTTCAATAGCGGAAACCTCTCTGCCTGCGAACTTTAAAACTTTAAAAGATGTATCTACTTACATAATATAAATATTATAAAAAGATTATTGAATATAAAATAAATGAACGTACGATTAAGCGCGAGTGCCTACTACATAATTAAATATAAACAAGTATGTGAAATGTTTTATTATAGAAAATATAACAGCTACCTAATGTTGTTATCTTGACTACACATAAAACAATAACTTAATTAACGTCTCCTCATTATTGTGTAACTTAATTTAACTGAAGGATAATTATGCCCAATCGTTGAGAGTGTATTTTAGGCTAAAGAGCGTAGCTTAATTTCTGAATATTTCATATTAAATGCATGTATCAAGTCTATGATAATAATTAAATTGTTCGAAACGCGCTCCGCCAAGTAAGCGCGTACTCTTTGCTCTAAATTAATTGACTCGTTTGAGGGCAGAGGTACAAGTTAACCCTCCGTTAGACGACATATCGGTAACTCTAGAACATATTTATTTATTTATTTATTTTCTTATGGGAAAACAAACAGTATAATAATAATATTAACAATTAAGAATTAAGGAGATAATAAAACCGATTATGGATTTCCTACATATTCACAAACATAATATTATATAGTAGGTATGAAGACTTCAAACTAAATTGATGCAAATCAAATTATTAAAATACAAACACGCAGGTATACATTCGTATGAGGAGCATGTGATGTATGTGTGTGTGTGTGTGTGGATGAGGGTGTGTGTTTGTGTGCGAGGGTGCGTGTGTGTGTGTGTGTGTGTGATGAAAAGAGAGATTTTGATGACAGTGTATTAAGTTTAATGTAGGTATGAAAATGACGTTTTATTTGCGTTAGATAGATTTATTTGATATATATAAATATAGGTATTACATATCCACAAGACTGTAATAGAAAATAAAATATATATATTATATACAATTAGGTACCTAAATACCAATTATATCACCTGCAGCTATGAACAGCATTTATAAACTATTTTAGTGTATTATTAAATGTCAACATCCGATAATTTGTTGTTATAAAACGAACATATTCGCGGTATAATTGCATTTTTACATGCATTCGTATTGCACCTGGCTACTTTAAATAACTTGTAAACTAAGTAAGGTCACGGGACAGCAGGTTCTTATTTTTCTAGTTTCTAAATCTGTTTAATCAACCATGCCATTTTGTAAAAAGTCCTTGATTAAGTATTTGTATATTTTTTATGCTGATTTTAAAAATCATGATTTTTTCTAGTAAAAAAAGGGATATTGCAACTTATTTCTTAAGTTTAACGTTTTATACAATTTTTACTCATCGACCTTGTATCTAAAAATATCACTAATAATTTTATTGTTAATATGTATCTATAACAAGAGATCACATTTAATTTGTTGATAATCAACACAGATAGATACACAATCTGGGAAAATATGATGTCAAAGAGTTTAAGGAATATTTGCCAGCGTCTTTTATACTTTCTGTTGGCTTTAAAGCTTTAGTTCATTTTCATTCAATTCTAAAATACTTAAAAACATTGTTTAAAATTCTTTCTTAAGGGTAGTATATTTAACTAGAAAACACTGTGAAATGTTTCATAAAAGATGGTAAAATATTCCATATTAACTGTAACAGCTATAATAATATATATTTAAAAAGATATAGACACACTGAAAAAAATATCGAGCTCCGAGTTAACCGAAAACTTCAGTAGAATCATAATTTGTTGTGGCTACGTTCAAGACAGAAGGGCTTTTGCGCTGGTGCCGTACGTTGATGTTTACGAGCGGTTTCCACGGATGGATATCTAGGAAAAGAATACGAAAATCAGCATCTCCAGACGAGGGTTAAAATAAAGTCGTGTTTGGCCCTCGATAATTCCCTCCATTTGGACAAAGGGCATCAGCGTGTGACCGTCTCCAGATAGGCATGCTATGCTGGGCACCAACAATGGCGTGGCCATTGGCCGACTCCGACCAAGACGACTCAAGATGGCAAACGAAGGTGCACTTAACGAGTTACTTCCGCTCGCCTCCTGATTGGCTGGCGGTCGCAGGCAATTTTTATTATAAACATTCCGTTTCGTTGGCGTATGGGCGGTCCTTCAGAGCGACTTATAAGGAGGTGACTCGCTTGGAGTGGAGACACCGCCTCGCCGACAACACGTGGATGCGAAAATAAAGCTTAGCGACGCCCTACGGTATAAAAAATAACTCATTACCGACTTCTGACTAACTAAGTTTGAATACAGACAGTATCGATTATCTAGGGTAGCCGCACTCGCAAAGGTGAAACCAATGCTAGCAGCATATTGGAGCGGAGAAATGCAAACTTCAAATTTTTAGTAATTTTATTATAAGTTTTATTATTTCGTGATTTGATTCTAAAATCGGTGCTTAAATCATTGAATTCTGACAGCATAAACATTTCGCTATTGGAGTCGACTCATGGGAGGTTACTTCGCTCCGCTCCCATAAAGTTTACAATAAACATCTTAGATTAAAGTCAACACTCTTGAAAACGCCGTTTATTACTATGATCTGGACATAAAATATCTCGATATTACTACTGAGGTATTTATTATTTTTTACGAGAGAAGCTACTATGCAGATAAATATTCCCCGGTCACAAAGTGTCCTAAAACAGCGACTTGAGGTATTATATATTAGGGTTGTTACGAAGCTTTGACTTCGACTCCGGAAGGTCGGAATTTCCGTTTTTGATTTTACACCTCCGACTTCGGCTCCGATAATTTTGAATCGGAGGTTGTAACGAAGATCGAAACGCAACGAGCTACTGCGGCCAGAACGGGTACGCACAAGAGTCATCGCTACTCCTCAGATATATTGATGAGTAACAATGATGAGGATGGTGATGAAATACCACCCTGTTGATAAATTCATTGTACGGAAGAGCTTATTCACTTAATGAGTTAGTACAAGAAAAAAAAAACGGATTCCAATCAGACGATCCTTTCAACGAGTACTCGATTGTTCGCCAATATTTGTCGTATCCACCAGGCTAAGTGGCGAGTGAGCAACTTGTTAAGTGGTGGTGGGATATATGATCCGATCAGAAATAGACGGGATGAATAACAAGCTGCCAAATTTTTGTTTTTAAGTACAATATGTTCCTTTTAAAGTCACTTAAATTGATTAAAAAATAAAAGTTATCGTATATTTACCTATTGTTGCATGTTACCTACGTAAGCGTATTATTGTTTATATTTAACTGATCAAAGAGATTAATTACTGAATTATGTTTTTAATAGTTTTTGTTGTATCATTAGGCCTCCCTTGATTAAGTTAATACATCTCCACCTTCGTAACATACTTAGTGTGCATACACCTATGTACCTAAGTAGACGATTACAATAAGTATGAGCAGGCACACAGGTGTCGTCAATATGTACGAGCGAGCGATTTCTATAATAAGAACTAATCTTATTGCTGCCAAACGACAGCAACTGATGAAACATAATTTGAACGCTCAATGGCTCTTCTAGTAAAACCATAATACCTCAATAGATATTAATATTATAACGACTTGTGCATTTATTATTTTATTCAATATTATTTATGTATATATCAAGAAACTTTTGTTGTAAATGTATATAACTTTGATTATAGGTCCCCGAAATATGACCCTGCGGTTTATATTTTTTTACAAAAGAAATATTCTAAAAAATCCATTAGGTGGAATAAGTTAAATTCCTCAATTGTGGATTAGAAATTAAAATTTCTTTGTTAAAACAAAGAAAAGCATCCGATGAATCGACTAATCCTATTACCATGGATGACAAAGGTTTTGTTCAGCTTAACATCATGAATGTCTTGTAAAAACACTCGAATTCATTTTGTCTATAAATATAGTACCATTTTAAAATAAACGATAATGGTTCTTAACGAAAACTTTTGTTCTAAATTGTCCAATTCATGCTTACTTACATAGTTCATAGTTCACTTAGATTGTATTTTTAATGTTTCCTATTTAGGTTTCAAGGCCCAAACATTAATCGCAACGTTTTTACTATTTGTTTCATTTACTCTTATATGTAAGTGACAGTTTTTTTGATACGCATAAGAATTCATGAAATAAAAATAAAACACATTATTTCTTTATTTAATGATTGTTTTATTCAGCAGTCGCATCCGGGGGTATAATTTGTAAAAAAAATATATGTACATCAGTATCAGAACTTTTTTTTTTAATTTGAGTAATGCACCATATATAACCCCACGAAGGCTGGTGCCTTTTCCGTAGGTATCGAAATGGTAAATATTCTAAATGGTTCTGCATAAAAGTTCTAATTTGGCATCAAAATATGGCAAATGTATCCATCCATTTAGGAGACATAAAGTAATAAAGTCAATACTTTTCAAAAAGATAAATAGAAATAAAATAGCGGGTTAAAAAAAGGACCTAAACTATTGTAATTTCTAATTAGGACTAATAAAGTGTGAATTACCACTAAAATCTAAAATACAAAAATAAATCTGTTACACTTACCTTTAAACCCTACATTTTAATATTTATCTGTTAATATGTTAATGTGTTGATTTTATTTTAATTCTTTCGAAAATATTTAATTTCAATATGACTTATTTTATAAACCGTGATATCAAAACGTATGAAGGAAGAATCGCCTAAGAACGCCGTAAGCCTACATAATTTTCATCGCTTCGCACTTCCAAGAAGAGGACTTAGTTCATCCCTACCGGTACGGTGTAGCGTGTGACCCGCGGTACAGTCGACGAAATTGTAAATTAAGTTAATCGGTTCTTTATTATAAATTTCTATTAGGCTCCGTCGCGTGCTCGCCGCTTTGCCTTCGCGGCGAACTGCCATGCTTAGCGCAGCGCAGCGCAGCGCAGCGCAGTATCGCCCCCATACAAAGAGCTTTTATTTATGGGGGCTGTGGGCAGGCACTCGCCGTTCGAATTTTCCGATAATATAAATCTGAAATCGCACCTATGCGTGTTGCTATTATTTATAAGCATCGGTTTAAGAAACCGTTTACTATTCGTGCGACATTACAATACACATATATTTAAATTAGGAATTGACCTAGTTATAATATACTTGAGGGTAAGTTTAAAATAAAAAAAAATATATTACATCATTTATTACAAATAAATGTTTAGAATAATTTCATGTAAATTGGTACTAGTAAATATTTGGAGAATTTTATTGTTTTACGTTTTGTTTGTTTTTGTTATTAAAAATATGTTTTTATTTCTATTCTCATATTCCTTCTATTTTACGGATGTTTTATGAATATGAATGATTAAATTTAATATTTTAAAAAAATATAACATCTATTATTATAAGAAATAAGCAATTAGGTATTATGCCGCCATCACAAGTTGATAACTAAGCATATTTCACACCTGTGAAATTGTCAGTTCACATGCCCAGTTTAACTAAAAGTTTTCTATTGACGTCAAAGACAACTAGTCTTAATTAGTTTGCAAATTCCTAACTGAAAGCCACGAGCATTTGTTTTGTTTGGAAAAGCCTAAGTTGCATTTTACAAGTTATGACGTCAAATCAGACCGTCCGGAGACGGGTATATATATTTTTTTCATGGTTGAGTTTTCATAATCGAAGAGAAAACTTTTCTGTCTTCAACCTTTACTCACTGCGCTCCCGACACTTTTCTAGGTATTCGGCCAAATATACAAGTCTTTACTTTGTATCAAGTCGAAACAATTACTGGTCATTTATTAATTTCTATTTACATTACTACTGAGTCATAAATTGATCAGGATAAGTGTGTGAAACTCAATAAACTACTTAATTACCCTGATCTGAACTTTATCTCTATTCTCACCTAACCACACGTTAACGAGAGATAATCATCTGGCGTTACAGTATCCTATTTTGCATTACAATAAAGTATGAAAAAAATGTAGGAATAATTTAGAATGCAACGAAATATTCACAAAAACATTACAAATTACAACAAATAATAATAAGAATGTTATAATATAAGAATGTGTATGAGTTATGTGTATAAGAATGTCAAATGTTATATTTTGTTTACGTACGCTATTTTAATTGTACTATTTATAATAATTTATTCAGTTCAGTAGCAGTTGTTTTATATCACTGTGCCACTACGCTTAGGTGAAGTTATGAAATTCAATCTTTATTATTATTTTTTTATTTATTTTCTTCTCTGCGCATCTTATCATTTTGGCTTTTTCAAAATTATAAAAATGATAATTATCACATTGCAGATACTAATGATTTTATTTTATTTTCAGAATAACATATTATTAAGGTCTATGCTGAATATATTTCTTTTAAAACAATATTTTATTGGAACCAAGTATCATTCTTTAACTTTTAACATTAAACAATGCAATTTTTTTAAATTAAAATAGTTCAGATTAAAATGATATTATTTAACTAGTAGAACATTTTCAATCGCAACGCTTGTGCCTGTTGCGTTTCTGCTCTGTAGCGAAGAATGTGGGTCTGGTTGCAATTTTGAGTCAACCCCCAAAGCGATTAACCCCCGTTAATTATGCGAGGGAATATCAATAAGCCACACAGCCTTTGAAAGCGGCTCTCTCCGATCGCAGATTCCGTTTAACCTGATAGGCATTTTCATAATGCATCTGCATCTATCTCCAGCGCCGCAGCGTCCCATAAACTCCTCAGTTTTCAATCGAGAAAATAACTTGTTATTGAATTTACCTGCAAAAATATTTGTTAATACTAATCATTGAATAATAAAAAGAGATAACTTTAACCGTTCGAGAAGCCAAGAATATCTACTGCACTTTCCTGACTCCTTTAATTTAGACATTATGATCATACTAACGCTTCAAACCCACCATCTTCTCTAACTCTACTAGAAGTAAATTTTGCTCAGTTAGGTATGGTTCCAAAAAATTATTTATGAGATAAAAAATATATGAAATGAAATCTTTTGTTTCTTATGTAACGATTTTCTGTCGAACCAATTATAATACCTTCACGACTGGATTAAACACTTGAACGTGTAATTTTTTTATTAAACTTCATTTAGGTTTAAAAAAAAAACTTGTAAATATGCACATAAATGATATATGTATAAATTCTAAATTTGAGTAGAGCGCGCGCATTGTTACAATGTGAAGACCCGTAGAATACGAGCACGGAAGCCTAAACCGCAAACTTAAAGCGAGTGCGCGTTGAAAACGGAGTCAAAGTGAATAATTGCCAAATGTAAAGCCACCTTCACTGTCTACCCCTGTTGACTACACGCCAGAGACTCGCCTCTACCACAAAATTAGAAGCCTGCATGAAAGGCGAATCTAACTTGTTTTGTTTGCGCTCATGACAACTTACCGCCGCGTATAGACAGTGTAAATAAACTTAAACGTAAATATTTCGGACAGTGTAAGGTTTCGAAGTTTATTACGATTGAAAAACAAGTGAGTCTTATTTTTGGCATGACTGGTGATTTTGGTGTCTAACTACCGACTTTCTGCTAAAGTATGATGTGATTTCCCTCAATAACTAGGGCGCCGCTTTGCTTCGCTGCGGCATACATTGGAGCGGAGTTTAGTATATAAATGTATTTCTCCATAGGGATTACCATTTAATTTTTTAATAATTCTTTGCGCAATCAAACGTATCTATGCACAGAAGACATTGTCATGGTCATTTTAAAAAAATAATTATCAAAATCGGTCTTGTAGTTCTAGAGCCTTAGTCCACGAACAGAGTGTCATTTGAGTCACCACATGGGAGCTTCGCTCCAAAAAAAACTCCACAATCGTAAAATGCAGTTTCTATTAAATGTCTTACTAACCTCTTTACTATGCTCGTTTTAAAGTTAATTAAATAAGACCAGACCAATAACAAAAACAAGAGACTAGGTGCCTCCATTCTATGTAGTCGTATTTGGTGAAATGAATTAAAAAGCGTTCAGATCGACTTGATTCTCGGCCGAAAAACATCCCTAATTTATTTGAGTGTTTCTCGTTAAAGTTTTATGGGAGAACGATTTCGAGCGGACATCGCATCGCCGAGGAACTTAAAATCGAACGCTTTGTTTAGTTAGAGCGTTCGCCTCGTAACAAAGCAATAAACGCTCCTTTATAATTTACATCATTATCGATAACACCGGTCGGGCGTGAACGTTTACCTTTTACAGAGGGCTCCGTATTTACCCAACAATCTACTAGTAAATAGTAAAACATAAGTAATTTACTTATACTGATACTAAATACTAAAATTATATCACTCTATTTGTCGTATAGAGTATTCCGACACATTAAAGTTCGTATTTTTTTATTGTTATAAAAATAATTAAAAAAACAACAACAATCAGCATTTTTTGAATCGTTTGTCAAGTTTGGCCTCCGATGATATATATACTTCTTTCTTTTATACTTGTGTTTACTTATTACTAAATTATTTCTTTATTATCTAAGAAACGATACAATAAATATAGAAAGATAGACAAAAAAAATAATAGTAACAAAATTTAGTAGTAACATTTGTTAAAGATGGTAGGAAAGAAATAAAAGATGATTATTCTAATCGATTAGCCATCGATTAAGAAGCACCATCACATTGAAACGTCCTCTTCCACTTATACCCACCATCTTTAACTACAAACATTTTTACAATATCTACATATGTATACGTATAACATAATATATTTATTTTTAGACGGTACTTAAATATACACATTATTAGACACGCAAAATAGATGTGCAGAGAAGAGGAAGATCTGATTCACCAACATTGACATTATTTTTTTTTGACACACTTCCACAACCTTCGCAGTCACACACCATACACACCTAGCACACAAAATGATGGTGTTTTTAATAATATGTATGTATTATGACGGTTTATTAAATTCTAACTTAATATATTTTGTTATAATTCGATCGGATTTCATAAAAGCGTCGCGTCCAATAAAGGAAGGACGTCAAATAATTATTTATTGTGTTCATTCATAATTTATTGGTCGATAAATTCGCAATGCATTATGAACGCCGACACGCATTACGGCCATGATGACGCCTCTATCGATATCGATATCGATATACAAGTGGTATTTTGCACGTCCACTAAACAATCGATAGATTTGATTAAAACTGTAGTTAACGGCAGCGCGTTTAGGGTAATTTGTTTCACTGCAAAAACTATAAATGTTCACTGGATATTATCGCCAATAGGTAATAAATAAAATATGTAGACAATGCAACGCAGTGGTTAAAATTACAGAATTGCATATTTCAAGTTCGATCTCCAGTGAGTTAAGTCGGCCACACTTTTACCATAGACATACAAAAATATTTAAATTTTTCGAACATTAATATGGGTATCCAAATCCTAGCTTGAAATGCACTAACAAACTGATTTTCCTTCTGTGAATTATCTTCTTAGTGTGATCGATTCTGAGCCTTAAGTGATGATTGCGCTGGAATCGCGAAGATTGGGTTTCAGAAGCGATATTGCTAAATTCCATAGGCCTCTGACACTGAAAACACATACGATATTTTTGAGAGTATAACGGAGTAAATAAAATATCTGCTTTATTAATAAAATATATTTGTTAATTTATATAATAAAGGAAGCTGTCCAAAATGTTTTATTACAAAAAACACAAGTACCAAAAGATGCCATTACATTACTCGTTAACATAAAACAACTGAGGTTAATAATAGAAAGAAAAATTAATATTCATAAAAAAAAAACCATGTAACAAAATTCTAGCTGATATCACCCCAGAACAGACCTTGTCTAGTGGCGTGATAACATTCACACCAGCATTGCTTACGAGATAGCTTAAAATATGGTTAACTATTTTCTTGTAAGTCAATAACTGTTTTGTGCTATTAGGTATGTATATTTTGGATTTAAAAAGAAAATAAAATAATGAAATAATTGAATAGATCGTGTATATCATCGAAATGACTATTGAACAGTTAACAACAGTCGATTGACATCATAGCAAACGCAATTAGTTGTTTCCCATGTTGCGAAAGTATTAAATTTGTCACGAATACGTCTTTTCGCACAAACGCATGTTGACGTCTTTCGAATGCTATGATTCAATCGAATGCATTAGCCGGGTCCACATCGGGGCATTGTGAGCCGGCCTCGCATAACCTACACATGTTTTATCGTCAGAGTTGTCCCGTCGCGCATGCGTAGGAAACGTTTTTGCTCCGCTCGCCTGACAGCTAACATCGCTTTGTGTTCGCCTTCGGAATTTTTCCGCTCGCCCCCGCCGTCCATCTCGCTAACGCTGTGGTTAATATTAAAGGAGGAGTTACGAGTATGTTGACGCCGTTGGTTTCATGTCCAAACATTCGGATCGAGGATGTCGGAAAGAAATTTATACGCCGACAGCGTATTGTATTTTGGTTCATTACACGAGCAATATGTTTTTCGGTCGATGGATAACGATATTTATTCACCGTTAATAGTAAAACGATAATAATATTTTCTTTATTTATAATCAACTAGCTGTTCAACCCCATTATGATTACCATAGCCATTGAAGTAATGACCTCATCGACGGTTCGTGTGAAAGAGATGCACATAAATATCTGCTCCTCTCTTTTACGGTTCGCTTCAATTCTTTAATTGCATTGCAAGTGAGTATTACACGAACCACAAACTATCATGTACCCTCATGAAAGATATTTTTTGAGTAATTACATTTATAGTAATTACTGTAGCTGCGAATAAAAATAATGATACTGATACTGTTTGACGTTTTAATAAATAATTAAAGACCAAGGTTTACAATATGAGCCTAAATTTATAACAAAATTAACGAAAAGGATAATCAAAATTATAGTTATAACCTTTTTTACATTTTATCAGTAATTAAATAATATAAGAGGCTGATAATATTTATCAGTAAATAAAATAATAGCATTCAGTACACTTTCCCAAAAGATAATATTTACAAAATTAATTATAATTGCAAAATTTTGAATGAGTTAAGGAATTGCATACCGTATTTCAAACTTCAAAACCTAAAATTGAAATTTTACATAGAAGTAGAAAAAGATTAAAGATTATGCATATTATCGTATAATATAAAAGCTATTTATCAATTTTGTCTATCAGGAATGCTCATATATGTTCACAGAACATCTAATATTCTCATTTATGCAAGAAAACCGCTCTTCTCATAAAAAGAAACATTATCCGCGTTGGCCTTTATTAGTAGGTATTATAAAACCAACCATCTGACAATCTATGCGCGCACTGGAATTTATTAAATAGTATAAACATAGTACCCTTTAGTCTTCCCAATTTGGCTTTATATCCAACGCCATAAAAGTTAACGCACTTTTTTACTTGAGTTATGATTTGAATAAATCTTCAACATTTGATTTTTTTTTAAAGCTTTTATTTAACATGCGATGTTTGTATGTTGGTGTAGGTCAACTATAGCAATATGAATTAGAACCACTTCCTCTTATCCTACAGAGTTGAAATTTGACATTTTGGGTCAATTCTGATGACAATGTATTTTTATGGTAAGCATGACCTGATTCTACGCCGAGGAATGGCTCCAGAAGAAGGAACTCTTCAACCGTCAACAGCACAGACATGAAATTTTGTATACGCATTCAAGCACATAAATCAAAGCATGTTTTTAAAAATGTATATTTACTAATAATTTATTTATAATTTGAACGCACAAAATATTTAAATTAGTATCAGAAATAGTGAGTTCCAGTTGAATGTTTTAAGGTCCTTAAATAACAATTTATGGTTCACAATACTAGTTGACTTTAGGAGTGACTTATTTCTGAGATTATCGTATTGAGTTTTGGTAAGAGTAAATTTGGGAAATGTGATGTGTTATTTCACTATCGTAAATTATTTAAGTATCGTTATGGTATACTAAGGTAAAAAGGTAAGGTCCAGGAATCACACGTATCTGGTGGGTTTGTTGATAACAGATTGTAATCCATATTCAGCAAGGAAGCGTAGGTATTAATGCACTTGTTTATCGAAATAATTTAGTAAACTTATTTATAAATAAACTTTCCAAATTATAACTACCATAAATTCATTCAAAGTTTAAAATGTACATTTTATTTATTATTTATTATTATTATTTATTTTCTCTAGTCTATTTTTTAAAAAGATATTTAGGGCTAAACTTTTCGTAGTGGTTAAGAAATGTGGGAAAATTTAAAGAATATTCGAGTTCTTTAGGCGAATTAAAAACTAATTTGTGAAGTTATGATATAAATCGATATTTTGTATTATTTTTTTCGATATCTACAAATAAGAGTCCGAGTACTAGAACTTTTGAATACAGAAATGACCAGTGAAATAAAATGAGTCCTTCTAATTTGCCAAATTATTGTTATTTTAATTTGACATGTTTTCAATTGTTGTTACATACTTAAATGATTGTTTTTTGTTAGACTCAAATTTAGATTGCGCTCTAAACAATGGTCATCTCCGTTGTTGTTGATTTAAAATATCAACTAACAGTCAATTGTAACGTTAAAAGAGCATTTAAAAATTATTGAATGCAGTGCGCGCTATGCCTTATGCGCTGCGGTCGGTCGAGCGGCGGCGTGCGAACATTAGTTCCACTACCGCTTTGTAATGAAGACTCATTCATTAGATGCACCTCGCTGTAGCCCAGATGGGCAAAAACAATATCCCCACCTCGTCCCTCCGCTGAAGCCTGCCAATGCTCTCCAGGACCCTCGATAAGGACCCCGTGATCACAGAAATATATAGCTACAGAGAAGCACAGGAGAACACGGGTTACACGAG
The DNA here is from genome assembly GCA_020383195.1 of Neomicropteryx cornuta. NCBI lineage: Eukaryota > Metazoa > Arthropoda > Insecta > Lepidoptera > Micropterigidae > Neomicropteryx > Neomicropteryx cornuta. Next base: position 4,404,425 of record JAHKQU010000034.1, on the reverse strand, counting down.
TTACACTAAGCGGTTACACTAAGACGTAAGTATTTGTAGAAGTCGAGCAAAGGTAGACAGGAACCTCACGAGCGAATGGGAGACCCAGGTTGAGGATAAAGCTCAGAAAAAAAAAAGATTTTCATTATCGAGACGTGTTAGTCCGACCGTAACCATATCTTTTTTCAGCCTGGACATTTTAAAAATATTCAGGATGACAAAATTGAGAAATAAAAACAGCGTGTGTGGTTACTCAAAGCTGCCTTCGAAGTAAAACTCCTGTAAGTAATTAAATTTATAATTAACTGCATAATCTATTTATCTATATCTATATCTAAGTGTGATGGTTGTTTTTTAATAGCGGCAAATCGCCTGAAAAGATAAATGATACAATCTTTGACAATATTGAGAAATGACAAAGCATAGAATAGCAAAATATTTATAAAGGTACTAAAGAGGTCCTGTTTTTGAGAGCGCAGGATGTCGGTTTAAACCTAGCGCTGAGTTTTGGTGTGGGATTCATTGTGTTTATGTATTTATTTGATGCCATTAATTATTTATTTATCAATCAGGTTTTCCCATATACAAATTACAATACAAGTAAAAAGAAACAAAAGAAATACTAACAGGATAAAAAACAAAATATAACCAGAACTCATCAGGAAAAATTCAACTATTTATTTACTGTAAGGCGATAGTATGCAGGGTAAATTTAAAGTAAGCAGTAAGCAGTTTGGTCAGGGACACAACAATACGCACACCAAATGTGTAATAGAGTATATATATTTTTATTTGGATTTTTTGTTAGCTATATGAAAACTTGTTGAATTAAAGTTGTTTAGTTTTATATCCAGAATCATCCCTTAAAAGGATACTGCTGACTTTGTTCATTTTGTATATATAGTTCTTTTTTTTAAATAAAGAGAGAAAAATTTCTAGTTAATAAATAAACAGTAATATTATGTAAAAAAAATGCATTAACATTAACATGGTTTCAAAATATAAATTGCAAAAGAGGTATCCAGGAAATATATTTAAATCAATAGTAATCGATGGTCTTCCAGTCTGGGATGCTGATGATGCTCGCATCAACATTAACCCTTTGGTGCAGCGCCGGTTTGGCTGCTATAATTGGGTTAGGTATCTATTTTCATTGGTTTTTTAAATAGTTTTAGAAAAAAAAGTTAAAAGAATAAGAGTATAATTTTGTCTTTATTATTAAACCGCAGTTACATCCGACCGACGATTCCATCTTTCGATTTAAAAAAATGTTTTACAACTTAATTACATAGGCTTCAGCGCAAGTAAGATATTTTAGAAAGTAATTTTAGCTATAAATTTCAAAACAAACAAAAAAATAAATATCTCATGAAAACTGAATTTATTGAATTTATTCCATTATATCGTCTACTGAAGGGAGGTTGCCGGAATTAGTAGAGGAGGTTTTAACAATAGAATATAGCCATTAGAAGCCTTTCAAATGACTTTTAATGGAAATCGAACAAATATAAAATCGGATTTATTACAAAGTGAATACCACAAAGCTACGATGTAAATTATCTATCATAGAGCATAGTGTAAAAGTGGCGCGTTTGCGTGCGATGCCTTAGAAAAAGCTAAAATAATTCACACTAATTAAAGGTTCTGTTCATGTTTCATTTGTAAGCAATGAATCAAGGCGTTTCAAATAGTTCAATGCGAGGCTTCGACCTTTAATGACCAGTTCACCCATTATTTCATGTAATGCGACCAACATTTTTAATACGCTTGGGAGATATTTTAAAATACCTATTTTCTAGACTTTGGCTTTTGGTCGGAGCGTAAGAAATAAAATAAAATTTAAATTAATTCAATATTTTGTATACCAAGAAAGTTATAGCAAAATTTCACTTTTTCAACCCCCCCTTCACCCCTCCCCCATTCCTGCCCAACTGGTCCTTACCGAACATGACCGAGATTTTGTGCCTTTAAATTTTATATATTAATTTAAAAGTGATTGGTGTAAAATTACGGCAGTTATCGTGTTCACAATAAAGTGATATAGATGGATAGATAGAATATAAGCTTTTAATCTGAGGGTGGTTTTGGGTTTTAGGGGATGTGAAACGTGAAGATATTTCGAAATTTTGCGGAAGTACATGGTACCCATTGCAATAGGTAGCTTTCCTAATGAAATCTACCTAACAGACGAGCCTTACTTGGTTGAGCCTCTGTCTTGACTGTAAATGTGATTAATATTTGATCTATTTTATTTCAAACCGTTATTTGAAGTAACGGCTGCTCACACTATTTTGTTTTTTAGTGTAAACGTGCCGCGAGCGCCCCTCGGCTAGCGCAGGGGCGGTCGTGCCCGTCGCGGGGTGGCCCTATTATCGATCGTTGCCCGTGTATCGACAATGTAAAAAATCAACATCGACGAAAAAATGCACAGAGCTATTTACGTTCATAATCGGACCTGGCCCACGATAATTGCGGACCCCTGAACGGGTCGGGTCGCTCGTGACTATGCAAATACCCCAATTAGGGTTGTAAACGTCCGACAATTGACCGGTGAGAACAGCGCCTTTGCATACACTATTGTATGGTTATTTAGCAAAGAAGATTGTATGCATGTGTGACGCAAGCTTCAACACTACACGTATAAATTGATTTTTATAAAAAAAATATGTACTTTTCCTAAATTATTTTTTGTTATCTTTTTATTATGATTTTTTGAAGTGATACTTCTTTGCGCCCGTTGTACTCATTGAGATGGCATGTTGGTCGAGAAACCGCGTCACGCGTTAGGAGTAAAGTCCGTAGAGTGCCTTTTTATACGTTCTCGACCAATGATACCCTAAGAGTCTCAGTGGGTCAGTGGTTAACGCACTCGTCTCTCACGCTAGAGTCCCTGGTTCGATCCCCGGCTGGGATTTTTTTTTTTTACAAATTATACGTAAGTATACGAATATATGAACTTAATAATGATAATGTGTATGAGTAAACAGAAGTGTATAACACTTCTGTTAATATTAAAATAAAGGCGAGAAATAAACATTAATTAAAGTGTGAAGCTTAACGAATCTTTAAAAAGACTCTTTGTTGTCGTCACCTGTTTTTAAAGAAAACTTTCAGACGTATAAAATACGAGCTAAGTCATAGTAGGAACTAAGCAAGCACTCGCATATAGAGGAAAATAATAACGAATGGCTTAGTTGAAGTGCTCAACTAATTAGTCTCGACGCCATTATTAGCCCGGCCGGCATTGCTTATTCATTGCTTTCGAAATAAAGCTCAAGAGGGCATTTTTCAACGCCGCCATTTGTAACGTCGAGTCAAGATGCCCGCGCCGAAGTGAAACATATTGCGTGTAATTTTCCGACGAGGAATCCGCGAATGATAAATGAAGCAGTCGGCAGCCGGCCGTGCCGCCAGATTGCGCACTTGCACTAAATGAACGTCACTCTTTCGCGCCGGAGCCGAGCGAGGGCTGAGCGCGTCTCGTTTTCCTTTGTCTTCTTTTAGTATTTTTTATAACTAATTTCATTATCTGACTCTCAATTATCGACCCAATTTATATACGTCACAGAAAATTAATGTCTACCGGAATGGCGAACAATGATTATTTATTGAATGTATTTAAATACAATATATATAATCAATAATCAACCTTTAATCTAAATAAATGTGCCATTAAGTAGAGACGTGTTGCGCTTACTTACTTATGAGATTAGTGTTGAAAAATTGATTAAAAATGCTTTCTTTGCAGAATATTAAAACTAGCAAATGGTGCAAAGATTAGCGTGCTCCAAGATAGGCATGAAATTTGAGATGCAATTCCTGGCGCGTTAAAAATTCTACATAATTTAGACTTTTTAGATTTTCGATTGTATGATACTCAATATGGTAATCGTACGGTATGGTTAATCGTTTAAAAAACATGCAGTATTTGTTAGGATTTTTCTATTTATTGTTTATATTAATTACATTGCATTTGTCGTCATAATACGAAACACCATTTTACAAGCAGCGGCATCTCAAATAGTCTGTAAGCATAAGTTTAGTGTGTTTTTACCTATAGTTCTTTTCGTTTTAGTTTTGTGACGTTTGTGATTGTAGTGTGTTTGCTATAGGTTACTGACACGTTTATGCATAAAGCAGAAGTTATTTACGAGCCTTTTTAAAACATTGAAAATTTATAGAATGCATAATTATTCTCTCATTATGTAATTGAATTAGTTTAAAATCCAAATAATTTGAATTCATCGGCAGATATTTAGGATGAAAACTGTACATAAAAAAGTACGGTTAATAATAGCTATGGCTTCACCTAAATAGCATTTAATCTGTATTATAATAAATATTTACCATTTTTGATTAGGCACACACACGTTTTAATTCTTATTATATGTTAGAGTCAAAGTAATTATTGTATATATTTGTATAATATCTACCGAATTTAGTCAATGTGATTAGTCGGACCGTTTTTATTTCTTTATGGAATATGTGTTAGATTTTAAAAAAGTTAAAAAACGCATATTGCGAAATTTTTTTGTGAAAACACAAAAAACTTATAATACACATGAACCAGAGAAACCAAAAAATATTATAAATATTAAAGTTACGTTTCACAGCTACGTAATAACTAATTGACAATATTTTACACTAAAGACGTTGGAGGAAAAAACGCATTTTATAAAAATGTATTGCCTTTCGCTTCAGAATTAAACGTAGTTAAAATATAGTTGTGAAATAAAAAAAATAAATAATACTTCTAACAAACGTAATTAGTTATAGTAGATATTATATCTTTACGGATATCCCATTTTTAAATTCACCGTGTACAACTTACTTACAATATGAGAAAGTGGTTTCGCAGCCCTAATGATTATTGTAAATACCGTATCCAAGTCGGGCAAAAACCGATTGCAAAATGACATTATCCAAGCCATCCTGTCGCAGCCGCGCTACTCGTTTGCATGGTCTCAGGACGCTATTGCTGAATTGTGCAACGATACAGAATTGTATTTTTTGCTATAATACGATATATTTAATAAAATACATCGACAATAATTTTGATATATCTAAAAAGATATACCTACCAAAATTATTGTCTGTATTATCTAATGAACTCTTTATAAGTCCGTTTTTTTTACACTAAATACTACTTTTTTCCAAGATTATTTGGAAAATATTTTCATAAAATTCCCAAGATATTCAAAAGATATCAACAAAATACAATGCTACAATACAACACTGGCCAATTCACACACCTAATAACAATTGAGTTAAAAATAAAGTAGGTGGTTATTATTTAAAAAAATAGTTGTGAAAAGTCAAGAACAAATAAAATAGGTTATAATTATATTTAAAAATAGGTTATAGTTGTTTATGATTTTATATAAAATTAGGCATAATCAAATGAAATCGTTTGTTAACTGTCTCTTTAAAGATAAGATGTGTCACTTGTACCGTGAAATCGAAGCGCGCGTGCGTTTTTATCTTCATAGATAAACATAATATGTGATTATCTAACATGATAAGCATGATGATAACATGAATGAGCAGTGTGCATATCGGAAACCGGTTACACATTTCCTCTACCTCTCTTTAAATAAGAGTAAATATCCTATATACAAAATGCGTTTGTTACATACATCAAAAATTTTTTTGGGTGGGCGGAGTTTAATAAAGTACATGCAAAAAAAGGTAGAATTATTGTTAACAATCAGGTAATAAAATTAAAGAATAGGATTAAAGATCATCGAGGGACACTTATCTGCTTGGAAGAGCAGCGCGAGAGGTGAAGGTGTCTGAAGTTCTGAAGAGCGCCTTAGGAGAGCATTAAAATAATTATAGTCTCTTTAGATCCAATCAATTCAAGGACACAAAACAGGGTTAGCTACCAAAACACTCCTATTCTCCAAACACGCACCAAGGGTCCTCGGACAGCCAGAATTCTTCAGTTCCAGTTTGCCTTAGAATACGCTGCATCACCGAAATATATTTATATCGCACGCCAATCGTATTGTCGGTGTCAAACCAGTGGCATCAGTGGCAGCGAAGAGAAATACAGCAATAGGTAAGAAACCGCTATTGCTGTCTCACTTCTGCGCTAGCGGTGCAGTGAGCATCTTCTATCACCCCGGCAAACTACCTTCCCCACGTCTCCGCTCCATTCACGAGCTGATCAGTAACCAGAAAATAATTTTGAAACTTCAATCAATGTAAAACGTAATTCCATCTTTCGTGCTACGCTCATTTCACAATTCAAGAAGGCCTTATGTCACTCCGAGATGTTCTTTAGGATTAACGGCGCGTAAAAGAGATCCTAAGGTAAAGGCAGCTGTCGTGTTGTGGGTTGATAACAGGTGCCGCATGCTTGTGGCATTTGTTTCGCGAACGGTTGCCTTGTTTCTAACAATCGTCTTCGTTCCTAGACCTAGAGGTAGAAAGTTTCATATCGGATTTCCTGGGCAGTGAATGAATCTAATGCGACACGCTATTCGGGTGCATTCGTGTAAACTCGGTGACACGCATCCCAATATAGATGATTACATTATGCAGTTGATAGCATTTTTTTGGTTATCTAACAAACAATTTTTTTTTATACATATTGGTTTGGGGAAACATTGGATATTGGGACTGGTACTAAGGTGTGATTATTTAATAAATTTATTAATTTCCTTAAAGGAATTTTACTCAAATCGTGTGTGATACACAGTTTTTTTCGGACGCGGTTAGATATATGTTGGCAATACGCTTTGCCGGTCGCCGTCTCGTCGCGTCTATGAGGTGCGGTGAATCGCTGCGTCTCGTGGAGAGCCGTTTGGCGCTCGCAGCCTCTCCAGGACGACCCACAATGTCATTGTAATCAAATGAGGAGCCACCTTCTCTTCTACGCCTGTCTACGTTCATACTGCGTCACGTTGCGAGACGCGATGAAAACTTTCCAATGGTAATTAATTTATAGTCGGGTTAGTTACACCATTTACAACTCAGGAACGGCTGGACCGATTTGTATGATCTTTGATTTGTTGGATTTGTCTCCGCCCCGAATAGCAGAAAACTATTAAAATCGCGGAAAAAATGTATTTCTCGTACATTTTGTATGGAATGGTTTTGTATTCTTTAGAATTCTATTTTCAAACGGTAGTTGTCTTCGTAGACGTTCACTTTGTGAGGTTATCACATTTGTCATTGCGCGCATCGATAATTAAAATACATATCTTTTTGAATTTTGTACATTTATTGCCCTTAATTCATTTTGAGTATTCTTAATAAAAAACTGAATTTAATTCAGCTAATGAGTTAACATACCATTTACTGACTCTGAGACGGTACTAAATTTGTCTGGTATTGGTCAGTTTGTTTATTTATTAAATATAAGGTGTGTGTGTTTTATGTCGCAAAAATGCGAGTAGAGGGAAGGGAATGAAAGTTACTAGTTCATTTATATCGTTAGTCAATAACTGTGAGTTTGCTTTAATTTATTAATTATATATATTTTTAAGAGTAATACTATGATTACAATCTATTTAATATGAATATATACATAAGATATTTAATATTAAAGATAATATTAAAATACATAAATGGTTCACAATGCAATTTATTTCTTTCTTAAACCATTACTATTTATTTATTTAACAGAAATATATAACAAATGCAAAAATGCAAAAATGACGTAGTTGTAAAGTATAATTCTGCGCTGTTTAGTTTTCACAAAAATATTATATTTTTTGCTAGACAAATGGTACATTAATTGATGAATAAAAATCCTAAATAAGTGTAAATGAATATCGTCACTCAAATGTTTGAGTCTGAACGTCTGAGTGAATAAAACAAAAAATCTCGTGAATATTTATTTAGTATTGGCAGTTTTAATTAAATATCCGAACACGTTATATATATTTAAAACCACAAATCTTCCGTATTACTATTTATTTTAAAATATTTTACGGATGTGTTTTTATTTTAAACATGTTTAGTACATGGTGATTTAAAGACTACGAATACGAACTTATTAAAAGTAAGGTCTTGGTCGGTCGAAAAGTCAGAAAATAAGAGGACTTCTACCTAGATTGAAAGATACAGCAACGAGGGTCTTCCGTTCAACAATGTCCGTTTGACAATGTCCCCAGCGCGGCAATGAATTTCCCTCGCGCCAGGCCATCTAGATGGCCGTTAATTATTGAAAGGAAGCGAAATTTAACGGGCCGAGGGGCGCGGCGATACGATCTCGTAGGCGCAATTTGATAAAGCCAGCGCGCTGCCTCCGAAGGCTCATTAAAAAGTATTGCACGCGGCGTAAAAGTGAAAACGTCACGTAAATAACGCGAAATGCACTATAAATCTGCGGGCGAGCGACTGTTTATTACAGCCCCGGCCCCGGCCCCGGCCCCGGCCCCGGCGCCGGCCCCGGCGCCGGCCCCCGGAGACCGCCTTGTTTGCGCTTCGATGTGATTGATTCATTTTAGATTTAATGCGGTACAATTAATGTTATGGCGATTTATCAATTAAACTTAATAACCGTAAAGAATTTCTTTTAAGGGCAGTAGTAACTATCGCTCACTACAACCGCCTGATGGCGACGCATATAGTGATTCATATATACGTATTACTACAACTTCACAAAGATCTACGCCTAGAACTATAGAAAAAAATAATATGAACAACTTTCTTCAAAAGTTGCGATTACCACACAAACCTATTCTAAGCATTCATATTTTAATATGCTTACAGCTTACATGCTCGATGTATATTATTTATAATATACATCGAGCATGTAAGCTTTACAACAGCATGTTAAGTGACATCGATATATTTAACACTACTTTCCCGGCATTCAAGAGAGTGTCTACTCTAGCCCTTGAGTAGTATATTTATATTCATATGTATATGTAGAATTTATTATATTTTATATTATATTCTGGTGATTGTCTGGATTCCCCAACCCCTCCTACTTCCTACTTCCTGGTCCCGGCCTCGCTCTCGAATTTATTTTCTATTTATTTAAGTTTGGAGGAAACTGTTATTGGAATGTGTTTTAATTGATTTTTATTATTTATTGTAATGTTACTATGTAAGCTGTTGTTTCCTGAAATAAAATAAAATAAAGCCCCTAAAAAATACCTCGGATACCTTAACTTACGCCCATACGATCATGAAAACGAACTGATATTTACTTACTTTGACTCTCTGCTTTCAACATTTTTCAGTTTCAGAACTTCAAGAAGGAAAGAATGCCCCATCCCCCATTTACCATCTTTCGGCATCCCCAGTTTTTTTATGAATTTTGGAACATTAATTTACACATCATGCAAAGTTCTACTTAACTAGGCAATGTCCGTACTTTAGTAGATTTACGGTACATTTTTTCAAGAAGCTCTATAGCAGCTCTAGTAGTAGTAGCAGGTCTAATAGTGTAGCAGTGTAGTAGTTCTAGTGCTTTAAGAATAAACATGCTATGAAACATTAGATGGATTACAGCCACAGTACAGGGCGCAAAGATAGATAGATTTGTTCAATCAATTCGAGCTTGAACAAATGAATGCTGAGAAAGCAGTTTATCGCTTATTTTCCAAGCCATACAAAAATGTACATAGAAGGGACAAATTATTATAACATAATAAAAAGGTTAAAGAAGGTCATAGCGCTTTAAAACATTGATACTTCTTAAATGAAGTTATTATATTTCTCATGAAAGTATTAGATAATGCATCGGAATTCGAATTCAAGCAATGCAAACAATAAAACACACACACCTACGGGTACGTACCGCAGTACCGCACCCCGCACCCTTTATTTCAATGTATCGTATCATCAGCATGTCCTAATTCACGCGACCAATTACCGATTTTATTTATTTATTTTTTATTTAAAAGGTGACCTGATCGAGATTGTTCTTAGCTTTGATTCAAAAAAACCTCTTCAACCTTTTGTGTGTTGAGGGTATTTTTAATTTATAAAAAGTTGTATTTTATCATATGTTCTTCACTTTCCATTCAGATTTTCTTTATTCATCTTGCTTTGTTTGTTAGATTTTACCATAGAAACATGAGGACGATGAAATTTTTAAAATCAACTACATAAATACATAGATACATAACTGAAATATCTGTGGATTGGTTAAGCTTATCAAAATTTAGTAAACTATACAACTAAGTAACTAAAATTATCCTAAAGCTTTAGTGCGATTTATGGCCAGATTTCTTTTTTTTATACCTCAACTTTTTGTAAAAATATATTTTTAAACTCTGTAGACTCGCGCGCTATCGAAGCTTTGCTATGAGGTTCTTGAAGACAAGGAGATGATATTCAATTCAACATTCGATGTCTATTGACCTACATATAAAAGGATGGCTTACAAACATCGTTGTGAGTATTAAATCTTTTTCCACCATCAACGTGTATTCCCTTTTGAAACCCACTTGGACTTGGGGTGGAAACTAGATTTTAATCTACGCGCAGCGTTTCTATCAGTATCCACATAAAGATAGGTGTACATGGCGCATTGCGCAGTAACATATACAGAATATAAAAACCAGTATATACTTTACATTGAAGTGGTCTGAAATAATAATATTAAACACCTTATTTGAACCTATAAATAAAACACAAAATGGTATGCTTATTGAGACAAGACAATCTCTTCCAGCTACGCTAGAGAGGTCGTGTAATATTTGTCCATTGATTTCATGTCAGTGCAAAAAACAAACCCTTATAAAAATTGTTAGATCAATAAACATAAAAGATCTTCTATATTCTAGCTAGACAGTTAATATACTCAATTTACGCAAGGATAGGATTGGAACGAAGTTAAGGGCGTAGGAGTTCATTTCACAGTCAAACCTCATGAACCGCGAAAGAAATAAAAAATAAATAAATAAGACTTTGGAATGAACGCTAATGTACTCGTATGGTTTGGAAACTTACTGGTTGCATCTAATTTAAAGAACAGTTATTAGTATATCGAACTGCAAAATTCGAGCAATTTTAATCAAAAACGTTTTAAAATGTTATTATAATTGAACATTTTTGTTTGTAATTTAATACTAAGCGATAAAAATGTATATCAATATATGTGTTTATTTATATTGTAAATGATGTGTAAAATACAGAACAAAATAATTTAAACATAATTCGCAATTATTATTATCTGTATTTTAGACACCTGGTTTCCAGCAGATAAGCCTTGGGCTTGGCTGGTACGTAAAATAAAATAAATGTAAATTTGTTGAAAAAACAAATAAAAAATAAATAGTTCAATTGTTTCTTTTAATAAATGGAATACCTAAAATATCCTATTTGTTTAAATGCTCGTTTGCAGACGATATATCTTGTTTTACTTTCAATATAAGATAATTTTTAGTAATAATAATAGAATTATACGAACAAATATAAATATTTATTATTAAATAAAGACAAATCAAGTTTTATTTTATACTAAATATAAATTCGTAAAGTTGTATCCAGCTTTATTACCCAGCCGACCCGTTTGGGATGAATATTTAAAATGCTTAATTGAAAGTTCGTTGCTAGCTTGGATACCACTGAAAGTACTTTGAGCCCACTCGCCTACGAGTACTCGCACACGAGTACGCATATTGGGCAATTCGTGGGGGGAAACCAGAATACGTGAATATTCGAAGCAGGGCAACAACTCTGACTGTAAACCGTACGAAAGTAATATTATGGCCTCGGACAAATTACACGACCATTTGAGTTGGGTCTGATAAGGGTCATCTCAACAATTAAGTGTGTAATTTCACTATGATTTATTTAGGTAAATGTGTTTTTGTTTGAGGATACGATTTTTTCTGTTTTCTCCGAGGCCGCTACTTCAGTCGTATACACATAGGAAGTTAGATGACCAGTCATCCTCGGGACATAGATGTGTAAAATGTGACGTCATTATGACGACATGGTAAAAACGATTATTATTCTTGTTGAATCGCCTAACAATAACAATAAAAATAACAATTTATTGTGTTTTATATTTTACAAATGTTGTATTTTTATAAAGCCTATCTCACTACGTAGCATTCGAACTAAGGTAGGCTTGGGATTTGCGCTGAAATGATAAGGCTTGAAGACAGAATAAAATTAAAATAATTTGTTTTAACCTATTATTTTATTTATGTAGTGTAAGCGTATAAGATAGAATATGAAATAAGGATTAAATAGCATATATTTACCTATTTATAAATTAATATCATTAATATGTAAGCAAAATTAGTTAGACCAATATGAAAACAGCCAAAATTACGATTGATACAGAATACTGTTGTGGGTGCTGTTAATGCTGCTGCTTAAATCTTTTAGAGAAGCGAATCACTTTTTTTTTTCAAAGATAAACTTGTTCAAAAACCTTCTTTTATAGCGGTTTCTAAAGTTGAATTATTTTTGAAAAATAAGAGGATAAGTGAAACTAAGTTTTTTTAATGTAATAAACTTAGTTATCAATTCTAGTAAAATAATGTTCGTTGTCATATACGCGTATTTTATTTACGCGATTTTCATTACTCATTACTACTGCAATTTATTTTGCTCTTTCGGCTCATTCTACTTCTACATAAAATAAAACAAAATTATCCCATTTCTTTTATTGTTGGTAAACGTTATTCTTTAGTAACGTTAAATACGTTCAATCGAACTCAAAAAATATCGTCTAAGGATATGTTTCTACCCGAGTTAGCAAAACGAAACTTGTAACATGTGATATTGAAAATTTAATGATCCGTAAAAAGCAATAATACCAATCGATCGGAATAACATGAATACCATTGCAAGTCGAACCGTACGACAGAAGCAAATATAATTCTTCGCCAATATAATATTTCGCTCTGTGAATTTGAGCGATATTTGATTTCTTCAAAGATAAAATACGCGTCGCTTTTTGTATGACGAATAGGGCAAATTAAAATATATAGTTGGGGAATGCTGATCTACTGGATTTACCTAATTATAATCTCTAAATTAAATGGAAAATTTTATTTTTATTTATTAAACAAATTAGGATTTTTACATCTTTAAATTTTTAGAAGCTTTTATTCAACTTGCGATGTTTGTTAGTTTATTTAAATCAAATTTTGTAAGCTGAATTAGAACCACTTCCTCTTATCCTAAGGAGTTGAAATTTGATATTTTGGTTAAGTTCCGATGACAATGCATTTTTATGGTAAGCATGATCTGATTTTAGACTCAGGGTTGGCTTCGAAAGGAACTCGGCAACGGTCAACAGCAAAGACGCGATTTTTTTTTTATACGCATTTAAGCACTTAAATAAGTTTCAATGTTTTTATTATTATTAATTTATTTTAGTTAAAAGTAGAAATTCAAAGGATCCAGAAGCTACGAAAATATAAATTATTTGAGAATATTGGGGGCTTGCTACGAAAACATAAATTATTTGAGAATATTGGGGGCTTCCACTTCTGCTTACTTTAAACATAATAAAATATTTTTAATAGTTGTATTTATTATTATTACTATTTTTTCGAAATTACATTTCTGTTAGGTATATATAATTTTGTATCTAGAAATATCTGGGAGCATTAAATTTTTTTGTTTATTTACGTTTCTGTTTAAGATATTTTATTTCTGAGATTATGGCTAAGAAGGAGATGAATTTTTTTAAAAGAACATTCGTTTTTCAGCTTTCAGAAAATTTACAATTAAGTGCCTAGAAAATAGTAGTATTTTTTAGAATATTTTTTTTTTGGCAGAAAACCGAAAATTTAAAAAAAATATTTTTCAACTTCTATAACTTTGAAACCGTTTATTATCGACCACTAGTGCTGTTAAGCATGATTTATTGTAAATGAAATCTAGTATAACGCCTTTCAAGAATAGAACGAATTACACATCATCTGTATATTCAAATTGCATGGCCTAGGTCAAGTTAAATGGTGTGACATAATGGTAATGTCAAATGCCCTAACAAATCAACTACAACGACCTCATTAACCTGTAATACATCTTTATTCTTAGGGTGAATGTCATTTTGGGTTAGCGACTTTTCGCGGAGCTACTTAATATATTTTTCACATAAATTTGCATTTTGACAAGCGACAAATTCTGGCAATTTATAAGCGTCGCTCGTAATTGTGTCGCGGCTTGTTAATTAGGGCCGGGCACCATTTGCGGGGCTTGGCGAAGAACGCGCAGCGGGCGCGGGCCGAGAGGCGAGCGAGCGCCAACTTAACAAGTTAACAGGAGTTTACAAGAATCGCGTTACATATGGCCGCCCGGCGCCGCCCGGCGCCGCGCGGCGCCGAGAACGCGACTCTGCATCGGGTCGGATTTCATTAACGGCGCCGCGGAAGCCCGCGAAAGGAGGAATAGAGCGGCCGACGTTATCGAGTGGAAAATTGGTCGGCTTGGACCGAAATAATTCTTTTATTGTCATACAAGACTGGGGCCAGATTAGAATAGATATAAAACGCAACGCCAACATAGTAACTGCAATTTCCATCGCAGATATTCTAGAAAAAGTAAAACCTAAAATATTACAAATTGCCACACATAAGTAATGGTTTTTATTAGATCTGCACTTATTCAAATCTAGCAAAGTAGATAACAATTAAAAAAAAATCCATGACAATTATGTGAAAACACAAGCTCTATTAAATAAATTTAAATTAGAAGACATACTTAAAATTACACAAATACCCTTGGCCCTTGACTAGGTATAAAATTATTGGACTTAAACCTTTTAAGTACAGCAATATTATATACAATTATTTTTATAATGTTCCTGTAGTTACAAAATTTACTGCACGTTTCTAGCACTGCCTTGAAATGAAGACGGGAAAATAACGCGTTTCCTTGCACTCTGAACATCGTATTTGAAAGAAACAGTCACTATAACCAGGCTCATCATTGGCTGCGAGCTCAAATTAATAGTGATTTCTATTGTTAATCTAAATATAAATGAATTTTACATTTCTCACATAAACGAAGACATTTTTAGATTTGGTATTTTACGTTTTACTTATTATAATTAGAGTTTTTAAAAAGAGGATTTAGTTTTTTTTTATAAAATGTTATTTATAACCATACGTTTTAATATTAGGCCTGAATGGACAGAAAAATACCGCACACAGTTTATGCAATAGATTGAAGTTACCTTATTAAAAAATATTCGTAATAACAATAAATAAATAACCGGTAAAAGTTTTCCCTCGTGCATTAGCCGTTCTTTATTACTACCACTTGAGTCGTATAGAACCAAAAGCAGTAATAAGCCCAAATTATCACTATAAGGTATTATCACTATCGATTTTGAAACTTCTTCATCTTTACGAAGAATTGAAGCGAGAAATAATCTAAAAAATCAATCTGACCCCATAAAACGCTTTTAAAATATTATGTTGAAAATATTCTATCAGACTCATTTAAATGGGAGTCTAAAGTATAGTAGATGTACTTTATTTTCAATCGAGTATTCTTAAAATACAACCCTAAATGAGTCTGAGCTGTCAGCGACGGCGGTTTCGCCGCTCAGTAAGCAGCCCGTGTGGTTGATTGCTAATACATTATACATGGATACCTTCACTAGACTCGGCGATTACTTTGCTACACTAATTTCTACGTAACGAACAAGCCAAGGCGCCTACACACGCGCCTCTTTCCAACCAAAATGGCGAGAAGGAAGTAGAATTATTTATGAATATTTTCACCTTTAGCCGTATTTGTCAAAGGCCGAATGTGTTTTTGATCTTGTAGATATTTACATATATAATATATTTTCTTTTAAGCACTCAATGTCTTAAATCTAAGTACGTTAGTAAATTCTAAGCTTAAAAAGCTGCTAACCTCCGCTGTGCTCGTAGTTTACTTGGTTGCTAAATTATGTTTATTTGTATCATATTCCTAAATTAAGTGTCCGTTAGATAATTATGACCAAACTCTATATATCGCTCACGACATAATCCTATGCATAAACTATCACTTTTCCGTTTACTAGCAATGAAATGAAGGTAAGCGTGGGTCAATTTTGTATGAAAACTGTTGTGTTATCGACAGTTACATTAAATGAACTTTTCTCAAAGAATGTGTTTATACCTTAAGTTTACTTTTCAAATTATATAATAATTGAACAATAGGTATTTTATTGTGTCATATTATATTTACATTTTACAATGTTTAACTATACTTGGCAGTTTACACAGTTATAGCCAGAAATTTCGCGCTAGTATTGCCTTCGTCGGTGGTGTTTTGAAATATATGATTTTAATAAAGAAATATATTTTAAAATAGAACAAAATTATCGTTGTTAATCGAAAGATTGTGATGATGTAAGAGGAAGCTTCTGACTTTCTAATCTGATGATTACCGTTAATATCATTAATTAATAGAGGCTGAGGGATTTGTGAGTAATTTGTGCCGCGGATCGCCAAGGGTCGATCGCTTTGCGTACAGCAGCGCGTAGCGACGGCCGCCGTTGTAATTCGAAGATATAATAATATAGACGAAGAGAATTACTTGAAATAATCCTGACGTATAGCTTTACGTGGGTGGGCCTATAATTTGATTCATTATGAAGGAAGAAGATGGGCTCAGTCAGTGCTCTTACCAGTTCAGACCGGATCGAGAAGGTTTTAACACATATTTATTTGTACTTATTTACTCTACCAAAGATTCAACAAATCAATAATATATATCCATATTCGAGTATGGTTGGTCATTTTCGTCAGGCGCAGGAGCAATGAGCTCAAAAATTGAAATGATCAAATCCAGCCAAACCCACAACCTAAATTAATGTAATTTAAATAAATAAACTTTGATATATGTAGGTATATAACAAAACATTTTTTAATGATATTTAAACAAAATTAGACAATGAATTACAAAATAGCATAGTTCTAGCCAAACTGTAAGACAGTTTGTTGGCAAAAAAATTAAATACAATGTATCGACATATTTGGTTAAAGAACTTTTTAGCATACGTTTTAATTTACATCCTGATCATATAAAGCATATTGAAATATACGAGGTTTCGTGTAGTCAGCTTATAAGTAGATACTATACAAACATTGTGAAATTGCTTGTCTTTATATATACTTTTCTAATTATCCAGTATACTAAAGAATGCCGAGGAAACGAATGCCTCGCTAAAATCTACCATTATTGTGTTGAGATTGATAATGAGAAATCAAAACCTAAATTTAAAATTTAGAGTTGTAAGATTATGTATACTTTTTCTTTTTAGTATGAACATAATGCTTTATTTATAGGTTATTTTATCTTTTAATTTTAATGTTTGTTAATATGATTTTCTCTAAATGTATTTTTTTTTAAATGCGGTTCGTACCGTTCTGAATCGCATTGGTAACTACTTTCATCTAACAAAGGATGATCCCGGGCGTAGTCAACGTTAAGCGTGGACCCGGGGGTTGCCATTAGATTCGTCCGCGAGTTTCGCGTGTCTTATTAAAAAGCTTGCTTGCAACCCCAATTCACGTGGAATAAAACCTTAATTGCGAGCGCTAATAAACGAATAAATTTACGGGCCCTAATAGAACCCTCAACGTCCCTTTACTTTATAAGTTTAACGGCGTGTATAAGATATTCTAATTGTGATCGGATTGTGGTTAAATAGTTAATAAATGTGAAACCGCTTCCTTACTAATTAAATTAAGAAACATGCTATCGATAATTTTCCTCTCAATATTAAACTTAAAGTATTTTTTTCTCTAGTGTTCGCTTTGCCGCTACACACAATATGTACCTATATTTAACAGAGCTGACATTGACTGTTCGTGTGAGAGACGACTTAGCTAGTGTCAATTTTATTCACCATCGATATCTCCGATAATTTATCACCGACTTGGTTTCCTAATTTAATGTTAGTAGCAGTTGAAAAAATACAATTTGTAGTTATTTTTTTATTTAATTCATTGTTAATTTTATTTTTTTCGTGTATAAATGATACTACGTTCATAGAAGTACGACGGCATTCATAGTTATTTCTGATTGACATTGACAGACTATTGAAAAGGGAACATTTGAAATTACACAAAACTTATTCTGTCAATCAGGTGTCAGTGGTATGAACGTTTTATTTTATTTCATTTAATGTACTTATAACACATATTACAGATAATTAGTAGCATAGCTTTTCAAAAGTGAATTATTTTTTTCTAAATGTTCTTTATCCATTAGATATTTGCGCTGAGGAAAAAAAATTGAATTGAAAATGTAGTGAAAATTGAATTGAAGTGAAAATGTAGAATTGTTTTGTTTCTAATTTATAACATTTAATAGCTTGGAATCGAAGGTGGCCTTCATGACAGGAATAGAATTATTTGCCTTTTTGCCTCGGTAAACTCGTGCAGTTGGGTAGGAATAAACTCCTCAAATCCACCTACGCGCTGCCACGCTAACGGACTGTCCTTTTTGAGTTATTCTTGAGAAAATAATGATCACTGGCGCGATTTACAGCATGGCAGGATTTAACATGAAACAATAAAATGTTGAATTTATTATAATGAAAAAAAATAAAGTACGAAACTAAGCAACGCTTATAGGAAGGCTTGAATGGCTTAGCTGTTGCACATTGATTGCTGCACAAAATGAACATTCTAAATTGACTAAAATTGACTGAAAATACGGAGAAAAAAAAATTATTGTGTGGCTGTTACTGTGACTAAAACTGTGGTATATATATATATCTATTAATTAACCTATTGTATAATAATCAAACTGAGTTTTACACTCATTTAATGTTTTAAAAGGAAAATGATATAAACATTCCTGATTATGTTATTATATTTCTATGCTTGATAAACGATGTGTTATTGCAAAAAGTCGATTATTCACAATTAATTGTGTGAGTTTATAATATTTATATATTGTATACTGTATAATATATACTTATATTAAATAAAATATTATATTCTTTGTTCTTTATCATGAGAAATCAACGGTTTTACAAACAATTGGTATTAATGATAAGTTAACATTCTTAAAAAGTATTTGTAAAGCTAATCAAGGCTTTCTACTTAATATAGGATTGCAAATAATATAGGTGTAAGTTAATGTTTAGTAGTGTTAAATATATTTAAAAAGCAGTAGAAATAACAATATGAACAATATAAACCTAACCTAACCTACTTACTGTTATTGCATGCTAAAAAACTTACGTTTAGTTTTAGGGGACATTGGCCTTTTTTTGATTTAAATGCCAGTTTCCGAACTTGTTTTGTATAGGTAGGTAATAGCTGAATGTTTCACTTCATGCTTTTTCAATATTTGTTTTTTATTAACATGTTTTGCTAATATACATTGCTATGTTCTGAAATGCTTGAATATTAAAAAAGTCCAAACTCAAACATGTTTATTTAGAGTTGGGCATAAATTAGCTTATATTTTTTTTATGTACAATAAAAAATACATTTCCTTTATACGTAGTTTATATGTATATACATACTTATATTAGCAGTGGGCGTTACGTTACGTTACGTTACGTTACGTTACGTGAGGTTACGTTATGCGCGATTTCAAAATAGCTTTTTACATAAACGGTTGCGTGATTTCGTCGCCGTGCTTCATTGTTGTGATGTCACTTGCAACGAGATTTTCGTGTCACTGAAGCTTAGTCTGGCCGGACTGGGTAAAAAATAATAGCGTGACTGTCGAAATAGTTACGGTCGGCGATGTACCTGAATGCACCATGCGGTGTCCATTTGTGTAACTTGTGGAATGTGCAAGCCAGGCAATGGGCAATAATGGGCAAGCGACGCAACTTCATTGAACGTGACTCTGTAGCTATGGCTGAGAATGAACGCGGTTTCGTCACCGCTATGAGCCAGCTTACAGTAACTCTGTTATTCGATGCGCTTAAATAATAGGGTGATTTAAACGCTGTAACCTTCTATAGTCATAAATGTCAAGCTCATGGCAAAGTTGCTTATCTACTTTGTTATAAATAAAAATTGCGTAAAGTCTCTTACTGATGAATGCAATACTTTGACCTGTGCGGGTTATAATGTATTTATTGTAAATCAAAAATATTCTACTGGAAAACAAGAACGTCAGTGACACCTTGTAGCTATCATATAATATCAACTACTTCGATGCATTGTTTAGTAGCAATACCTGGCGTCTTACAGCTAGGCCCTACATTCCCCCCATACTACTGGCGCCCGCGGTACCAACTTGTGATGGGTTGATCCACTTGTGTCTGCGGCACTTTGGATAGCGATAGAGGCGACAGTGGCTTATTTTTTAGGTCTGAGTAGATTAAAATGGTGTCAATAAATGGTATGTGCAGAGGGTATCATGACATTTTTTCAATCCATCAAAAATTTAACACCATTTTATTTATTTTTTGTAAATTTTATCGGTAATTATCATAAATGTAAATGTAATATTATTTTAAATATTTTAAATAAATAATATTAAGTATGATTTGATGATAATGATTAGAGGGTAACCGGATGGTTAAGACATATCCTTAGGGCCCGTTGTGTATACCTCCGTAGTACACAACGGGCCCTATGTGACACTGATTTTTTTTTTACATGTTTCTTTCTATTTGCGTACATTAATGAGTTTGAATTATTTTAACTAGTAATAAATGAAATGATCTAACAGCCGTGATGTAGCATTTTTGAAATTCATGATTCATTTATTGGTACTAAAAATTCGTTGACTTAATGTTACGTCTCTATATTATCCGGGCAACCTCCGATTGATCTAAACAACTATGATTGTTGACTATGACTATGACACACAAAAATGATCCAACATCCATACGGCCAAACGACGGGGATAGATTCTGTGTTTTTTTTTATTAGGCTATCGACCATAAACATCGAATACTGGACAGTGGAAGTCTTCGAGCGAAGCGTAATTGTTAAGAGAGTGCGGGCGCCATTAGAGCAGTCGGCATTGGACGCGGCGCGTTTTCCCACGTGCCTGGATGCCGGCCGCCCTCCCGGGTGTTTCGGGGTGGTCCCGTCGCCGCCTCCCTGCCTCCCTGCCTCCCGGCCGATCCTTCAATGCAACGCATTACACAAAATTAGTAACGCTCATGTTTTGATCTTAAACGCTTTCATTCCCCGGCATCGATACAATGAAACGGGCGACTATGGGCCGTCCGGCATCGCCCGTGAATAACAAACGATATCACGGTGTCATAAATATTGATTAATACGCGCGTCGCTACCGTAGCTTGTCCCGGGTTATAGGCGGATCGTTCTACGGTTTTTTTTTGTTGTTTTTTATAACCCCTTCATATAACCCTGACTTTTTTATGAAGGGATGCGGGATTGAAACTGTGTCGAGATAAATCTTTTCGTCAACGGAACCGTTGATAATTTATACACGTCGATGCTCAGAAACGTAAAAAGTAAATGAACATCCACAAAATGGTTACATTTTTTATATCAGGTTTCCAAAGCTCTATAATCCCTCTACTTTAGGAAGTATAACACTGGTATATTTAAGTAAAAAAACATTTTTTTGGAATTACAAAAAATACACACTTAATGCAACAATTAGCAATTATTAGTAACATATAAAATGCAATATCTGATACACTGATTTAATAAATTAAAAATATCATACCTACTTTAATTTAATTTCAAATAATTATTTTTAAAGCGATAGAATGTCATCCCAAATGGTTAAAATGTTTAATAGAATCTTTAAATTTCTTAAAACTTAAAAAAAAATATGCATCAAACTGCCGCTTGGTTCAGGCCGATATGTATGTTTAATGATATAAGTTTACATTTAACAAAGTTAGTTGTATATCCTTATAATGTTGATAAAGTAATAAAAAAAAACCGTAACTTAAAAATGAATATATTTTATTTTTGAATCGGCAACGCTTTTATGTATTAGTAAAATTTAAAGTAAAATAATTAGGGGTTTTTAATATAGTTTTAGTATTTAATAAATACATAAATTATTAAAACGATAATGTTAATTACTTATATTTATTTATTTTATTACCTTTGACAAAAATACAACATTAGAAAATAAAAAAATAGAAATCAGCGTCAGGGTAAAACTAAGCTGTCAGGGTAACGCACAAACATCGAACTGGCAACATAAAAAATATGAGCTTCAAAAATGTCAAAAAAACGATTAGTAAAAGATCATTCCGTCATTCCGAGATGAATAATTGGCATCAGACTCATGCAAGAGGACGTAACGCTTTCTCGATAGGTCTGCGTAAGAAAGTACTGCGAGTGCTTCATCCGAGTTGGCGCAAGGCGCACGGCGCAAAGGAGCGAGTAAGAACGGGAACAAACAATGAGGCTGGATTAAAATATCACCGGCGATACTTATCGCCTTGCGGCAGGCAGTGATAAAACGGGCGTGGGCGTAGGCGGGCTTATTGCCAAGTTATTGCTTTTGTCATAGCAGAGGCATGAATGTCAGCTCGCGGGAACGGGACGCGTCTCTCTTCCTCTCCCCAGATGCCCGCGCGCAGGGCTGCCAACATACACTTCTATTATTTTTCTACATCACAGAAATACAACTTTCCCTGCTATCCCAACTATGCTGCTCCTCAACGTTAAACTAGGTCGCCGCAGTCGCTCGCATTTTGCTTCGCTGCAGCACATATTAGAGCGAAGCGATTTACTAAAATTTTCTAAATAAAATTTAGTCTGTGACAATAACTTTTTAACGACGGGATAGATTTTGATAATTTTCTATAATGAGGTATTTGAAATCTCTTTGATACAAATGCACAAAAAAAATTCATCCGGAAATCAACAGCATAACTTTTTAACGACGGGATAGATTTTGATAATTTTCTAAAATGAGGTACTTAAAATATCTTCAATACTAATGTACAAGAGAATTTCATCGGGAAATTGAAAACATAACTTTTCAACGAATGGATAATTTTCTAAAATGAGGTTCTTGAAATCTTTTATATACAAAAAGAGAAATTCATTTAACAATTATTTAAATATAAGACAAATGAATTTATTTTAAAGAAATGTTTAAAGTTAAGACAATGAAATCAAGCGTTGCAGTTCTCGACGTTTGGAAGGTAATCCTTTCTTATCATTGATTTTGAGTAGTCTTTCAAGGGGGAACGATGGAGAAATAAATAATCCTTCAAGACTCCTAACCCTTGAGAAGGCAACATAAGATAACCCTAGTGCAAATTCTATGTTTCCAATATCGACAACTTAGCCCTTGATAACCGCTGCCGTAAAGCGTCATTTGTCCTGCGACCGAATTGTCGCCTTCTTATGGGAGGGGAGGCATTGCTCTTATTCTAGATGTTAAAAAAACATAAGCAGATTAAGCCATAGTAAAAGACATGTTCGCTCATCACAAGTTAACTACTTTATAATTTGGATGAATGCTATTTTCTCTTTATAACTACGACCATAGAGATGGTTTTTAAAAATAAAAATCTTGATAAATTATTCAAAATTAATGCTTAATTTAGAAAATTAAATCGAAATTAGAATAAATCGCTAAGAAAAAAAGTGACGTGACCTTCGAGCGAATTTTGTTTTTTTTTACTATTTTTATGCGTGAAACTTACCTAATTATTTTTTGTATTTTTATTTATTGTTAAAAACGATTTATTATTGTTAAATTGTATTAAATTAATATCAAATTAAATAATTTAAAATAAAATTCGATTAATTATTTTCGAATAAAAAATTTTCAAAAAAGCGCGTGACTTTTTTATAATGGATATTCCCATAGACAATTTTCTTTTGACCCCAAAAATTTTATTTTTGACAATATTTAAAATCAAGCTCCGTCACGACCTTCACTTTTTCATGTAGATTCTCTCAAAATCAAAAATTTTTCAAATCGGTCAAGGAATGACCAAGTTAGCCCGTGACAAAGTTCTAATTGGAGTCTCCTTATGAGAGCTTCGCTCGCTACGCTCGCTTCGCTCTAATAAAATTTCTTTTGCAGATTTGAAATATATCAATTGTGGTCTGCTAACAGATATACGTTTTACTATAAAGTACGATTCAAAAGTGAGTTCATAGCATTATCCGTATTTTACTTGCACGAGAACATAAATTTATCGAAATGAAATACCGCAAATGGTTTGACGTCCTGAGGGAATTCTTAATACCAACGCGCTAATGGATGTGGCTGATAAGCAAGTGTCTGATTCCTGGTCGCATGATTTCGTTATAAAGACAGTGGATATAATTGATGATAAATCATATTTAAAACTAAGTCCCAGTGTTAATTGAGATGAAGCACATTTACACAATTTATACATTTATAGATGCGCTACACAAAACAGCACACTAAAAAGTGTGCAACATACAGCACTTTTTTTGCTTTCTATTTTATGGCATATATTTTAGCTCTATGAATATATTGGTATTGTATGCGTATACAGTAATAAAAATATTTCTGCAACCTTGTTTAGGCCTATTTTGGAATAGTTTTGTAGCCTAGTTGGAGTTGCCATGTCATTCCAAATTTAACAGTAAATTACCGTTTTCTATGGTAATATTTTTTATTCAATCTTACTATGTGATTTCATTGTTATGGCAATAGCCATAATTGTGTTTAATTATTAGAATAAATACATTTTTCACATTTTGGCTTAAGGTGGATCAAAATTTATTAATAATTTTTTTATATGTTTTATATACATATAAGCTGACCCGTTGTACCGCCTCAGATAAATAAATGATGTGTTAACTTATTAGCAGAATTAAATTCACTGTTTTATTGAGAAAACTCAAAAAAAAAAAAAAAAAAATGTACAATAAATGTTCAATAAATATACAAAATTCAAAATGATATGTATTTCTAATTATCGATGTGCACACAAATGTAATAACCTCAGAAAATGAACATCTTCGAAGGCAATTTACGATTTGACAATAGAATTCCACAGAATACAAAGCCATTCCTTACAAAGAAAATGAATTTTAATTACCTATATTTTTTTCTGATGTTTTAATAGTTATTTTGCCATTCCGGATGGAAACAAATTCAATAAATCAAAGATCATAAAAATCGGATCAACCGTTCTTGAGTTATAAATGGTATAATTAACCCGACTTTCTTTTATTATATAGATGCTATTATAAAATTCAATCTTTTCAGTGTGGTTTATTCATTTTTCAACATTGAATGGGGCTACACGTCAGCTAAAGTTTCTAATTTAAGCTTCTTCTCAGTTGAAATATTAATATTGACATTGATTTTAAATACAAAAAAAAAAAAAAAATAGTTATTGTTCGACTTGACTCAATAATTTGTTCAATAATTGTTGTTTGTTTGTTTGTATCAACAATTTAAGTTAATACTGTAGATGACGGGACATATCAAGAGACCGCAAGATTTTGAATTTTCATTTGTAGACCGTGAGAATCCTGTTAATAATTTCCGTTGGTTCCAAAATTCGTATAGAACGCAGGCAACCAATTTAAATATTAAAAGTGAAACGTAGCAATTAGTAAATATTATAATGAAATATATTCCAGTGATTCTGGCAACCCTTTGCAGCCAACACGTCGCGAATGAGCGAACTGACAAATTGCAATACTGGCATGGGCTCTGAAGCGTGGGCCCACAAGCATCAGGACAATGTTTAGAACTGGAATTGAGTTTGCCTCACACACGGACTCTAATTAAGTATAACAATATTATATGTATAGATAATGATATATTTGAGTTATAAAGGTTGAAGAAAGGAGTTTCAAAGGTTTGAGTGGGACTTATTTATTGGGACTTAATGATTGTATTTTAATCATAAAATAGAGAGGGCTTACGGAGTTAATGCCAGAGGTTTCGGCGCAAAATGCTGCCTTCTTCGGTGGCGATTTGGCACTAATCCTTCCCTGTCACCCGAACATACACAGTGCTAAACCAATAGGTAGGTCGAGGAGATTTCAGAGAGGAAGAATAACAAGGCATTCAAATTAAATAATATAAATACATGGAAATATAATATACTAGCTGACCCGGCCACGCGTTGCTGTGGCTAAAGTTTTTGTTATATTACATTATAGTAAACAATCTAAGAGGAACAATAAGAGAACATCAGTCACGGAGTCCACTATGCTTTTTCACACAGATGGTATTTGTAAAAAAATATGGTGATCTCCTTATTTGACTTTCTACTACTATAACCCTTTAGTACAATGAAATTATTTACGAACAAAGACGAAAATGTTGATGTTGGTATACAAATTCACTGGATTGAGATTGATTTGAAGGGGAAGTACGTTGAACACAATTAATTAAAATGTTCTTACACTTGATACTAAGCAGAAATCAATAGGTAAAAAATAAAAATTTATCAGATTTATTATTTCCATTTAATTTTATAACAAATATAAGTATATTACAGTATAATACAGTAAATAACATGTGACGCTTAAACTCACGAATGAGGTAGGCAAGGCAGACAGTCTTAAACTTTTAAACATTAATATCTTTTTTTTTGAATTATAAATACTTTCAATTTCAATTTAATTTAACACCAATCGGTGCACAATGTTTTTGGTTAACCTGTCTTTAGCTAACACAAATAGATTCGACGGTTTCCCAACACGTGAACACGCAACATATAGTTGCCCATGAGAAAAACATGGATTTTCCAAATCTAAACCACAAATGGACATTGTTTGACCTTGAGATTTATTTATAGACATGGCGAAAGCTAAACGAATTGGAAACTGTAGCCTTTTGAAGGGTATGGTAGAATCTGATGGTATCATCGGAATACGTGGCAGCAGGACCACTTTTCCTTTAAACTTCCCAGCCAAAATGGTTGCTTCAAGAATGTTTCCGGTGATCTTTTTGATGACCAAACGCGTACCGTTACATAATTGAGGTGGATTCAAATTACGGAGGAGAATAATAGGGGAACCAATCTTTAATCGAAGATTATGTGGTGGCATTCCAGGGATATCTAATGAATTTAAAAATTCAATCGGAAAATTTACACTTTCATTTTCATCAACAACAGTATCGATTGATTTAAAAGACATCAGATCGCCTGGTAACAACTGTTGTATCTGGAAGTTAATTTCGTCAACATCAACGTTTTTGGCTGCCAAAATCGCCCGTTGACTAAGCCATTCATGATTCAAATAATTATTCTGTATATCCGGGAAAATACTCTGAATCAATTCAGTTTTATCCTGAACAACAGTGCAAAAATTGTCTGGTAGTTTAATGCATTGCGTATTTGGTTGCAGTTTTATTTTACCGTTCCCAATATCTAGTAGTTGTTCGGAAAATATTAGTGCTGATGGATCATTTTGCAATTGTACTCGCATATTTATGGTCAATCGAAGTGTTTCAACACTTCGCCATAAGAATGATTGTTTCAAACATGCATTAATCTCATCCGCGAAAGTAGAGCGAGGTATAACCGGTAAGGTCTGCCGGAAGTCACCAGACAAAAGTAAGATAGCACCACCGAAAAGTTTATTATTGCTGTTTAAATCTTGCATAGTTCTGTTTAATGCTTCAAGTGAATATTTGTGTGCCATTGTGCACTCATCCCAAATTATTATAGAACTCTTCCGCAACACTGCAGCTATTCCACTATTCTTTTTGATGTTACACATTGCATCTGGTTTATTATGAACGTCCAATGGCAGCTTGAATGTTGAATGTGCTGTTCGCCCACCATCCAGTAAAGTAGCCGCAATGCCTGACGATGCTAATTCTAATGCGATTTTTTGTTGCGACCGTATTTTGGCAAGAATCAACGAAATTAAAAATGTCTTACCGGTTCCACCGGGTGCATCCAAGAAAAAAAAACCGCCTTGTTCAGCAGCAACAGCCAGCATAATCCGATCATAAATAATTTTTTGTTCTGCTGTCAGTAATGGTTCTCTGTTCATGATAATTGTTGCTAAACTTCCATGGTCATATTGATTTTCTCGTTGTAAATCGGTATTGACTAAGTCGGTGGCTGGACGATTAGGTGATGGCATACCATAATGATTAAGTGGTAAATTTGAAATAAGAACACATAAATCCTCGATCAAGACCAATGCTTCATTGTACATCTCTGGTGTATAATCTATGTTTTGGCATTGATTTGTTTGTCTAATTCGGTGCAAGATGTCTTCTGTCATACAATTTTTATATTTTTCCCACAAAGTTTGTGCTTGCGAGGGATAACATGTCGCCAAAATAATTGCAAACAACTGACGAATGTTATTCGGTGTTGATGTCAACGCAGCATCAGCAAGCGTTAAGTCCCAATGGTTATCGTCTTCTAGCAATTGCAGTTCACGACATGCATCCTGGTATGTATTGAATACTCGACCATTAGCTGTTCATAAAAATTCAAAAGACGTTGGTCCGGGAACATTCACCAATGACAAACGTAAATAGAAGCACTCACGTTGCTTTGGATGTACCGTGTAAAGTCTCCCCAATGTCTTAGCTTTGAATATGCCTGTAATGGAAGGATGTGGTTTTCCTTGTTTCCGTGGCTCCCATTTTTTACTGGATTTGTTCCATGTGAAATAACGTGGAACATCACCATACACCAATGTCTTCGCGAATTGGCCAAAAACATCAGGTTTTTGACACAATGTAAAAAATTCAGTTAGAGTCGTTTTCGGAGCTTCGAACGCTCTTTGGAGAACATTTTCTTCAGTGAAGTATACACGTTGACCGTTTTCAAGATGTATTGCCAGATGTTGGACAGCAGGATCTCTTTCGTGGATGGGAAAGCTGAGAATATGCCAAATAGCTTCATTGCTGCTAATGTATCTGCCCATTTGGTATCGTGCTATTTCGTCATTTTTATTTATGTTTTTTACTTCAAATATGGCCAAATCACTGCCTTTGTTTACATATTTACAAATATACTTAATTGATTTAACAGAACTGCAAAGCTCAACATTGATATGAGCTTTGTAAGTTTTTGAAAGTAGTGGTGAGTATGGTACCACCCACTGATTATCAAACTCAACTTGATTTGGAAAGTTCGGCAGTCGCATTGTAAATGTGTGGCCACCATTCTCAGTACTTCTGCGGCGATACATTGGATAACCATCAATATCCGTGATCGTGTCATTCGTATGCGGCTTTGGGAAGTTTTTTTACATTTTCCATTTTCCATGCACGGTGACGTCATGTTGAAAACACCGCATGGCCCATGGATCAT
Organism: Neomicropteryx cornuta; assembly: GCA_020383195.1. Taxonomy (NCBI): domain Eukaryota; kingdom Metazoa; phylum Arthropoda; class Insecta; order Lepidoptera; family Micropterigidae; genus Neomicropteryx; species Neomicropteryx cornuta. Next base: position 4,375,354 of record JAHKQU010000034.1, on the reverse strand, counting down.
GTGTTTGGTGACAATATCAAATAATTCTTGATCAATTAATGGGTCTGGAATTTCGGCTGAAATTATTTGATCGATTTCTTCAGGACGGATTCTATCTTTAAGCCAAACCAAAATGTGGGCATGAGGCAAACCTCGCTTTTGCCACTCTATCGTATACAGCCAACAACGTGTGATACCAAAAATTGTATATTTAACAATAAAATCAATTAAGGATTTCAATTTTTGTTTAAACACACGTGCAGTTAAATCATGACGATGAATGGCTTGTTGTCCTGGCAATAGTAAAGTTTGTATCTCTTCCCAATTCGGATTACATGTGAATGTAATAAATAAATCCGGTCGGCCGTAATGACGTACGTAAGTCATCGCATCTTGTATGTATTCCTGCATGTTCCGTGGACTGCCGATGTAGCTTGAAGGTAAAATGAAAGCATTACCGATGTCATTGGGATTTAAATTTCCATCGATGTTTCCAGCAACAGCATCTCGTAAGTGAATATATTCTTCCGATCGTAGTTTTGCCTGGTTGAATCGAAGGAATCGCAAGCGTTCGCTTTCGACCTTAGCATACATATCAACAATGTATTGATGGAACAGCTGACGATATCGAAGGATATAATTGTCTTGATGTTGTCTAACCATTATTCGGTGTGCGTAGTAGTTCATTGAGCTAACTTTATTATTTCTGTAATCACCTAAAAAAATAAATAATAAAATGCAATACGAAATTAAAATCTATACATACAGTAAGAAAGTAAATAGATAATTGTCAAATTTACCGGTATTTGGATCATACTGATTGATATTAAGGTGATATTCATCTTGTCCTTGCCAAAATATCAATGGATATTGTAGTGCGTCATATGAACGGTGTAGATCCGAAATCGTACTGACAGTGTTGTCTCGCCGTGTAATGTTTATAGATCTTTTGTCAACTGGATCACCAACCATGATAACAGCAACCTCATCAACAGTTGGAGCGTTGAATCTACCAGCATGTGCACCTAATGGTACTTTGTCGGCTTTTATGACGATTTGATAATTGTCATTTTGCAGTCGTGGCGAAACTCTTTTGATCAATTGAATTAGTTGATTGTGATCTTCTAAAAAATTTCCAATAATATCACAATTGCTCTTTCCTCTGCTTGTTCAATAAAATTATACAGGCACCGAGTCGTCACGCGCTCTTCACAATCGCCCATAAAATAAAAAGGTATCGACATCTGTCAGTTTTATGACTGCCAAATAATATCAGACAAATAATTAGCAATAAATTAAAATATGACGATTTGATAATTGTCATTTTGCAGTCGTGGCGAAACTCTTTTGATCAATTGAATTAGTTGATTGTGATCTTCTAAAAAATTTTCCAATAATATCACAATTGCTCTTTCCTCTGCTTGTTCAATAAAATTATACAGGCACCGAGTCGTCACGCGCTCTTCCCAATCGCCCATAAAATAAAAAGGTATCGACATCTGTCAGTTTTATGACTGCCAAATAATAACGGACAAAAAATTAGCGATAAATTAAAATTGCGACTATAATTTGAGATTTAAACTATCCTATCTCTCAAGTGCACATCGAACTGCACATGGTGTGCAAATTTTATTATAATCGGTTAAGTGGTTTAGGAGTCCATTGAGGACAAACATTGTGACACGAGATTTATATATATTAAGATGACAAAATAAATACACGCATATGATGTCATTAATTAAAATAAAATAATATGAATATAATTTATTTAAATAAGATGATGAAATAATGATAGGACTTGTTTTACGTCGAGGCCAATTACATGGATATGGACTCGTCTTGAATAAAATGTTCCAAAGGTTAGGTGGACTTTTATATGAAACCATTGGCGGTTTCAGTAAAAGCATTTTGGTGGAGGAATTAAACGATAAAATTATAAAAAAATATTTTTCAGATTTTCTACACCGGGAAAGTATATGCCTAATGCATATCTGAAAAGTCATTTTATAGTTCAACTGATATATATAAACAAACGTAAGCGTCATAAAAGATTATTGTATTTTAATAGCTCTATCCTTTACTTACATTTGTATCTGTAACTGTCAGCTTTTTCGAAGTAGTGATTTTAATACGAACATACTTTTAAAACCATTCAATAAAGGTTAAGGCAGGATGGATAGATATTTCATCCCTCTTCCTATCATTCCGGTAATGCGTTTTTGTCTCTTTCCTTCCGACGGCGCGGCGAATACAAGCGTGATTATAATTAACCGCTATTTGCCTCACTCGAAATGTTTTTTTTCAAAAACTAACGTTATTAGTTAAGGAATTAAATTACGTTAATTTAGATAGTATATATATATATATATATATTTCATATCTATAATGCGTATATAAAATGAAATATGTGATATTATAAAGGACAATTATACAGGTTAGATTTTGACAACATTTAGCTATAATCTATTTTAGGATGCGGTGCTATAAAAGAAACCTATTAAAAATACACTTTTTATTGTATTTATACAAATAAATATATCAAGTTTAGAGTTAATATATTTTTTATATTATTTTTAATAAAGTCATATCACATGATTATGTTGCTATATTTATAATAATTAAGTGTTCTTATCAATATAAATAGCGCTCGATGTCGATAATATGTTACTAAGTACCCAGTAAGAAGTTCTTATATAGAACTTATAGTTTCTTAAGGTTCTTAGGTATTTTTTTTTTAATGATATCAGTATGACCAAAAACGTAGGCTGCAATTAGAAGGAGAATTTAAGTAATTAATTAAGTATCAGTAATATAGTTTTTTACATATAGATGAGAAACAAAGGGTCGAATTCGAATTATCTGTAAAAATAAGGAATCAACTGTATTTTCGCTTAAAACTTAATAAAGGCAGCTGAGATGGGTTTGCGTTTCACAATATTCTCGATTCGCAAAGGAAAAATCACGTTTGACTAACGATTCACAGGTACAGTCAAGTGCATAGATTTGTGTATACTTCGAAAATTTTTAATGTTCCGTCAGTGGTTGAAACCTATAGCTGGTTGAAACGTGAAATTATGTATATTAAGCTATACAAAGATAACATGGATGTAAATAAAGGCAAAGGTCCCGATGGTTTTCTTTCTTTCCTTTTTAAACAATATTCACTATTGATCGTTACCCCGCTTTTACATTTATTTAGAAAATCTCTTGAAAGTGGTATTTTCCCTGACAAGGAGAAAATAGCCTATATCACACCCGTTTTTAAATCTGGTGTTAAGGGTAATGTTATAAATTGTCGTCCAATTTCAAACTTAATATCTTCGGAATGATTTTTGATTCCCTGGTTTCATTACTTTATAAGAAAATATTTGTTCCTCAACAGCATGCTTTCAATCAGGGTCGGTCTGTAAATACCAACTTATTAACAGAATATACTAATTTTATCACGTATTCTTTTGATTATTTTTTTTTTTAAATTAGCCATTCACGGTAGTCTCTAGAGGGGCTTGCACTGTTACCTTACGAAGCGTTCCCAAGCCGTATTAATTAATGGTCAAGAAACTATATTAATCAACGTGACATCTGGTCCTACATATTATCAAGGAAGTCATATAGCTCCTCTATTATTTATATTGTTTTTTAATGATATTGTAGGCTGTTGTAAATACTCTATTTTTTTTAAAAAGTTTTTTTAAAGTTTTAAAAAAATAATTTTTTAGAAGACTGTCATAAGCTACAAGCAAAATTATCTGAATATTGTAAAAAAATAAATTACCATTAATATTGGTAAATGTAATACTGTGACATTCAGTAGATCACGTCAGCCTATTCAATTTTCTTATGAAATAAATAATCTGACTATGAGAATTAATCAATTTAAAAATTTGGGCGTTTTATTTGATACAAAGTTAAGATTTAATTTGCATATTGACTGTTATGAATAAACAGTTTGATGATAATTTGCATCAACTCTTAGTTTCTAACATACACGAAATTAAACCAATATTCTAAGATACTTATTTTCTGCAACGGACTCACCCAATATAGCCTCTTCAACGCGCACGAAATATTGTTTGGCCACACGTCACACACCACAACACGGGGGAGACACCACGTTCCTTCTTTTTCCATCAGTTGTTTTACGGCGATGACACAATGTGGCGTGGCAGTACGCGTTTATTCGGCGTAACTCGTCCGTTGCATATTCAATATTTTAACGACAAATAATCAATACATAATTTATTGATTATTCCGAGCCATACAAATAACACATTAAAATGAAATAAACATACATAACATACCGCCCACCAAAATCACTGATTTTAAAAATAAACAACTTAATGCAATATGTCTACAAAATATAATAAAACATAAACACACACTTAAACATAAACAAATCGAATACTTAATTCAAACACATATATACACAATATAAAACATACATACATGTAAATATATTACTATACTTGAACATATTTAATTAGGCATGTTAATGCTTGCCTAATCTCAACCAAAGTTAATGGTCCACATCGACGTTCTTTGCGTTGAGCATTGTTAATAAAACGCAACACATGAGCTGTCACTCGCTTTAATTTCAACAGAGACGAATATCTAGTCAGAAGTTCGAAATCCTGATCTGCGGAAGTAATTAACATTAGAATTTCTGTATTCCTTTTCTCAACTAAAAGTACGTCTTCATCACACTTTGTTACACAATCAGACGACCATTCACAATGTGGAAGTTTCAGCCACTTTGGACCTTCCCACCACATCTTGAAATTCACAAGCTGTTTTGGTAAAATACCCCTAGATGCTATGTCAGCTGGATTTTCTGCTGACTTAACATGATGCCAATGTTGAGTTGGGACCTTCTCATGGATCTCTATTACACGATTAGCTACGAAAGTTTTCCAAATGTGGGGTGACGCTTTAAGCCAAGCTAATACTACAGTGGAATCGGTCCAAGCGTACACATTACTAAAGTTGATTTTCCCTGCATAAACTCCTTTCACATAATCGATCAGTCGTGTTAAAAGCAAGGTTCCACAAAGTTCAAACCTTGGTATACTTACACGTTTGAGTGGGGCGACTCGCGATTTTGCGAGCACGAAATGCGTTTTAACATCACCATGACTATCAGTAACTCGAATGTAGATAACAGCTGCATATCCAGTTTCTGAACTGTCACTGAATCCATGAAGTTCACAATCATGATCCATTGAGTGAATATGCCTCACAATCTTTACTGCTGATAAGGATGGCAGTTCTTCAATGAACTTTGTCCATACCTTGTAGATGTCATCAGGAGGGGTTTCATCCCAGCCTAGACCTAATGTCCAAAGCCGCTGAAGAATGGCTTTTGCAGTCATAGTAACAGGAGACAACGAACCAAGTGGATTGAAAATTCTAGCTATACCTGATAATATTGAACGTTTGGTTACAACAGAAATTGTTTGTTCTACATGATAAGAAAAACAATCAGTTTTTGGATGCCACTCTAAACCTAGAATTTTTATAACACTGTCTTCATCCAGTGAAAAGGATGATAGTACTTCCTGATTCTCCTTTGGTATGCTCTCGAGAATAGCAGGATGATTACTACTCCACTTTCGCAAATGAAAACCACCGGATTGCATTAATTTTATCAGTTGCTGTTGAAGTGCTAATGCAACTGATACAGAACTAGCACCACTCACAATGTCGTCTACAAAAATGTCATTTTTTAGGACATGAGAAGCCTCAGGATAAATTGTTTCACCTTCTAAAGCTAGTTGATAAAGAGTTCTGAGAGCAAGAAATGGTGATGACGCCACACCATATGTTATGGTTTTAAGGCGGTAATCTTGTACTGGCTGATCTGCTGACTTACGCCACAAAATTCTTTGATAATCTTGCTGAGATGGATGAATCCATACCATACGATACATATTTTTAGCATCAGCTGTAAACACTATTGGATGCAATCGAAAGTTTAACACTAATGCAATAATATCTTTTTGTAGTTTTGGACCTGGATATAACATATCATTTAACGATATACCAGAACTTGTCTTTGCTGATGCGTCAAAGACAACACGAAGTTATGTCGTTGAACTCGATTCTTTTAAAACACAATGATGAGGAATATAATACATTTGCTGACCAGCTGGTGTTTGATTGGTAATAAGTTCCATATGACCAAGATCTATATATTCCTGCATAAAATCCACATAACGATTTTGAAGAATTGGAGACTTCGCTAATTTTCTCTCTAAACTGTAAAGACGAGTTAGCGCTAGGCCTCTTGAATTACCAAAAATCGGATATGGATCCTTAAACGGCATTCTTACTATAAATCTACCTGAATCATCACGAGAAAAAGTTTCAACAAAGTTTGATTCACAATAATTATCATCGGCTGAACGAAGAACAGACACTGGTGGTTCTTCAATCTCCCAAAACTTCTGAAGATTTTGTTCCAAGTTATCTTCACAACTAACGACAAAAGATGAAATCTCACCATAAGCTGATGAAACACGACCTGTCAATAACCATCCAAAGATACTGTCAAGTGCCACTGGTGAACCACTGTCCCCAACGATCCGCCCACCATGCATAATGTACGGATAAACATCAGCACCTAGAAGAATATCGATCGGTCCAGGGATATGATAAGAAGGATCTGCTAGTTTCAAATTCTTAATATGCGACCAGGAACTAGTAGAAAGTGCGACATTTGGCATATCACTACAAATCTTGGGTAATACAAGAGCCTCCACACACAGCCTTGGTTCTGTTTGATTCTTCGGTTTGACGTAACTAGTTACTACACCCTTTGATAAACTCATTTGTTTTTGACCTATGCCTTGGATAGGCACAGATGATCTACGGCGTTCAAGACCTAAACGACGTACACAATTTTCACTGATAAAAGATGATTGGGAAGCAGAATCTATTAACACTCGTGCAGTTTGATTGTTTCCACTGACGTCTTCAATATCAATTAGGGCAGTAGATAAAAGCACAGTTTGTGTGTTAGTAGACAAGCTTGTCAATGTAACTACTGTTGAGTCACCTTTGACCTCATTTGAGTCTGAATATTGTTCAGACTGCTTTATGGTACTCAATGACGCATCCTGAGCACTATAACTTTTAAAATGTAACAATGTGTTGTGTCGACCCTTGCAAAACCTACAAAAATGTTTTGAGGGGCATGCGTTTGATGTATGGTTCAATCGTAAACAATTGAAACACATTTTTTCACGTTTCACAAAGTTCGCACGCTCATGTGGAGTCATATGCAAAAATTTGGCACATTTGGCAAGATGATGATCTGACTGACAAAATGCACATCTCTGTTCATTTGATCCTGTATTCGTAACAAATGACGTAGATGGAAAGGTTGTTTTGGTTTTTAATCCTTTTATAGTACACTGGTTGGTAGCCATGGACTCTAAAGCACGAAACTCCTTTTCTATAAAACCTAAAAATTGATTCAACGTTGGAATTTCTGCTATTTCCAATGACAACTCAAATTGTTTTCGAGTATTCGAATCTATTTTTTTTAGTAATATATGCACAAGGATAAAATCCCACTGTAGTACTGGAAATCCACATGCCTTCAAAGCGGCTGTATTTTCCTTCACAATACTGAAAATTCGCTTAAAATGTTGCAAGTTATCTGATACGATTGGCAAATTAAGAATTTCATCTAAATGCATTGAAGCTACCACTCTTTTATTTTGATAACGAGTGTTTAAAATATCCCATGCATTTTCGAAATTATCACTGACGACTGGTAAGGACCTGATTAACTGCACAGGCTCTCCTTTGAGCGACACAATAAGATACTGAAACTTTTCTATGTTTGACAAAGTAGTATTGTTGATGACTAATGAAGTAAATAAATCATTAAAATTAGTCCAATCTTTATAATCGCCCGAGAAAATAGGTAATGATATCTTCGGCAACCTAACATTGTTTTGATTTGACCGAATGTTGCTTTGTTGAACCTTCGGCTGGGAATATTCGTCAGGCATCAACTTTATAGCCAAAGCTTTAATTTGATAATAAGTATTTTCAAAGGATGCTCTAAAACCATCTAATTCGTCGTAATTAACTTGTTTTTTAGACAAAATTAATGATTCCTCCAAAGATAACATAGCATCTTCAAATTCTTTACGTATAACCTCTACATCGCAAAATCTGACACGAAATTCGTCTAAATTGTCGGCATTTGCCGTCGACAATAACCTATCAAGTCGTCTAACGGCCGCCTTCCGCCGCGATTCAAAAGATCGTACGCTCATTTTGAATTGATTGAATTTCAAGAAAATAAACTCTTTTATAAAGAAAAAGTTTATATAGATTAACCGTTTGTATGAATCACTACATATTTTGTTTTGACACAGGAAAATGCGTTTTAATAACTTTGCTCACTCTGCAAAAACGACTAAATCGATGTTGTTCGAAATTCGTACAAATATTTACCGGCTTTTGTTTTGTTCTGACATCGGCTTGCTTATTGAAAAATATAAAATCAATATTTCTTTTTATGCCAAAAAACACACACACACTATGAATTCTGTGGAAAATGTTCCGCACAGCACCTTACTAGAGAAGCTTGTAAACAGAAAATAAATACGTAATTAAAACACACAAAATATTGGTTATGTCACACACACTATCTGCGCTCGAAGGACCAAAAAATTATGTTATGAATAAGCAGTTTGATGATAATTTGCATCAACTCTTAGTTTCTAGCATACACGAAATTAAACCAATATTCTAAGATACTTATTTTCTGCAACGGACTCACCCAATATAGCCTCTTCAACGCGCACGAAATATTGTTTGGCCACACGTCACACACCACAACACGGGGGAGACACCACGTTCCTTCTTTTTCCATCAGTTGTTTTACGGCGATGACACAATGTGGCGTGGCAGTACGCGTTTATTCGGCGTAACTCGTCCGTTGCATATTCAATATTTTAACGACAAATAATCAATACATAATTTATTGATTATTCCGAGCCATACAAATAACACATTAAAATGAAATAAACATACATAACATTGACAGTACCACATATAAATCCAATTGGGGTTTATTTGAAGAGTAACAAAACCATTTTCTTATTTTAAACCTATCATAACGATCTTTCAGGCAATTGTTAGGAGTAAATTGGAATATGGATACGTTATCTGGAATCCTTTTAACCAATTTACAATGATCAAATTGAAAGAATTCAAAAACTGCCACTAAAATCTATAACCAATAAATTATTCAAAAGAGGTGACTACGATTCAATTTTTATGTTTTTTATTTGTGAATATTTAAGTAACAGGCGTGTATTAATTGATTTTTGTCTTATAAATTATTTGTTTATGCACAGATTAGATTGCCCGGAATTGCTTGGATGTTTGGTTTTAATGTTCCGTCTAAGCACCGCACTCGTACACTTAATGTCTTCCGTAGCCCACATTGTACCACAAATAACGCTTTGTTTTCACCATTACCTCGCTTATTAATACCTACAATAAATTTATTAATTGTTACAATATGATATTCTTTTCTCTGTTGGTACGCGAAAGGAGAAAGGAAGAAATACATGCAGACATTCTTCCTTTTTTAGTTTTGTAGGAATGGCCCATCGTTTACATACACCCTTTAAATGTTTTGGTTAAGTATACGATATACTTTCCTTCTAATCTTAAGAGCTCCCATTCAAGATTAGACCGACTCTCAAAAGGCGAGTGCGCCTGAACCGTTTCTCGGTTAGAATTAGATTAAAATTATAAGAATCCTAATCAGTTAAGCGATTTATTGAGGATAAACGTACCTACTAGTGATATTTCGTAAACGTTATTTGTTAAATAAAAACCGTATCGTTCTCGAAAATGCATACCAACTTATTTCGCACACTTTACCGCGTATTTTCGAGGCTGTGAGAATCGGCAGCTGAATAATCCGCCGCTATTTGACTGGGCGAAGAGCTTCGAAGCGCTTCGAAAGCCGATCGCCATTACGGCCAAAGGAAAGAAAACACAAAAAGCGCCAACGTTTAATACCGAAAAGTCCACACACTGCCGACTGCCGACTGGCTACTGCCTACTGCCGACTGCCTACTGCCGACGGAGAGCTTCGAATGAAACTGTTATTCCTATGGGTATTCGTGTACTATTCGCAATGAATTTTCCTATTAACCTTAGACCACTTCTATATTCATACTAATTAAAGTATTCAATTTCCACTTGTAAAAAAAAAAAAAAAAATGCACTACGAAAAAAAGTATACATGCGTTCATAGTATTTTTTACTTTTCTTAGTTTTTATAATTTTTTTATTTAGTTTCTATTTTTGAAGTTATACTTCTTTGCGCCCGTTGTACTCATTAGAATGGGATGTTGGTAGAGAAACCGAATCACGCGTTAGGAGTAAAATCCGTAGAGTGCCTTTTTATACGTTCTCTACCAAAAATACCCCCAAAAGTCTCGGTGGGTCAGTGGTTAACGCACTCGTCTCCCACGCTAGAGTCCCTGGTCGATCCCCGGCTGGGATTTTTTTTTTCACAAATTATATGAAAGTTTACGAATGTCTGTGTGTGTGAGTGGGTTTATGCGAATGGTCAAAGAAGTAAACTTCCACCATCTGGTCCGACGCAGACCCAATTGTTTATTTTATGCTTTATAAGTCTGTTGTTCTACTTATACAGTATTTTTTCATTTGTACTTTAAAATAATTTAATAAAATATGTTCAATAAAACAATGTTAAATGTGTTTTTGCCAAACGATACCTAAAATGAATGTAGTGATTTATTATTATTTATGATTTTGGATTGTAAATATTATATCTATATTAAAACATTAGTAATAAATGTTTTTAATGTTTAAAATCGATCCTAAACAAATAAGTAAAGGCAATTAGCAAAACAAAACACCCTTATATTATACGCTGAAAATTTATTTTTACCATAAATTTAGATTATCTGTTTGCAGGATGTGTTTAAATTCAGTATTATTTAGAGGGTTGATCAAATAAATATTATACAACAAAAAAAAAAAAATGGACAAATGTGTCCCAATTATGAGAAAAACGAATTAAAAATTTAATTACAATCGTTTAAATATTTGACTCTTCGATTTTTTTTTCCTGTAATATGTTTAATTGTCGATATAGTCAGTGAATTTAAATACATCCTTTATACTTAAAACACGCATTTTCATTTTACAAGATTTCACGAAATGACATTCGCCAAACGCTGTGTTTGCTGGTGAATTTTATGTGTATAAAAACAAGCTAAAAAAGCGAGGTCCTTTAATCTCGAGCTGATTTGCATGTTCACACAAAGGGCGTTAACACAACAGCCAAACGGGCTTCGCCCTAAATTCAAATGACATAACGCGTTCGGAAATGTAACCGCCTCTTCACGGTTAAGCGTACAATCACAAATTTATGACTGGCCACGAAATAATTCTTGTTATTCAGAGTCACAAGGTCAATGGAATTATTATCAGCCCAATGCATAGTCGCGTTAGTTTGTTGCTAAAGTCACATCGCATGGTTAGTTAGTTGTCATTTAGCTTAGCAGCTTAGTACTCTCAATTTTAGTACTAATTAAAATCTTTCAAATGGTCCTAAATTAGTTATCAACTTAAGATATCCTTTTATATTGGCCGAAAATACCATTCAAGAAAATAAAAGTTTTTTCGCGAAGAAGAATTCCGTTCTTTTTTTCCACGTTCTTTCTATCAGAGAAAGTAATAAATATAGGGTCTATATTTTAGAGGCGTGGTTTTCAAGAAGAGATAAAACGCATATAATTTGATGTTATGGCTAAGAATTTAGTTTTATTATAAAGATAAGGGTTTGCCATTATGTTTTAAAAATGATTTCGGGTAAGTGGCCGCCGCGGCTGACTCGAACAAATTCCAGCCGAGAGTCCCAATTTTCAACCACTTTTTGCAGCAAGTTGTCAGCAATAACGCGCCGAATATTCTCTTCCAAGGCGTTAATCGTGTCCGGCTTATCTGCGTAGACAAGCGACTTCACATGACCCCACAAAAAATAGTCCAGCGGTGTTGAATCGCACGATCTCGGAGGCCACGCCACAGGCCCACGACGCGATTTTTACTTTATTTTAGAGTGATTATAAAAAAATTTAGAGTGATTTTTTCTAAATTTGCACTATTTGCAAACGTTGTTCAGGAGTAAGTCTATTCATTATGAAATGGCAAACCAAACTGAGCATAAATCAAGTGACAGCTGTCAAAAAAAACCAACTACGATAAAAGTAGTGCCAGTTTGAAAACCACGCCTCTAAAAAAAACATTCTATATAACATGTGAGTGTGTATAAGCATACACAGTAAGACATATACAAAGCACTTAATTTCATTTTTAATTTATTCCACTAGCATGCCGTCTTTATTATATAAATTATTAGATATTAATGGAATATTCGTTAAAAGTTCAAGGCGAGAAATAAGGGAATGTGTTCGTCGTTCGAACGAGTATACGCTACCAAAACGGGTCGAGGTTTTCCTAAATCTGAAATTGCTCCTTTTGAATGTTGTTTTTAGATCAGCGGCTAAAAACAGCGCCTAATCCCCTTCACTATGTCCAAACTACGACGCGTCGGTCTTCGGTAACTCACAACAATGTGAGCGGTGTAATTTAAGACGTTTCTCAGCGAACTGCTTCGCCGGCGATGCGCCCGCGCCGCTGTCAAAACATACGAGAAAATGCGTCGACAGCCGAGACGCCATCTATCGGTCGATATTACCAACGCATCTTTTTGTCATTTTGGGAATAAATAAACAAATTTTAGGTACATAAAATTTTCTTTTACTTCTTTAAACTTAGGGTCGAAGAAAACTGGATTTGTTATATTTAATGCTCCAGAAAAAATAATTATTTATTTAATAAAATAATAATACTTATTTTATTTATTTATTATTCAATGACTGTGTTGTTGGACAACTCAATATTATTGGTACAATTTATTAATATACTTAGGTAACAGCTGAAAAATTAAGATAGTAAACGAAATATTAGAAAACAAAACATGCTAATACATACGGTTTCGTTTTTTTTTTTTTATATTATCATGGTATACAATTATTATTTTAATATTGGTTGTAATATTGGTTGATTTTTAAACTTGTTCTTTTACGGAGTCTTTTTTAAAAAAACGAAAACTGTACAAAAATCATATAAATTATCAACAAAAAGGCACCTGTATTTGTTGCATTGTAAAAGATGCAATTTATTACAAATGATTTACAGATTGCAACACAATATCCTAGAAATATTTTATACTGTTGAATCTTCACACTTTTCACTGTTGGTTACTGTTGTTCTTGATTGAGTATATTTAAAATAATTCGTTCTTAAATAATATACTTTTAAGTTATACTGATTTTTTTTATTTTAGTTATACGGGGTAAAAATATATATTTTTAAATTATTTGTTTGTTTTTAGGATTTATCAGGAATCTCTCGGCCTTCTGATTGTAAATTACTCGTTTCAGTTCTTTGTTGTTTTCGTTCAACTCAATCAGTGGGTAATTATTAATGCTGATTAAAAAGTAAACAAGAATCAAATGCATTTTTAGTTATTTTATTTTGTGAACTTGTGGTCGAAAAAGCGTTAAACGTTTTACAATTAAAGAATTAAGGTTGTTGTGACATAGAAACACACTAAAATCTAACCAATTAAAACCGGTTGAAATAACAGAGTTCATATTTGGATACAAAATCTCAAGCTTCAATGCTAAACATTATTTAATAAAACAGAAAGTAAATCAAACTGTGAATATATGTTTGCATGCATTGTATTGATGGCGTGTTTATTTTCTGTGTTCGTGTGTTATTTTTGTGCCAAAAAATGGTGTACCAAATGCAATTTATAAATGTATTTATCTTTTAAGTAATATATGTGTTTTTTCATGTAATTATTTTTTTACATTCTCATTGATTTGGTTAAAAACGTAAACTTTTGCGTAAATTCGATTTTTATTGATTCGATACAAAACAGGATTAGGTGTCCATGTACGAAAAAAACACGAAAACAAATTTTCCCTTCTTTCCGCATAAACTTTGCCGGCGTTCCGGTTGGCAGAACGAAGCTGAAAAGAGGAACAAACAAGGGAAAATCCCAACCGCGGCCCACAGGACTCGAGGACTATCAGACGGTGGGATAAGCACCAGACGGGGCTAATGAGTACGGGAGATGCGAAAAGTGCGGAAGTTACACTCAAACGCATTTAACATTTTTCACACCCACACAGAGTTCACAGATTTGTTGATCGATATTGTAGCGATGAGGGCCGTTGGATGAAGCGGCCAGGTCTCGATTATTTTCGGAATGTTCGAGAATAGTTCGAATCGCTCGATTTTATTTATTCGAGACGACGAAGACGAGAACATGAGCTGGGAAAAATAGCTGTTTTTTATCTTAAGGTATTATGAATTTATTTATATTTGATCACGAGTACATACGAGGGTTGATGGATCGAATGTATCATTTTATTTGAGTGATACCCGTATAAATCTATAGTACAAGGGCACTCTCATCAAAGCCTTCCTTAAAATCAGAGTAAGAAACGTTACGACGCGAGAAGGAGAGTTCGAACGTTTCAATATACAGTTTGTAAAAAGACGAAACGAGCTTCAGAGATTTATCATAATAATGTTATCATAATAATCATAATAATAATCATAATAATAATAATAATAACATAATAATGTTATGAATTGTTAAAAAATTAGATGTAGTATTTTGTATATTTTACCTGTGCTAATTTACTTACTATTTATTAAAAAAAAATATTGGAATGATTAAATAAAATATTTTTTTAAATAACTTGGCAATAGTTTCGCAAAGTTTTTTGTTAGATATAAATAGTCAAAGTTTAAATTGGTTTATTTCAAGTTCTTATTGTCGTTTTTTTTTAATTTAATATCTTATTTTTTCTATTTATTTATCTTATTTAAACTCGTTTAATATATGTAAATATTATTTCTTTTTACGTCCATTGTCTTGACGTCATTATCTGTATTGTGTACAATTTCTATAGTGAAACACAACAAAAAACACGGACTAATATTTCAATTTATTTATATCTATTATAGTATATTATATTAATTTATCTTTTCATGCGATTTGCCGCTATTAAAAAACAATCATCAAATATAAGTCAAATAACTTTACAACTCAATTATATAAATAATACGCACACTTATCATGTGCATTAATTTTACACTTTTAAATATCCATTATTTTTATTTTCATCAACTTCATACATAAATCACTCATAAAATCATCTCATTTCACCATCATCCTTCATCGTAATCACATATCCATTATTTTTATATTTTTTGTTAAAATATCATCCTTTCCTTATTTCATCTAATTAGATGGTTACATAATATTTGACAATATTTTACACTAAAGAGGACAGGTGAGAGTTAAAAATGCATTTTTATAAAACTCAGCGCTGGGTTTAAACCGACATCCTGCCCTCTCAAGTACAGGACCTCTTTAGAACCTTTATAAATATTATACTATCCCGCACTTTATCAAAAAATAAAAAAAACCAATATTGTCAAAGATTATGTAATTTATCTTTTCAGGCGATTTGTCGCTATTAAAAAACAATCATCCAATATAAGTCAAATATTATATCATATTTATACTTATAACGTGGTACTGAACAGTCTTTTAAATATTTCTTTTAACTGGCCAGTAAGAAATAAAACATTCCAAAAACAGTTCTCCCATTTTAAAAATTGAATATGATCGTACTCTGATGCTGGCGCCCTATCGAAATGTCAACTTTTATTCTTCGATATTAAAAATTCATTGAATTTTGTTTAATAAACGAGTTTTCCCCCTCCTCCGCATTCGTACTTTTCGAGTTGAAAGATGCAACGAACGAACGGACGGACGGACGGACGGACGGATTCTTTTTTATAAGCTTATATTTAACTTGCAATGTTTGTATGTCGTTTAGGTCAAATTTTGCAAGCTGAATATTCTGAATAGAACCATTTCATATTCTTTTTTTTTTCTTTGTTCTGTTTTATAGATTTAATTCTATTATTTAGTTTATTCTATTAACTGTCTAAAAATATAATCAAATACAGAGTTATGTATATTAGAAAAAATATATTTAATATGTTCAAATGACAAAATTAGTAATAAGTTTGGCAATGAAATTGTAAATTTAGGTTTGGAAATATAAACCAACATTTCGTTGTACTTACTCAATATTTTTGCAGCCATCAGAAGTCCAAAAACATCTTTAAACTAATTTAAAATCTAGGTTAATAAAAAAATAGTTTATTGCCGTAAATTACCGCTAACCCTTAATAATTTTCTGCTTTAAAATGTGACTAAAATGTAACTAATTTTTAGCCTTGTTCAGCTTAGCTAACCTCAGTTGGAGTACGAGGATATAGTAGTAATGAATCGCTTAAAATTGTATACCTATAACATACGACCCACCAACTCCCTTACACAAACCACTATGACTAGGCATCACGACAGTTTATGACTAACGGTTCATATTCGCCGTTCTGTGGCAAGGAAGTTAACTAAGTTCCTACCTCACATATATTGTTTTATCTCATTCAACGTGTAGCTGTATTGTACTATATTAATTAAATATTACCACAGAATCAACATTCAATGAAGTAACTTCCAGCGCCTTGTGGCAGTCAACGCGGTCTGTCGAGCCTTTGGCCGCGTCGCGACGCGCCCGACGGCCGGATCCGGAAGCGGTTGGGCGGTAGGGCGGTCAGGCTGGGGCGGGGGTCGAGACGGCGACATCTAGAGCCGCCCAGACGAAATAATAGCCCCAGGAAATGGTCAGACATGCGAATGCCATACATTCCACCGGCGCTCTTCTTATTACGAGTTTTTTGTCTTTGGCCGGGGGCGCGTGACGTCACTGACGAACGTTTTCTTGGCTGTTGTTTGAATTACTTACGAATCACTGCATTGCGAAAATATTAAATTATAAATACTTTCATTTCTTTGTTCTGTGCATGCTCTTAAGCAATTATATTTCATCTAAAGGCTTGGACAAACAGAAAAACACCGTAAATATATAATAATCTTAAAAATAGAATCAATGTATTTTAATACAAGAATAGCTATAATAACCAGTAGCTATTATATCATAATAACTGCTTCTATACATTGTTTGGTAGTAGTATCAATAATAATTTTCTAATTAAAATGTAACAGTGAATATTGTTTTTCATGTTTCTATTTGCGCACAAATATGAGTGTATATTAATTTTAACTGGCCTGTAATAAATAATACGTTTCAACAGCCGTGCTGTCATATTTTTGTAATTCGAATGTTGCGCTTTCTATCGAACTGTCAATTAATTACCACTAATAAAATGTTGACTTTTTCGATCAAACATGTTGATTTGTTTAATTTATTTACGTCTAAAATCTTAATAAAAAATACAGATTGTCGGGGCTAGTAGTCCATTCAATATATTCTATGTTTTTTCTTACAGGTTATCAAAGTATTTATTGCAATCATTGAGATCTGATATCACAAACATTTCACTATTGGAGTTGTATTGGGAAAACCTACAGAAGCATTATGAATTTCATAAAGGTGATTTGATTCTGTTTTTCATAATTAACCAAGAACGGTACAGAGTTTTTATGCGTTAGATGAGATAGAATGATTTAAAAGCACGCGCAAGACAGAGAAGGGCGCCACCAGAAAGGGGCCCCTTAAATGAGCTTTTCTCATTAATCGTAATCTAGTCAGTTTTAAAATACACAATCACTTATTTAACCATATCTATTTTAAAATAACTCATCGTGTTATACGATGCGATTTGAAGTTCAATCATAGGGAGTGTAATAATAAACGGGATTGGATTTTTATTAAACTATTGTAGTTAATCGAATTATTTGCAACTATTTTAATGATGCGATTAATAAATAAATGGATAAATGAACTAACGTAGCTCATGATCAGTACACCGTGTGTAACAGCGGTTTACCCTCGACAGTGGACGCGAAGAGACGACGCCGCCAATCTCTCCGCATTATTCTCATGCGATACAAGCAACTTGAAATGATTGCATAACACGATATTATTCGAAATTCCTAACCAGGATATATACGAAAAGTGCTGTGTAGCTAAGGAATTATGGACAAACAATGAAATATTCCCTATCCTACCGGGTATACTGTGTAAGCAAGTGTTTTTAGGCAAAAAAACAATTACATAGAAGGATTTCTGACAATATTCTTCGAACTCTATTTTCAAAAAAATGTTTAGCGCCAAAGGTTGGAGGCTGTTTAATTTGACAGTTAGGTTGAAATTCGACCGTAATTCATTATTTTTTTATGTTGAGCATTATTAAAGTTTTTATACATTTTTTAATTTTGTTTTATTACTTTAGCTGCGAGCGTGTACAAATATTTAATTGCCTTAATGTAATTTGCCTTAATTCCCAGCAATACCTATGAAATTTAAAATTTAATGTTCGTAACAGTTGAAAAAAAATATAATTATAGTGTATATTTATTTATATGTTGATACAATTCATTGACAGTTTTAATTTTTTGGTGTAAAACTAAGACTGGACGAATATTTATAGAAGCATAAGATGGTAATTTATTTTTGCTTGACATTACTTCATTGACATTGACAGACTATTGAAAAGGGAACATTTGAAACACACAAAATTGACAGTTCGAAGCTCATTCTGTCAATGAGCTGTCAGTTGTATGAACATTTCATTTATTACATATAATTTAATTGTAATACCTATTATAGATAAATTAAAATAGCTTTCTGCACTTCTTCACCATATGAACTTTAACCTTGCCAATTCCCACACTCATCCGTGGTCGCAATTTGCTTAAAAAATGATTCAAAGTTTTCCTTTCACGTATTAATATATAGATTGCCGGTAATCAGTCTCAGTGACAGAGTACGCATCGAAGATCTAAAGGTGCTTTAATGTTACTAACATTTAAGCTTAGTGCCATCCATTTCTATATAGAAATGGATGGCAATAAGCTTAGAATAG
Organism: Neomicropteryx cornuta; assembly: GCA_020383195.1. Lineage (NCBI taxonomy): Eukaryota > Metazoa > Arthropoda > Insecta > Lepidoptera > Micropterigidae > Neomicropteryx > Neomicropteryx cornuta. Next base: position 4,356,316 of record JAHKQU010000034.1, on the reverse strand, counting down.
AAAAAATCTTCATTTTTAAACTTAAACCCTTTCTAACTTATTTATTGTTGTTCTGAAGTATTTTATAGCTATTTATTTTTTTCATTGAAATTTTTGTTTGAAAAACTATATTACAAAATACGCCTGCGCAGAAGTATCTACCTACCAAGTAATGTTGTTCAACTTATGAGGAGACTCCGTCATAATAACGCTGTGGAAGGATATCGGATATGGGAGATTAACATAATTGGCAATACTAACATCCATTCTGTTAGGGGGATTGCCTGCTAATATGCCGTGTCCTATAGAACTGTAATGAGAAAATATTACAAGATTGTTTGATATTATTTATAAAAATAGTAATTTCTTAGAATACCTAAACTCGTATTTGAATAAAATGGATTAAAAGCATCACTATGGTGTGGTGTCTAGTATTATAAATAAATTTTAAAACTAAATAAAAAAAAAAGATTAAATCAGTTAACATTTGCGTTTGAGGTTTATGAACAGTAAGAAAAAAATACTGAAATATAGCAAATATATTAAAATAACTTTAAAATATGAACAATACATAAAAACGTAAATTTTTTAGGCGTTTATAACAACTCAGTTTTTTTACACCAAGAATTGAACCTGAAGATATTATAAAGCGTACAGTATAAATATTTAATTACACAAACATCATAATTAAAATCACAAGGTAATGATATGTCATTAGTTTATTTATTGGTAGTCTAAGGGCTTTATGAACGAAAAAGAAAGTATCAAAGTAGCAAAGCCAGATATCCTACACAAATGGTTTACCTAATAAAATTGTCCCACTAAGAACAATAGCAATAAAAATAAAAATAATACATCTAAAATAAATATCTAAACCAAAGAAAGAGAAAAAAGATGTATACATTTTAATTCAACATTTAATCTGTAGCTGCAATGACAATAATGAAAAAAAATCTGGAATGGCGACCATTGATCACAAGCACAGCCATCAAGCGGACGTGCTAAACCACGTGACCGGTTCTTTGGATGCTTTCAGCCAAAGACCGAGGGCGGTAAGGATTTTCTCTTAAGTTCTTAACAATTGCTGTCCATTAGCTGTGAAGAAGTTTCTCATCTTAGAGATCTAGAACTCAATATAGAAAGAACATTCTTATATTCTCAGCCCATTTCTAATTTTATATAATATACTAGCTGACCCGGCCACGCGTTGCTGTGGCTAAAGTTTTTGTTATATTACATTATAGTAAACAATCTAAGAGGAACAATAAGAGAACATCAGTCACGGAGTCCACTATGCTTTTTCACACAGATGGTATTTGTAAAAAAATATGGTGATCTCCTTATTTGACTTTCTACTACTATAACCCTTTAGTACAATGAAATTATTTACGAACAAAGACGAAAATGTTGATGTTGGTATACAAATTCACTGGATTGAGATTTGAAGGGGAAGTACGTTGAACACAATTAATTAAAATGTTCTTACACTTGATACTAAGCAGAAATCAATAGGTAAAAAATAAAAATTTATCAGATTTATTATTTCCATTTAATTTTATAACAAATATAAGTATATTACAGTATAATATAGTAAATAACATGTGACGCTTAAACTCATGAATGAGGTAGGCAAGGCAGACAGTCTTAAACTTTTAAACATTAATATCTTTTTTTTTGAATTATAAATACTTTCAATTTCAATTTAATTTAACACCAATCGGTGCACAATGTTTTTGGTTAACCTGTCTTTAGCTAACACAAATAGATTCGACGGTTTCCCAACACGTGAACACGCAACATATAGTTGCCCATGAGAAAAACATGGATTTTCCAAATCTAAACCACAAATGGACATTGTTTGACCTTGAGATTTATTTATAGACATGGCGAAAGCTAAACGAATTGGAAACTGTAGCCTTTTGAAGGGTATGGTAGAATCTGATAGTATCATCGGAATACGTGGCAGCAGGACCACTTTTCCTTTAAACTTCCCAGCCAAAATGGTTGCTTCAAGAATGTTTCCGGTGATCTTTTTGATGACCAAACGCGTACCGTTACATAATTGAGGTGGATTCAAATTACGGAGGAGAATAATAGGGGAACCAATCTTTAATCGAAGATTATGTGGTGGCATTCCAGGGATATCTAATGAATTTAAAAATTCAATCGGAAAATTTACACTTTCATTTTCATCAACAACAGTATCGATTGATTTAAAAGACATCAGATCGCCTGGTAACAACTGTTGTATCTGGAAGTTAATTTCGTCAACATCAACGTTTTTGGCTGCCAAAATCGCCCGTTGACTAAGCCATTCATGATTCAAATAATTATTCTGTATATCCGGGAAAATACTCTGAATCAATTCAGTTTTATCCTGAACAACAGTGCAAAAATTGTCTGGTAGTTTAATGCATTGCGTATTTGGTTGCAGTTTTATTTTACCGTTCCCAATATCTAGTAGTTGTTCGGAAAATATTAGTGCTGATGGATCATTTTGCAATTGTACTCGCATATTTATGGTCAATCGAAGTGTTTCAACACTTCGCCATAAGAATGATTGTTTCAAACATGCATTAATCTCATCCGCGAAAGTAGAGCGAGGTATAACCGGTACGGTCTGCCGGAAGTCACCAGACAAAAGTAAGATAGCACCACCGAAAAGTTTATTATTGCTGTTTAAATCTTGCATAGTTCTGTTTAATGCTTCAAGTGAATATTTGTGTGCCATTGTGCACTCATCCCAAATTATTATAGAACTCTTCCGCAACACTGCAGCTATTCCACTATTCTTTTTGATGTTACACATTGCATCTGGTTTATTATGAACGTCCAATGGCAGCTTGAATGTTGAATGTGCTGTTCGCCCACCATCCAGTAAAGTAGCCGCAATGCCTGACGATGCTAATGCTAATGCGATTTTTTGTTGCGACCGTATTTTGGCAAGAATCAACGATATTAAAAATGTCTTACCGGTTCCACCGGGTGCATCCAAGAAAAAAAAACCGCCTTGTTCAGCAGCAACAGCCAGCATAATCCGATCATAAATAATTTTTTGTTCTGCTGTCAGTAATGGTTCACTGTTCATGATAATTGTTGCTAAACTTCCATGGTCATATTGATTTTCTCGTTGTAAATCGGTATTGACTAAGTCGGTGGCTGGACGATTAGGTGATGGCATACCATAATGATTAAGTGGTAAATTTGAAATAAGAACACATAAATCCTCGATCAAGACCAATGCTTCATTGTACATCTCTGGTGTATAATCTATGTTTTGGCATTGATTTGTTTGTCTAATTCGGTGCAAGATGTCTTCTGTCATACAATTTTTATATTTTTCCCACAAAGTTTGTGCTTGCGAGGGATAACATGTCGCCAAAATAATTGCAAACAACTGACGAATGTTATTCGGTGTTGATGTCAACGCAGCATCAGCAAGCGTTAAGTCCCAATGGTTATCGTCTTCTAGCAATTGCAGTTCACGACATGCATCCTGGTATGTATTGAATACTCGACCATTAGCTGTTCGTAAAAATTCAAAAGACGTTGGTCCGGGAACATTCACCAATAACAAACGTAAATAGAAGCACTCACGTTGCTTTGGATGTACCGTGTAAAGTCTCCCCAATGTCTTAGCTTTGAATATGCCTGTAATGGAAGGATGTGGTTTTCCTTGTTTCCGTGGCTCCCATTTTTTACTGGATTTGTTCCATGTGAAATAACGTGGAACATCACCATACACCAATGTCTTCGCGAATTGGCCAAAAACATCAGGTTTTTGACACAATGTAAAAAATTCAGTTAGAGTCGTTTTCGGAGCTTCGAACGCTCTTTGGAGAACATTTTCTTCAGTGAAGTATACACGTTGACCGTTTTCAAGATGTATTGCCAGATGTTGGACAGCAGGATCTCTTTCGTGGATGGGAAAGCTGAGAATATGCCAAATAGCTTCATTGCTGCTAATGTATCTGCCCATTTGGTATCGTGCTATTTCGTCATTTTTATTTATGTTTTTTACTTCAAATATGGCCAAATCACTGCCTTTGTTTACATATTTACAAATATACTTAATTGATTTAACAGAACTGCAAAGCTCAACATTGATATGAGCTTTGTAAGTTTTTGAAAGTAGTGGTGAGTATGGTACCACCCACTGATTATCAAACTCAACTTGATTTGGAAAGTTCGGCAGTCGCATTGTAAATGTGTGGCCACCATTCTCAGTACTTCTGCGGCGATACATTGGATAACCATCAATATCCGTGATCGTGTCATTCGTATGCGGCTTTGGGAAGTTTTTTTTACATTTTCCATTTTCCATGCACGGTGACGTCATGTTGAAAACACCGCATGGCCCATGGATCATGTGTTTGGTGACAATATCAAATAATTCTTGATCAATTAATGGGTCTGGAATTTCGGCTGAAATTATTTGATCGATTTCTTCAGGACGGATTCTATCTTTAAGCCAAACCAAAATGTGGGCATGAGGCAAACCTCGCTTTTGCCACTCTATCGTATACAGCCAACAACGTGTGATACCAAAAATTGTATATTTAACAATAAAATCAATTAAGGATTTCAATTTTTGTTTAAACACACGTGCAGTTAAATCATGACGATGAATGGCTTGTTGTCCTGGCAATAGTAAAGTTTGTATCTCTTCCCAATTCGGATTACATGTGAATGTAATAAATAAATCCGGTCGGCCGTAATGACGTACGTAAGTCATCGCATCTTGTATGTATTCCTGCATGTTCCGTGGACTGCCGATGTAGCTTGAAGGTAAAATGAAAGCATTACCGATGTCATTGGGATTTAAATTTCCATCGATGTTTCCAGCAACAGCATCTCGTAAGTGAATATATTCTTCCGATCGTAGTTTTGCCTGGTTGAATCGAAGGAATCGCAAGCGTTCGCTTTCGACCTTAGCATACATATCAACAATGTATTGATGGAACAGCTGACGATATCGAAGGATATAATTGTCTTGATGTTGTCTAACCATTATTCGGTGTGCGTAGTAGTTCATTGAGCTAACTTTATTATTTCTGTAATCACCTAAAAAAATAAAAAATAAAATGCAGTACGAAATTAAAATCTATACATACAGTAAGAAAGTAAATAGATAATTGTCAAATTTACCGGTATTTGGATCATACTGTTTGATATTAAGGTGATATTCATCTTGTCCTTGCCAAAATATCAATGGATATTGTAGTGCGTCATATGAACGGTGTAGATCCTAAATCGTACTGACAGTGTTGTCTCGCCGTGTAATGTTTATAGATCTTTTGTCAACTGGATCACCAACCATGATAACAGCAACCTCATCAACAGTTGGAGCGTTGAATCTACCAGCATGTTCACCTAATGGTACTTTGTCGGCTTTTATGACGATTTGATAATTGTCATTTTGCAGTCGTGGCGAAACTCTTTTGATCAATTGAATTAGTTGATTTAGTTGGATAACCATCAATATCCGTGATCGTGTCATTCGTATGCGGCTTTGGGAAGTTTTTTTTACATTTTCCATTTTCCATGCACGGTGAGGTCATGTTGAAAACACCGCATGGCCCATGGATCATGTGTTTGGTGACAATATCAAATAATTCTTGATCAATTAATGGGTCTGGAATTTCGGCTGAAATTATTTGATCGATTTCTTCAGGACGGATTCTATCTTTAAGCCAAACCAAAATGTGGGCATGAGGCAAACCTCGCTTTTGCCACTCTATCGTATACAGCCAACAACGTGTGATACCAAAAATTGTATATTTAACAATAAAATCAATTAAGGATTTCAATTTTTGTTTAAACACACGTGCAGTTAAATCATGACGATGAATGGCTTGTTGTCCTGGCAATAGTAAAGTTTGTATCTCTTCCCAATTCGGATTACATGTGAATGTAATAAATAAATCCGGTCGGCCGTAATGACGTACGTAAGTCATCGCATCTTGTATGTATTCCTGCATGTTCCGTGGACTGCCGATGTAGCTTGAAGGTAAAATGAAAGCATTACCGATGTCATTGGGATTTAAATTTCCATCGATGTTTCCAGCAACAGCATCTCGTAAGTGAATATATTCTTCCGATCGTAGTTTTGCCTGGTTGAATCGAAGGAATCGCAAGCGTTCGCTTTCGACCTTAGCATACATATCAACAATGTATTGATGGAACAGCTGACGATATCGAAGGATATAATTGTCTTGATGTTGTCTAACCATTATTCGGTGTGCGTAGTAGTTCATTGAGCTAACTTTATTATTTCTGTAATCACCTAAAAAAATAAATAATAAAATGCAATACGAAATTAAAATCTATACATACAGTAAGAAAGTAAATAGATAATTGTCAAATTTACCGGTATTTGGATCATACTGATTGATATTAAGGTGATATTCATCTTGTCCTTGCCAAAATATCAATGGATATTGTAGTGCGTCATATGAACGGTGTAGATCCGAAATCGTACTGACAGTGTTGTCTCGCCGTGTAATGTTTATAGATCTTTTGTCAACTGGATCACCAACCATGATAACAGCAACCTCATCAACAGTTGGAGCGTTGAATCTACCAGCATGTTCACCTAATGGTACTTTGTCGGCTTTTATGACGATTTGATAATTGTCATTTTGCAGTCGTGGCGAAACTCTTTTGATCAATTGAATTACTTGATTGTGATCTTCTAAAAAATTTCCAATAATATCACAATTGCTCTTTCCTCTGCTTGTTCAATAAAATTATACAGGCACCGAGTCGTCACGCGCTCTTCACAATCGCCCATAAAATAAAAAGGTATCGACATCTGTCAGTTTTATGACTGCCAAATAATATCAGACAAATAATTAGCAATAAATTAAAATATGACGATTTGATAATTGTCATTTTGCAGTCGTGGCGAAACTCTTTTGATCAATTGAATTTGTTGATTGTGATCTTCTAAAAAATTTTCCAATAATATCACAATTGCTCTTTCCTCTGCTTGTTCAATAAAATTATACAGGCACCGAGTCGTCACGCGCTCTTCCCAATCGCCCATAAAATAAAAAGGTATCGACATCTGTCAGTTTTATGACTGCCAAATAATAACGGACAAAAAATTAGCGATAAATTAAAATTGCGACTATAATTTGAGATTTAAACTATCCTATCTCTCAAGTGCACATCGAACTGCACATGGTGTGCAAATTTTATTATAATCGGTTAAGTGGTTTAGGAGTCCATTGAGGACAAACATTGTGACACGAGATTTATATATATTAAGATATACAGAGAATTGAGCAATACAGGCTGTTCCAAGACCATTTGCGTAAGAATGTGTTATTTTCCCTATTACAAGTATGAAATTGTATAATAAAATAAGAAATTATATATTTTTGTAAATAATTGCTAAAACCAAGGTCATATACACTTGTTTTGGACCCTACTCGACTAGGCCAAATGTGTCTGTGCTGGAGTCAGAGGAAATTGTGGAAATGAAGCGTTAAAATTGGTATGACCGTTTACGGATTCGAACCCGAAACCTTTGAGTCAGTAGTCCAACGACTTAATCACTCGACTACGATTCATCCTCAAATTTATTGGCTGGGGTAAATTTCCTTTGGTGAAGCAAAATGCAATCAATACGTTTTGTCACGATCGTTTGCGCTCAGCCAATTGCCTTAACCGGCCAATAACCAGCGTTGCGAGCGAACGATCAGCTGGTGACTGTATGAGAAAGGTTTAATATTATCATCAAAATTTAATATTTCTTTTCTCGGAAACCATGATGAATTCTGATATATCTACTTTGTCAATCATGTGTGAAATCAATGGGCCAATTAGCTGGTATTTTTATCGGGAATGGTCTCGGGATATTTAAAAAATATATTTAAAAAAATATGCTTCACCTTTAACATATTTCATTTTATCTTAAATTATATGCTACGCTTTATAAAAATATAAATCTTAGAGTATTCTCTTAGCACTCTAATGGAGCCATTATAACGTTCATCCAAGTTTATCGAGTAAACAGACGTTTGTTTACCGGGTACAGCCTTCACAGACTTCCTTTGTTTGCGTAGAACCCAACAGTTTAATGAGTTTCTCGTTCAGTTAGATTTCTACAGTTTGAAAATAATTAACCTATACGCAGACCTAGTTTTGAATTTCCGCTATTATTTCTTATATATGTAATAAAATTTTAGGTACAATATCTTTCTTTTATTAAATTATTATTGACGTGTTTCATTATAATAACTTTTTTGTTTATATATTTTTTTTATTTTACCTTATCATTATTACTATTTAAATTTTACTATTATCGAAGTACATCTTTGCATATAATAAATCATTTCACTAGGCAGGCGGCGTTAGTCTAGACATTTAGATTATGACGCCCTTCAACAGAGGAAATGATCTATCTATTTTTAGGTAATGAACATTTACCAGTAAAAAACTAGGTAAAACAAATAACAGAAAACCTGATATGATAAATAAAGAATGTTTTTGATTCAGAAAAACGAAGGTTTAAGAAAACATTTCAAATACGTTAGGTTCATGCATGAAACATCATTTTAAGGACAATCATTTCTTGATAATATTTACTGACTGCAATGCTTCAGAAATATCACGGATTCCAAATCACAAAATAAAACTATATTATAACAAAATTGTAATGTATTAAATATAACTAGGTCGCCGCAGTCGCTCGCATTTTGCTTCGCTGCAGCACATATTAGAGCGAAGCGATTTACTTTAGCGAAAGTTACTTTAACAGAACGTGAAGTGTCGTTAAAATCTGTTTTCCCATCAGGAAAAAGATGTGGGAAAGCCTTGACAATGTAACCAGCATATCTGAACTCATTTACAGCTTCTTGGTCAGCAACTGGCCATGTTAGAGCAGTTGTTATTAAATCTCTTTGATTACGAATAGGGTTCATAACAGGAACACAATTTTCATTCAATGAATCTTGTTCAAGTTCATCAGTCATTATTTCTCCTTCACTGACATATCGTAATTGTTCAGCAATATTTCCGTCGCTTGGCAATGAATTTAATACATCCTGGTTGATTGTAACATCTGCATAATAAGGATTATTGCGAATGAGCCATCTTAAAGCTGTGAGTACTTTTTCTCTACGAACTCTGAAATCGGAATGTCCATTCATGCCGATTCGTCTTACTAAAATTACTTGAAGTTCTTCTGGTATAAGAGGTAATGTATTTGCGATGGGCTGAATATCTTGTTGGATGTTGAGAACATTACCAGTATATCTATACTGTCCTGCACCTCCACAAGCTTTTACCTGATAGACTCTGAGTACTGGCTGGACTCGACTGATAAGCATTTGTTCGATTTGAGTTAGATGTTTGAGCTCAATTGGTTGAGTAGCAACTTCCATGTTATTAGAGCTTGAGTATTTTAAAGGCTTCTTCCGACAGGAAGAACACTCAATGGTATCAGTCTCTTCCAATAGTAACATTGATTTGCATTTTGAACATTGAATATAACCAATAGATTGAATCTTAGCATAAAATTCATTGATCAAAAGCATTTCTGAATGCATTATATTTCCTGCTTGTGAATCCTCCTGTTGTCTAGCCCTTGATAACTGCTGCCGTAAAGCGTCATTTGTCCTGCGACCGAATTGTCGCCTTCTTATGGGAGGGGAGGCATTGCTCTTATTCTAGATGTTAAAAAAACATAAGCAGATTAAGCCATAGTAAAAGACATGTTCGCTCATCACAAGTTAACTACTTTATAATTTGGATGAATGCTATTTTCTCTTTATAACTACGACCATAGAGATGGTTTTTAAAAATAAAAATCTTGATAAATTATTCAAAATTAATGCTTAATTTAGAAAATTAAATCGAAATTAGAATAAATCGCTAAGAAAAAAAGTGACGTGACCTTCGAGCGAATTTTGTTTTTTTTTACTATTTTTATGCGTGAAACTTACCTAATTATTTTTTGTATTTTTATTTATTGTTAAAAACGATTTATTATTGTTAAATTGTATTAAATTAATATCAAATTAAATAATTTAAAATAAAATTCGATTAATTATTTTCGAATAAAAAATTTTCAAAAAAGCGCGTGACTTTTTTATAATGGATATTCCCATAGACAATTTTCTTTTGACCCCAAAAATTTTATTTTTGACAATATTTAAAATCAAGCTCCGTCACGACCTTCACTTTTTCATGTAGATTCTCTCAAAATCAAAAATTTTTCAAATCGGTCAAGGAATGACCAAGTTAGCCCGTGACAAAGTTCTAATTGGAGTCTCCTTATGAGAGCTTCGCTCGCTACGCTCGCTTCGCTCTAATTAAAAATAAAATCGAGGAAACACGGTGTCTATTCGGGAGGGACAAATAGACCTCGACAGGGTTGGCTAATTTTTAGTTTTAATTAATTAAATGGATAAGGTTGCTGCGTTATAGACCTGCTCATGCAACTGTCAATTTGACACTAGGCATGCGATAATAATCTCTAAATGATGGTCAGTAAAATGGCTATCAATGGTTAATAGAACGTACCCCTGTTAGTGCAACTTTTTACCTTACTTAGGTAGATGTAAAGGTGGAGTGTGGCTAAAATAGAATTTAAGATTACTACAGCTCTCTTAATTGTATGCTTTTGACGGATAACAAAGTGACATTAGTATTTTATGCTAATTTTATCATTTATTTATGTATTACATATACTTTAGATGCTTTGTTTCGATGGTATTGCTGGTTGATGCTGAGAATTATCTTTTTGAATTTAATAAGCTCCGAGTTATATCCAGTCATCATCTCATAAATTTAACGTGAAAGCTATTCTACAATAATTAATATATTCATGAAAATGCTATGTTATATTTTTCCATTTAGTTTTGACGAGCTCATTAAGCGCAGTGGTGTAGAGTCGCGATGTGATTTACACGCGCCCTGGGGTTCAGTTCCCAGCATGCGGCGACTTATCTTTCTCGTCAATAAGTACACGAATATGCGAAAGGAGCAAAAAATATATTTTTTTAATCGTTTATTTCACATTTAAAAAAGATTATTAAAAAAATATATTCTCTCCGAAATTCGGCTTCAACCGTTAAATCAATATTAATATTTTTCATAAAAATTGATTTATTTTTAGTTAATTAATAGAATATAAATGCAATTATTTAAAGATAAATAAAATATTTCCGTAAGAATAATTAAAATATATATTTATATTTCTTTTCTTCAAAAAAAAGTTTTGCTAGGTCGCATACAGTTATTATGGGACCTATTCAACTTAGCCAAATGAGCTTGTGCTAGGATCTGGGAAGATAGTGTGATTAAGGGTTCAAAATGGTACCTATGACCTGCAGAATCGAACTCGCGACCGCTCGGTCTAGATTTAACGATCTCTTTTGATTGATGCAGACATACCCCATACTTCATACCCCTTTCCCCTTCCTCATTCGTTTCCTAAAGTATAATGATCTTGCATTTACCAGATAATTAGCTGAATAAGGTTTATAATGTACCTATAGAAGTTATGAGACAATGTGCGTGTGAGACTAGATGTATGAAAAACTAAATTGTAAAATACCCCACTTAAAATAAAACTAGCAATACGATGGGAATTAGAAGCATCCTAACATAGTGATGGCACTCCGATTAAAAGATAAACATATTCCTAAATTTGGAATCTTGGACGGAATGTCAACAAAGGCCTAAAATATTTATCTGTCAAAATATAAAAATACATTCGATCGAAAGAAGCGAGTCAAGCATTTCATAGTAAATTAATGCTCTTTTTGCGAGTGCTCTTTTTGCAAAACGACAAACCGGTTCATATTAAAGGTAAGCGATTTTTGTCCAATGAAAAGGTTCATAATACCGTTCCAGATTACTTTTATGGGAAAAGAAAAGATTCAAACTGGTATTCCATGGCTTCGAAGCACTAAATAAATGATATGAAAAATGAGGGTGAAAAACGCGCCACGCCAAGTACGCCACTTTGCGTATCATACATCTCGCTTGCTCGCCATGCAAGCACTCATTTGCTTGGATGGCGGAGTGTTGCGACGCGCAGAACGGCGGGGGGGGGGGGGGGTTCTTCGGTGTCGGGTTTTGACAAGATCGATTTGTATAACATGTTTTAAAAGATCGTTGGATAAGTGTGTTGAGGTTCGAGGGAACAATAAAAATAAATGCTTCAATAAACGAGTTATAGAACGTTTTTACCTTCCGTGTAATAGGAAACATATAAATGTATAAATATTATTTAAAAAAATGTTAACATACATGATTTATATTTCAAATTGATTATTGGGCAGGATAATTAATATTACTTTTTAAACCTATGTAAAGTTGGTCTAAAATGTTTAACATTTCGTCGTGATGATACATCTATTGTTTAGATAGGTACCTAAACTTCGTGAAAAAAACGGCTTTTTATTTGCCTTTTAATGAAATTTAAAAAAAAATAACATTCCTAAAATGCACTGAATCGAATCTTAAACGACATACCTCTGTTGGTACCCTAACAGTTTTTGCATTTCTTAGCACTCTTAAAGATATGTTACTAACCAAGTAGCAAAAAAATACGTTCATCGAAAAGGTAAGAATGTCCTGGTGGCCTGTTTTTATATCAGGAAACGTTAATTATGGTCAGTACGGTGGTCATAGGTACAGCAAAGAATTCATAAATTCATTTATTTTTTCGACCAAAAATGTGACCAACAAGCGCTGAATTTGGCCTTAAAAGCTCACGTCTGCCAGGTCGAAAGAAAACAAATACTCGAAAAGAACCTTTGCTACAGAGACTAGTCTAAAAAGGTTGTGGTAGCAAACGACACCAGAAGCTGCAGATCGTGTTAAATGAACTTCGCTCCGATCAATTTTATGGTATCAAAAAAAAATTCAAGACGAAGATGAAACTAATTTTCAAATGTAAGAGCTAAACAAAACACGTGCTTCTCAAATCTTAATAGAAACCGTAAAATAAATATTTGAATTCCTGTCTTCGTCCAGTGGACCTGTTTATTCTGTTATGGTTTTCCAAACCTAATCGATGTGCATTTCGTTAGAGCGCGTTTCGGAGCGTTCGTTGACACAAGGCGTGCGCGGCGCTCCTAATTAACGAAGATGTTCAAAGCGAAGAGGCTGTTGGCTGCGCCGTGTGTGCCGCGCTTAAGCCCGCCCCGGCCGTATCGAAAAGTGTAAACGCAAATTGATTTACGGCATCCGTTTGATTTATATCGACGCAAATTGCCAGGATTCAATTTCGCGACGAGACATATTTTATGGACGGGTTGAAGAATCAATTTATATACATGGCCGCTTTATGGAACCGTGATTGCTATAATGAACCGGCGCGGTTACAGATGGGTATAAACCGTATGATGCCGAAATCAAAAGGACATTAGCTGTCAAAGTGACTCAGCTGTATACTGATGGTATTCTAAGATTTTATTCTTTAATTACAGAATGAAAAGGGTAAATTTCTATTTGTCAAAATTAAGAACCTCGAAAAGTTTGTATGTTTGTATGATAATTTTAGATGTAAATATTTTATTGACTGAAAATAGAAATCGATAAAATAAAATTACACAGACATTTAAAAAGATGTAAATTCTACTAAATTTTTTAAAATACATTGATTCAGTTTTTGAAGATGAAGATATTTATATAAATAATATATAGACAATTATATATTTATAGTATATAATCATGTATATCCATATTTATTGTGTATGTATTATTATATAATATATAATTTATATTATTTCTATTTAGTATAATCAGTGTTTCATCTTCTATATGCATGTAGTGTTATGTTTTTTTTAAATATTGATAAGGTTAATAGATCTGTCATAACGACAGTCTTTCCGAAAATTTTATGATACTCGGCAGTTAGTATAATAATAAAATAAACTATAGAAATTAATTCAACTATTAATAATTTGTACAGATACCAGTTAAATAATTTGTACTTAAAATTCACTTACAAATTTTTATAATTTTCCTCTTATTCCTGGAATAATATCAAAATCCACGAAAGGTAATATCCGTAAGATTCCGCTAAACTTCTGTTTGTATCTGGATTCTTTTCGTAATCTTCTTTAATGGAATCTGAATTATTAACTACAATATTTACCTACATATAACTATGAATGTATACCTGTGATGGCATGAGCAAACTTGTATTTTTGTAGCAAACCTTTTTTCCCAAAAAGAATAGTTTTTTGTATATATTTTTTTACATTTATTAGTATAGCAAAGTTGAATGTCATTTTTATTAAATAAATTATTTCTAAAATAACCTAATTTAATAAGTAGTAGTCCTTTCTATATAGCATTCACCCATTGCGGTTATTTTCGTTCATTGCGCACCGAAACCAATATTTATCGGTAACCATACATTATTGGCTGTGAATACCATAAATTCATTAATTAATTAACTGAGGGTAGGTCACAAACAGGTGTTGGTCTGGTGGTGGCGGGGTGAGGGGGGAGGGAGGAATAGAAAGTGGGTCGTCTTTGATCAGATAGGTGCGAAATAATACTGCATCACGGTTATTACACACAACTCATAAGTAGGCACTTGTACTATTAAACATTTCGACGCTTTTCGTGAGTAAACCGCAAAAGGTGTAGATTAATACAGCAATAATAAAAAAAAAAATACTTTAAACATAATATTTAACATAATGTGTAGGATAAAATGAAAAATATTTTTACAGAGATATCCCATTTTCCTAGGCCTTAAAGTATACAAGTCTCGCTACATCAATATTAAATTAATTAATCCCTTTGAAAACGCTAAAAAAATATTGTTCATAGATAATAATAATACTGAAATTAAAGCCACTCGTAGCTATATAAAAATAACACTATATATATAATACATACCTTGCTCATATTATTCAAATGCTAGAATTTTTAATCGATTAATTGAAATATAAATTGAAAAGCTGAATATAACACTATATATCTGATTTACTTTTCTGTTCACCGGTATAAATTATTTAGGACCAGTATGAGTTCAAATCTCATGCGATGTGTGTAAATTTATATTAAAAAAAAAATACCTTGTTCACTCAGTCAACTGTTATGTAGAAATAACTATAAATTATAACTTAATATTTCTATAAACATTTTGTTCCGAAGTTCCAATATGTGGCTCGGTTTGAATCGGCACAGCATTCCAATGAAGAGTAAAGGGGGCTGCTGTGGGGACGTTCCTGGATAGGGTTGGCTTCCTAAGTGGGATTTATGTTTTGATGCAAGATAAGTGTCGTCATAGGGATTTATTGGTGTGCAAATCTTGGCCTATCGTCTGATTGCGCCGTTCGCCAACACTAAGCCACCATTAGTCTTGTTTGGAAACAAGGAAGTTATCTTCTGCGAAGATCTCCTGTTACGAAAATATTTGGTTTGAGAATGTTGTTTCTCAGGATCAACGGTTTTTTTTTATGTTTTCAAACATTTAAAAACATGTTTTTACAAGTTAAAGAATACAATATAGATTCACGAACCGTCTTGAACCGACAAACGTATTTGTTTAAATTGCGAACGCTTTGAGGATGTGGATTCCCTTCTTATTTGTTATCCTAATCAGTGCAGACGGTTTTTAACAAAAGTGGTCTTTCTGTGTTTTAAATATTTGGGACGACTCCTCGTATCATTCTTTATAGTTAGTTATAATCCTTTCTGTGTTTCAACACGAAAAAACAGCTGTTATAGTTTAAATTTACAAAAACTACAGCTCAAAATTATGACATTTATTTAATTCTTAGAAATGCCGTTACATGAAAAACCCAATAATTATCAACTTTTAGCCGACTACAGGAATCTTCAGTTTAACATATAAGTTTAACTTCTGTTAACAGATAGACCAAAGAAACAACGACATCGGAGAAAATTGATATTTGGAAAATGACCAACATTTTTATTTAGCCGTAACATATATTTTATTATATAAATTTAAAAAATATTTTATTTCACTCTTACTTGGTAAAATACGAGTAGGAATTCCATATGTATATATATATTTGATTTAGAAGTGACCATTGGGATAAAAACAAAACAAAAATATAGATTAATTTCTATTACATTTCTAATTATACAATATATTAATTTTTGGACTGCACTATTATAATTAATAACTAGTTGATCAACTAGTTGGCAGCTAGGCCATTGACGGCATTGACGGCGCCTTCGGCGCGCGACTAATCAGCTTGCGGCACTTAGGATAGGTCGCTTCGCTCCCAATCTCTAGGCCCTTCTGGCCATCCGCTCACCTTAATTTGATTTTTTGTAACTGATTTGAGAAATTATAAGTTATGAGCGATAAAAATTCATATAAATTTCGTGTTGTTTGTTAAGCCTTAGCTTAAATGTAGGTAGTCCTGTTTTAAATTATGTATGAATTCTTAAGCTGAAATCGTAAAATAAAATTTATTTATTTAATTGATAAATTCAACCCTTAACTCCTAAAATAATAAATTGCACAATCAGCAAATTTACGGTAACTATTAATTGGGTTAATTTGTTAAAACTTTTCAGAAAAATCATAAATTATCCCCGCTCCGAGTGGTTCGGGGCGAACTCCAGCCACGCATTATACGAGTATGTGATGTCTAACGATTCACACAAAGTTTTATCGGAACTCGCAGTTTATGCGAAAACGTGCCAAATATTTAACATACACAAAGTTCACTTTCCCACTAACAGCGCGCACACATCCCCTAACCAAAGCCAAACCGCAAAGGAGAACTTCCTACAAGTGTGGTAAACAAACACAATTTTCGAAATTAGAATTGTTTATGTTGATGTTTGAG
This sequence comes from Neomicropteryx cornuta, assembly GCA_020383195.1. Classification (NCBI taxonomy): domain Eukaryota; kingdom Metazoa; phylum Arthropoda; class Insecta; order Lepidoptera; family Micropterigidae; genus Neomicropteryx; species Neomicropteryx cornuta. The sequence continues at coordinate 4,339,529 of JAHKQU010000034.1, read as the reverse complement.
TACAAAATTTATGTACCGATATTTTAAAACAAGTTATTTAAAAGTATAAATAAACTAGCCGAGAGAAACATGCAGCTTAATAGGTTTACAAAAAATATCTTTACAACATTTAATATTTATTTATTTATTTTTGAAAGTTCAAAACAGCGATATATTAAGATAATTCCCTAATACTACATTTACATGGCCAAAAAAATGTACTAAAGATGAATATGGTTGTAAAAAATCAAACTAAAACAATATGTACTGTGCGTGGAGTGAGTGTGGTGCTATTTGTGGCAGGGACATGTTTGCATGTGTGTGTGCACTTAGTGTGTGTATATAAACCTACATATTATTAGCGATATAATAAATTAAAAATAACAAATTATACTTACGAATGTATTTGGTCCAATATTTGAGAGTCGCTAATTTCGCTAAGTAACCAGCTTTCGGTAGTTATTATGTCATACTCATTGGATAAAATTAAATCAAAATAAAAACTAAATGTTAAGATTCATTTAAACTGCAAATTTCCAATAAAAGAATATTTTCATATGGGCGGGCGGGCAAACGTTATAATTTTTTTTGCCTTTATTCCACCATACAATGCTTCACGTACTAAGGGCACGCATTCATACGTATTACTGTAACAATACGCACGGGAGCCAATAAATTTAAGAAAATTGCAATAAAATGAAAAGTTGAATGAACTTAAAGTAGCTTACCTGCTATCATCACTAAAATGCTCATCAGAAAGCTAATTCCATACACTTTAATAAAGAAGATAAAAATCAATAAAATACTGTAATTGTTTAATAAACATCGTTTCGATAAAATTTAATAATACTGTAATTTAAACCACTTATAAAAAATATCTGTGCAATATTTTAGTTACCTAGAATGTTTCAAAAAAAATAAAAAAAATATGCTTACTTAGATATATCATACCAATATTTTTATGCCCAATGTATATATACATATATATATTTATACTTATTATTTTTAATCAACAGATGGAGATGATAGAGATTGGGTGAGTACCTCTGCTGGACGTTTCGGAGCTCCGTGGCCCCTTCTTCAACAGCTAAAGGAAGACTGGTCTAGGTACATCATCTGTCACCTGAAGTACCTACACGTTGGTTTACCTGTTAGTGGTCGTAGTGAGGAGGTGGGATTGATATAAAATACATACAATATAATACCTAAAAAAATAATATTATTTGAAATTCCTAACCCAACATAAAAATCATTAAACTATAAATCATGTTAAATAAACTTAAAAAATAAATAAAAAAATATAAATAATAATAAAATACAAATAAAAATATATACATATATATATATATATATACATACCAATAATGTTAGGCGTTAGGTAAGAACGATTTATTTCTACAAAGTTATAGGAATAAACGTAGTTTTTGCAATTCATAAGTAAACCAATAACAAAAAGCCGAACCACCAAACCACATTTTATCCCATCCATGGTGACCGTAGTAAGACCTAAAGCAGCCCACCATAGCGTCATTTAATCAGAACAAAAATTCATTTATTTATTTTATTTTTTCATATATTAAGTGTTATTGAGTAGACACTTAAATTGTTTCATGTGTGTGTGTGTATATCAGTGTGTATATTTGTGCCTTAGTTATTTTTTATATTTTCACAGGGTTTTGCGCTGGTCTATCGTATGCACTGTAACACTTCATATATAACCTTCCTTAGAACAGGTAACTCTTACCTAGTTAGGAAGGTTATAGACTTGTACTCATCGGCCAACTTGATTTCTCAAAAAAAAAATAATAAAAATAGAAAAACCTTAAACCATATAAATTAAACCTTTTATGTATTCCATAATGTGAATAATACGGAGTAAGTTGCTTGTTATCGAAATTATATTTTTTAATGAAAACTTGCTTCATGTCAATATATGGCCGTTCTAATAAATATAAATACATGAGAGACATACTTCTGTTATAGCCGTAGTCAATTGCGGGTAGTTACATGAAATACTTACGGATTGGTGAAACGCGCCGATTACATTCATATTAATCATGCACAAACGCGATGACGAAAGTCTGAAAATTATACATAGCCGAATTCGATAGTGCCTTATATTTTATTTAGTAAATTTTTTAATGAAAATGTTAAGCTATGTCTGTCTAAATTAGGATGTAATTAGTTGCTTATTATAATCGCCAATCGCATTTCTAAAAGAAGTAAAATTAATATATATATTTTTAATTATTTAAAAAAACACAATAGATTTTCATAGTTACCAGAGAATAATAAAATGTATATATATTGCACATTTATATCTAACTAGCTGTTCAACCCCGGGCTAAATATATTTCTATAGTTTGTACGCTAGTAAAATTTACTTTTATCCACGTGTCCTTCCAGTTAGGAAATTAAATTTTCTATTGAGCACCCTACAAAACTAAGTCCTCAATAAAGGTGCTCATAGATTCATTTCTGATACGCTTGGCCTTGTTAGCCATGTTTAAAACGGCTATAGCGAGCTTGATGCGTTTAACTCTAAGAACGGCGAAGACTCATCTTTGTTAGTTTCTCTTTGAAAATTATATTAAATACTAGCTGACCCGGCCACGCGTTGCTGTGGCTAAAGTTTTTGTTATATTACATTATAGTAAACAATCTAAGAGGAACAATAAGAGAACATCAGTCACGGAGTCCACTATGCTTTTTCACACAGATGGTATTTGTAAAAAAATATGCTGATCTCCTTATTTGACTTTCTACTACTATAACCCTTTAGTACAATGAAATTATTTACGAACTAAGACGACAATGATGATGTTGGTATACAAATTCACTGGATTGAGATTGATTTGAAGGGGAAGTACGTTGAACACAATTAATTAAAATGTTCTTACACTTGATACTAAGCAGAAATCAATAGGTAAAAAATAAAAATTTATCAGATTTATTATTTCCATTTAATTTTATAACAAATATAAGTATATTACAGTATAATTAATACAGTAAATAACATGTGACGCTTAAACTCATGAATGAGGTAGGCAAGGCAGACAGTCTTAAACTTTTAAACATTAATATCTTTTTTTTGAATTATAAATACTTTCAATTTCAATTTAATTTAACACCAATCGGTGCACAATGTTTTTGGTTAACCTGTCTTTAGCTAACACAAATAGATTCGACGGTTTCCCAACACGTGAACACGCAACATATAGTTGCCCATGAGAAAAACATGGATTTTCCAAATCTAAACCACAAATGGACATTGTTTGACCTTGAGATTTATTTATAGACATGGTGAAAGCTAAACGAATTGGAAACTGTAGCCTTTTGAAGGGTATGGTAGAATCTGATGGTATCATCGGAATACGTGGCAGCAGGACCACTTTTCCTTTAAACTTCCCAGCCAAAATGGTTGCTTCAAGAATGTTTCCGGTGATCTTTTTGATGACCAAACGCGTACCGTTACATAATAGAGGTGGATTCAAATTACGGAGGAGAATAATAGGGGAACCAATCTTTAATCGAAGATTATGTGGTGGCATTCCAGGGATAACTAATGAATTTAAAAATTCAATCGGAAAATTTACACTTTCATTTTCATCAACAACAGTATCGATTGATTTAAAAGACATCAGATCGCCTGGTAACAACTGTTGTATCTGGAAGTTAATTTCGTCAACATCAACGTTTTTGGCTGCCAAAATCGCCCGTTGACTAAGCCATTCATGATTCAAATAATTATTCTGTATATCCGGGAAAATACTCTGAATCAATTCAGTTTTATCCTGAACAACAGTGCAAAAATTGTCTGGTAGTTTAATTAATGCATTGCGTATTTGGTTGCAGTTTTATTTTACCGTTCCCAATATCTAGTAGTTGTTCGGAAAATATTAGTGCTGATGGATCATTTTGCAATTGTACTCGCATATTTATGGTCAATCGAAGTGTTTCAACACTTCGCCATAAGAATGATTGTTTCAAACATGCATTAATCTCATCCGCGAAAGTAGAGCGAGGTATAACCGGTAAGGTCTGCCGGAAGTCACCAGACAAAAGTAAGATAGCACCACCGAAAAGTTTATTATTGCTGTTTAAATCTTGCATAGTTCTGTTTAATGCTTCAAGTGAATATTTGTGTGCCATTGTGCACTCATCCCAAATTATTATAGAACTCTTCCGCAACACTGCAGCTATTCCACTATTCTTTTTGATGTTACACATTGCATCTGGTTTATTATGAACGTCCAATGGCAGCTTGAATGTTGAATGTGCTGTTCGCCCACCATCCAGTAAAGTAGCCGCAATGCCTGACGATGCTAATGCTAATGCGATTTTTTGTTGCGACCGTATTTTGGCAAGAATCAACGATATTAAAAATGTCTTACCGGTTCCACCGGGTGCATCCAAGAAAAAAAAACCGCCTTGTTCAGCAGCAACAGCCAGCATAATCCGATCATAAATAATTTTTTGTTCTGCTGTCAGTAATGGTTCACTGTTCATGATAATTGTTGCTAAACTTCCATGGTCATATTGATTTTCTCGTTGTAAATCGGTATTGACTAAGTCGGTGGCTGGACGATTAGGTGATGGCATACCATAATGATTAAGTGGTAAATTTGAAATAAGAACACATAAATCCTCGATCAAGACCAATGCTTCATTGTACATCTCTGGTGTATAATCTATGTTTTGGCATTGATTTGTTTGTCTAATTCGGTGCAAGATGTCTTCTGTCATACAATTTTTATATTTTTCCCACAAAGTTTGTGCTTGCGAGGGATAACATGTCGCCAAAATAATTGCAAACAACTGACGAATGTTATTCGGTGTTGATGTCAACGCAGCATCAGCAAGCGTTAAATCCCAATGGTTATCGTCTTCTAGCAATTGCAGTTCACGACATGCATCCTGGTATGTATTGAATACTCGACCATTAGCTGTTCGTAAAAATTCAAAAGACGTTGGTCCGGGAACATTCACCAATAACAAACGTAAATAGAAGCACTCACGTTGCTTTGGATGTACCGTGTAAAGTCTCCCCAATGTCTTAGCTTTGAATATGCCTGTAATGGAAGGATGTGGTTTTCCTTGTTTCCGTGGCTCCCATTTTTTACTGGATTTGTTCCATGTGAAATAACGTGGAACATCACCATACACCAATGTCTTCGCGAATTGGCCAAAAACATCAGGTTTTTGACACAATGTAAAAAAATCAGTTAGAGTCGTTTTCGGAGCTTCGAACGCTCTTTGGAGAACATTTTCTTCAGTGAAGTATACACGTTGACCGTTTTCAAGATGTATTGCCAGATGTTGGATAGCAGGATCTCTTTCGTGGATGGGAAAGCTGAGAATATGCCAAATAGCTTCATTGCTGCTAATGTATCTGCCCATTTGGTATCGTGCTATTTCGTCATTTTTATTTATGTTTTTTACTTCAAATATGGCCAAATCACTGCCTTTGTTTACATATTTACAAATATACTTAATTGATTTAACAGAACTGCAAAGCTCAACATTGATATGAGCTTTGTAAGTTTTTGAAAGTAGTGGTGAGTATGGTACCACCCACTGATTATCAAACTCAACTTGATTTGGAAAGTTCGGCAGTCGCATTGTAAATGTGTGGCCACCATTCTCAGTACTTCTGCGACGATACATTGGATAACCATCAATATCCGTGATCGTGTCATTCGTATGCGGCTTTGGGAAGTTTTTTTTACATTTCCATTTTCCATGCACGGTGACGTCATGTTGAAAACACCGCATGGCCCATGGATCATGTGTTTGGTGACAATATCAAATAATTCTTGATCAATTAATGGGTCTGGAATTTCGGCTGAAATTATTTGATCGATTTCTTCAGGACGGATTCTATCTTTAAGCCAAACCAAAATGTGGGCATGAGGCAAACCTCGCTTTTGCCACTCTATCGTATACAGCCAACAACGTGTGATACCAAAAATTGTATATTTAACAATAAAATCAATTAAGGATTTCAATTTTTGTTTAAACACACGTGCAGTTAAATCATGACGATGAATGGCTTGTTGTCCTGGCAATAGTAAAGTTTGTATCTCTTCCCAATTCGGATTACATGTGAATGTAATAAATAAATCCGGTCGGCCGTAATGACGTACGTAAGTCATCGCATCTTGTATGTATTCCTGCATGTTCCGTGGACTGCCGATGTAGCTTGAAGGTAAAATGAAAGCATTACCGATGTCATTGGGATTTAAATTTCCATCGATGTTTCCAGCAACAGCATCTCGTAAGTGAATATATTCTTCCGATCGTAGTTTTGCCTGGTTGAATCGAAGGAATCGCAAGCGTTCGCTTTCGACCTTAGCATACATATCAACAATGTATTGATGGAACAGCTGACGATATCGAAGGATATAATTGTCTTGATGTTGTCTAACCATTATTCGGTGTGCGTAGTAGTTCATTGAGCTAACTTTATTATTTCTGTAATCACCTAAAAAAATAAAAAATAAAATGCAATACGAAATTAAAATCTATACATACAGTAAGAAAGTAAATAGATAATTGTCAAATTTACCGGTATTTGGATCATACTGATTGATATTAAGGTGATATTCATCTTGTCCTTGCCAAAATATCAATGGATATTGTAGTGCGTCATATGAACGGTGTAGATCCGAAATCGTACTGACAGTGTTGTCTCGCCGTGTAATGTTTATAGATCTTTTGTCAACTGGATCACCAACCATGATAACAGCAACCTCATCAACAGTTGGAGCGTTGAATCTACCAGCATGTTCACCTAATGGTACTTTGTCGGCTTTTATGACGATTTGATAATTGTCATTTTGCAGTCGTGGCGAAACTCTTTTGATCAATTGAATTAGTTGATTGTGATCTTCTAAAAAATTTCCAATAATATCACAATTGCTCTTTCCTCTGCTTGTTCAATAAAATTATACAGGCACCGAGTCGTCACGCGCTCTTCACAATCGCCCATAAAATAAAAAGGTATCGACATCTGTCAGTTTTATGACTGCCAAATAATATCAGACAAATAATTAGCAATAAATTAAAATATGACGATTTGATAATTGTCATTTTGCAGTCGTGGCGAAACTCTTTTGATCAATTGAATTAGTTGATTGTGATCTTCTAAAAAATTTTCCAATAATATCACAATTGCTCTTTCCTCTGCTTGTTCAATAAAATTATACAGGCACCGAGTCGTCACGCGCTCTTCCCAATCGCCCATAAAATAAAAAGGTATCGACATCTGTCAGTTTTATGACTGCCAAATAATAACGGACAAAAAATTAGCGATAAATTAAAATTGCGACTATAATTTGAGATTTAAACTATCCTATCTCTCAAGTGCACATCGAACTGCACATGGTGTTCAAATTTTATTATAATCGGTTAAGTGGTTTAGGAGTCCATTGAGGACAAACATTGTGACACGAGATTTATATATATTAAGATAGCACTCCATTATGGATTTGTTTTATAATGAAAACTAGCTGTCCCTAAGCTGGGCTCTACAATGGGAACTAAGTCTTACGAATACTCTTTAATTGTCACATAATAAAATCTAATTTCTGTTTAGAAACAAGAATGGTTGTGACACCTGTACAGGGGTGGACCGGGAATTTGTGAGGCCTGGGCTAACACTACTAACACTAGCCTACCTAAGTAATCAAACTAATTGCCATTTTGTCAAGAAACTGTTTTCGGATAATAACTGTATTAGGGAACTGTACTAGGATAATATATATTTTTTATTTATTTAATATGATTTAGATATACAAACATAACTGTAAGAAATGGTTGCAAAAAAAATATAATAGTTATGTATTTAATAGCTATGTTATAAATGCACATTATAAAGTAACCTTACTGCATTTCTACGCTACTAATTCCTTTATTTACTAATCATAAATTACAATTTATGGAAAAAATGATAAATAATTTAATCGATTATTCTACTTGTTGCCCTATAACTGTTTTCTATAGAAGACATCCTGGAGAAAGAGCGTTCAGCTGGTGAGCGATTGGCAACGTTAAAAAAAATAAGATAGTATAGGAATTTGGGAAAACATCTACAGTTTTTTTTTTCATTAATTAGCATAAGACATGTTAAACTCTAGCTTAGACTGTAGTAAAATTTTTAAATGAATGCAATCATTCTTTAAATGTTCGTCTGTACGTCATCTTGATAATAATTGATTGTTATCAAGATAATAAATAAAATTAATATTATTCAAGGTGAATATTATTGATAACGTTTTGCACTCTTTAGATCTATATCTTTCATAATAATCGTTTCTTTCTATGTATTGGTTTCTTAATAAGAACCTGTAAATCATTTAAGCAAATAAACACGTTGAATTTACTCCATTATTCATTAGTCCGAAGTGAACTGGAATATGCGTTTGTTATCTGGTGCCCTAAATACAAAAATGTGATTGAAAAAAACCAAAAAAAAAAAAAAAATACCTCAACTGTAAAACAGTAATTATAAGACTGCGACTTTAGAATATCCACTAAATGATCGACGAATTATAAGAGATATTATATTTTTATACGATACAATTAATAATAATATTGATTTTCTTCAAAATGTTTAATTCGACGTCTCTTCACATAGAATGCGAGAATACCGTCTTTTTTTGCTCCCGAGATACAAAACAAACGCTAACGCGGCGGTCGCTCGATTATGTCGTCAATACGATGATTTATTCTCCTCGATTGATATATTTTTATTGAATAAATATCCTTTTCATCTTGAGTCGTGAAAAACCTGAAATTTAAGAAACAGATTAAGTTAATAAAACTAAAAAATAATAATCTTTGGACATTATTTTCTTTTCGTTGGCCTCTGACATTTTAAACCTACTATTATTTCAAAAAAATTCGTATTATAAAAATATATATCATACATATATATATATAGATATATATATTTTTTATATAAAACTCTGACAGTATTGAAATTTGGAAAATTCGAATGCTATTTAATATTTGATAAAGGATGTGGCTGTGAAAAATTTCACTATAAATTGGTGTATTTCATGTTTTTTTTCCTACTATTTTATCCTATTTAATATGTTCAGGAGTGAGAAGCCAGCATTATAAAATTATGTATTGTCTGTGTTGTGATATAAACTAATAAATGTATTTTTAAGCTAAGTTAATTTTATAAAAAAAAAATAATAATATTAAAATAGTAATCTTTGGACATCATTTTCAGTTTCTTTTGTTTGGCCTCTGACTATTTCTAAAACATACCATTATTTCAAAATATTATATGTTAAAAAAAAGTATATTTATATTCATATATATTTCTGTATTTAGAGTGATAAGGCGAGTGTAATTTAAATAAATTTAATCTTTACATGTATCTCTGTACTTTTGCGAAAACCTGTTATCAGTTAATTTTACAAACAACTGTATGTACCATTCTTTTTTCATATATTATTCTGTTGGTTTTCTGAATAAACGATAAATAAATAAATAAATAATTATGTTTATCAAATTGTCAATATTATGTGTTAATATACAAGCTATTTGAATTATTTAAAATGTTAATTAATAATACTTTTAAGAAAATTGTTGTTAGTAGATGTAAATGCACGCCATTTTTTTTATTTTATTTTTATAACTTAAATTTACAGGAGTAATCATTCTTACATATTTTATACGCAGGTTGCCAAAACTCGACACTCTCCAATTTCATGTTTACAAAACATGCATGTGTAAACTTAAGTTAGCTATAGATACAAAATTTAATTAGAATTTGAGAGAGGGAAAAAAAAGAAATAAGATAAAAACAAGTAAGTGCCATTTAAGAGGTATAAAGTAATATAAAATAATAATAATAATTTATATATATATATATATATATATATATTAAAATATAAAGAAAAAAATACATATAATATATTATAAATTTTTTATAATATATTTTAAATATGAAATATGAATTATAGTACATATAATATTTTTGTTCTAATATTGTAGTAATATACGAAAAGTTTATTTATGAGAAGTAATTTCATAATGATAATTACTATTTTTCTTTGAGATTATAAAAATATTATTGTGTAATCAAAACGGCGTTTCGCCGCGTTTGCGTTGCGTTTGCGGGCACGCAGTTGTTACTTTTGTCAAGAGGTGGCGCTGCGTGTTTGAAATTAAACACCGCTATCAAACGCGGTTCACGCAAGTCCTCGCATGAAACGCATTTCACGCGCACAGTTCGGAGCGTGGCTCCGTGTCGTTCAGACGTCGCACTTGGTCTCGTCGCATCGTTGTAGGGCTTTCTTTCGCTTGAATAGGGTTCTTTCGCTTTCGTTCGATCTCGTTTGGTTGTTGTTTGTTGTTCCACTCCGTTGCGGTCGATTGAGCAGAACGGCTAAAATTCTCTGCTAGTCTCGTACGACCGCATTCGTTGAGTGTGATATACTCCTCTGCTATTAGAGTTGAGTTTGTATTGTGCTTGCTAGGATTCGTTCGTACTTCCTCCTGCTAGTATGAATCCAGCGAAGTACTTGTTCCGCCCGCACTTAGAGTTGCTTGCGTTCGAGTGGTCTACTAAAAAATTACTTAGGGTTTGTCCTGAGTGGAGCGGGGCGTGCGGCGTTTTGCGGAGCGGAGCGTGCAGCGTGCAACACAAACACATGTGGCACAGTGCGATCGTCCTGAGTGCCCGGCGTTTAGGGCGGGGCGGGGAGCGGTTGTTCGAGCGGGCAGCGGAGCGTGCGCGTGCATCTCAAACCAGTTTGTCTTTTTCGAGCGTTTGGAGCGTTTCAATAAGAAATGTCCTTTATGATACATACAAAAGTATACATACATACTATATTTTTATCACATTCATCATAAATTATTTTAATACATACTAAAACCATACTTAATTGATTACTTTATTTATTTTTATTAACATACAAGTATCACACACTCACAACTACCACAAACATCACTCACAAATTACACATAAAACTTAAAAAAAAAAATCTACTGTATACGTATTTAATATTAATAATTTATATATATTTCAAGAACACTGTTCAAATTTTTATGCTAATCTTAACAGGTAAAATGACCGAAATCCATAATTGGTTTTATATACTAGTAATAAGTTTTGTTTGTAATTGTAAAAATGTAATACTGTGGATTTTTCAATAAAGAATAAATAAAATTATAACATTAAATATTATAACAGAAATACAATTAAAACCAGAGATATGAAACTCGAGTTATCCTAGTTATAAAAATAAGATGGTGAAGGTGAAAGTTTCGAGGGAGCTTGCAATAAATATCATTAGGACCTTGTTTAATTTCCATTAAATCCATCTTGAGAAACACATTTTCTTCCAATAACATGTCAATAACATCCATTTTTTATTATGAATTTACGCAATCTGCTAGTAAAACGTCACCACCGCCGCTGGACGCTCGAGGTGCACTGAGGCCGGTCCTAAAACGCAGCGGTCGCCGCTGCGCAAACGCGCACGCCCCGCAAAACGCCCCGCTGCACTCAGGACAAACGCTTAAGTAGACCGCGTCGTGATGCAAAGTCGAAACTGCAGTCGAGCTCGTTGCCCGATTGGGGAGCGGGGGGGGGGGGGGGTATATTAGGCTCGGTCAGTGCGCGTCACTCGCGCGACTGAGAAATCTCAAATCATAGTAACGGGTAGCTTTCGTCGTCGCAATCGAACCGCTCTAAAATGTCGAGAGCCAAGCGAGCATTCGAGGTGTCTTTTCGTTTGGAAGGTCTATTAACGAAACACGATCATGTCATCAATATGACGATTTATTCTCCTCGATTGATATATTTTTATTAAGAAAATACCCATTTCATCCTGAGTTGCGAAAAACCTGAAATTTAAGAAGCAGATTAAATTAGCAATACTAAAAAATAGTAATCTTTGGACATCATTCTCTTTCCTTTGGCCTCTGACAGTTTGAACCTACTGTTGTTTCAAAATAATATATATTCGTATAATAATAGCCTAGTGCGAGAGTAATTTAATTTTAATCTTTTCATGTATTTCTATTCATTAGCGAAAACCTGTCGTCAGTCAATTTTATATGCAATTGTATGTACCATTTTTTATACATTGTACTCTTGGTTTTCGAAATAAACTATGACAGTGAGAAAGATTTGACCAATAATTCAAAGATTTTTCGATAATGAATCCCGTTGGTTGTTTCGTCGATTTATTAGGGATCTAGTAAGTAGTCCTCTAGAATTTTAGTGAGGATTATTTTTTTTATTTTAGTCTTTATTATTTTAGTCCTCTAGAATTTTAGTGAGGATTATTTTAAAAACCGGTACACGGTTTAAAAAATATTTGTGACAAATATCCTATTGTTTGCTTATTTAATAGTCATTTCATGCTATCTACGGACTCAAGAGGGCTCTATTCCTTTCCGTTATATCAGCTACTGATATATTAGCTACAGGTAGCTTCAAAGTAAATATTACGTTGTTAAAATTGAAGTAAATGACTTACATAGTATATAAATACCAATTATTATTTAGTGTAAATTGTGTCAGGCAACCTCGAGATGAATTTATTCAACTGATAGTGAGCAGAATTATAAAAAATGTTTCGAGAATATTCTGTATTCAAATAACAAGGTTTATAAATATTACGGAAGATTTACAAAAAACCAATTTTTTTAAGATTGCAAATTTTCTACCCTCAAAATAACAAAATACACGCACGCGAATCTCGATGACAGTGACATGCGACGGCGACTTTAACAATTATCTTTTCGTCATTACAATATACAATTTCTGTTGGGTAATTACAATTAATAAATAAATAAACTCGGACATGATATTTCAATTGATAATAATTATAACGTGGCACTGAACATTCTTTTACATATTTCTAGTTGCGCTCGTGCTTGAATTAATAATAATTTTAACTGAACACTAATAAATAATCACGAACAGCCATGCTGTCATATTTTAGGAAATTCGAATATGATACAAATATTGCTGCGCTGTATTGAAATGTCAGGTTTCATTCTTTGGTACTAAGAAAGTGTTGACTTTTATGTTAAATATCTATTTTTATCTGACCAGTTTTCTTTGTGAGATAAACGGCTAAGGTGGATTTACAAGAGTGTAATTTACATACAAAAATTGAACTCTCTCGCATTTGTACTTTTGGCTTTGAATATACAACAGACAGACGGCCTAAGGTCGGGCATAGTAGCTTCTTATACATACATGTATGTATAGATACTAAAAACTTAGCGTTTTGTTATCCGAATCTATATGATTATTTCTTAGTTATTATTCGTTATTTAAATAAAATACGTAATGGGAACTCCTACAATTGAGTTTTGGCCGCCGAAAAGCTTACACTTTTATTGACTAAAGTGCAAATTATGTCCCATCAGTTGCGGTCGTTTGGCAGCAATGGCTTTAGTCGATCATGACCGATCACAGCTGACTGACGGGACAGCTTCTTATTATCGAAATTGCTACAATCATAATTATTTTCTGCAATATTTATGACGTCATTTGCGTACCCGCTCATATTTAACGAGTTCGTCAGACATCGTCTACGTAGGTATATAGACTTATACATATAGATTTGCCTAGCGACGCTTTATTTATGGCGCGTTTTGATTGGTGAATTTCTATGAAGTAAAGGTTCACTAGTACAACATAATATCTCAATGTTTATGGGTCATGTTTAGAGCTTTAATGGTCACCCGAAAGGTTTTAAAAAAAATAATATTGCATGTATCTACCATGAGTTTATTGCAAAGTGAGCTTAGATGATAGGCTATGTCAGTTTTTGATTGATTGTTAAAAAATTACATTGAGCAGACTTTTTTATTAATATCGGTAAAAAATCCCTTTCGGCACGCCGGAAGGCGGAGGTAGATTTCACCGGATCAAAGTAGGGGATAGGCTAACTCCAATTGTACGAACTTGTATCAAACTCTGCGCGAGCTGTCGCTTCGCCGTACCCTTGCGCACTTGCGCAGCGAGAGTGCGGCATCCCTCTTTATAGTCATAAGGGTTGGTCATATCGAAAATTAGTTCAATCAAAAATTGTAGGGAATTGTAGGGATTGGGAGGTATGATTTTATTGAATTTTAGAAAACTATTTTTTTCCACTCCTAGGCCCCCAATGGTTGGTGCTATCAAAGAAGTTTATTAGGCCCTTATCTAAGAAATAATATGAAATATAAATAAATTCAATATCTTACACACTAAGGATGTTAGAGCAAATTTCACTTTTGAAAAATCATTCCGCCCATCTGGTCTGATTTTGCCCAATAACGAACTTCACCGAGATTGTGCCCTTAACTTTTATGTATCGACTTTTGAAAGTGATTGTTGTAAAATTACGGCAATTATCGTATCCATAAGAAAGTGATATTTCGATTTTGCTTTTATCTACGTAGTAATAAGTTGAAGAGTTGTAAACAAACACTAGGTTTGTTCACATTTTGTTTGTGAACGACTGCAATGGAGTGTTTTAAATGCAAGTATCCAATAACCGTTGATACCGTTGTGCTGCCTGTAAAGATTGCAGTGTGACACTTCATATTAAGTGCATCAAAAGAAGTAGTAATTTATTTTTCATGTACTCTATTTTTTGTGTTCAATGTTTTTTTGTTTCTATTTTATCTGATTAAAAAAATGTATGTAAATTTATTACGCAAAGTTTTGCAGTACTTGCCATGAAGTTGAGTTTCTGTCAGCCAAAACCATGTTTTTGCCAGAAAACAATGTTTTGTTATGTTTCTTTTTGAATAATATAAAAAAATAACTGAGTGCACTTTGTAATATCATCTAAAATGATATTTTTCACCAGAGTGTATTATAATTATATTTTTATATAATTAGTTGCCAATCGTTTTTGTTATTGTGTGTTAATAAAAAAACGCGCACATAGAGGAATACAATGCGGAAAGATTACTCTTCTAGTGAAATATCTGTTTGAGGGTATCTATTTCTTAGTTGTCTGCGTGCTAATAAGTATAAGCTCTATGCCCGCCTAGGGTTTACAAGCACAGCGCCAACGAGAACAAAAGCAAATAAGCCATCATCGGCTATTTGATTTAGTTAATTTAGTGGCGACGGCGCCGTCCGTAAAATATAATGCCTTCCATAAATAAATTGCCTACCCGCCTGGCGTCTTCGGGAACTTGATTTCGAATTTGGTGCAGGCCTGATTAGCATTTTAAGGACCCAAATATTGATGGCAGTGCGTTCAATTTATATTATGTACTTAAAAAAAATATATTATGTATTTATAAAAACTATAGTGCGTACAATATATCCATGACCATGATAAATTTTACTATTATTTAGATTTGTTTGTGTATTTAGGCGATTTCTCTGCACTCATTCAGTACGATGTTCAAGCTCAACTTCAAATTGTCTAAAAGATTACAGGGTGTCCCAAGATCATAGCCAAGGACTTAGAAGGTTATTTGTGTTCCTTTTTATCAGTAATACCCAACCATTCCCGATAAAAAAAATCAGCTAATGAGCCCTGAGATGTCAAACACGATTTGTTTTGACGTCATATCAAAATTCATTCTGGTTTCCGAGTAAAAAAAATGTAAACTTTACGTAATAATATTAAATCGTTATTCATCAGTCGCGACGTCGCTAGCGCCGAGCCGGAACTTCAGCCAAGTGAATTATTTTCACATTTTTTGATATAATTTCTCATACGTAATAGGGAACATAAACACTCCTTCAAGTCTTCGGAAATGGTCTTGAGACAACCTGCATATAAAAATGCGAAAATAATTCATGCCATTTTTTTTTTTGACGCGCTGGTGTAAATTATAAGCGGGGCGCGATCGATAACTTAATCATGGTCGCGTTTGAATTGAATGTTTTTCGCGACCGGATATTGCCGTGATCAGCGATGCTTCGATCAGCTGTTGTATCTATTACAAGTACCCCATAATATTATCACGTAAAGTTTCTTATTTTTCTCTGTACATCAATATCTAACCAAAAGTAATTTCAAAAATCCACACTTCAAGGAATTTTAAATTATGTAAAAATATATTATTTCTTTGTTCTAAAATTGTAACTCTAGCCCTACCTATTAGTGAACATAACTGTATGTCCTTGCTAGCCATCTTAATTTCAATAATAAAACTGTTATATGAAAAAAAATGCTACTTAAGTAAAATACTAAAGTAGTAGTGATTTTCTGCTGTGAGAATTTCATTTCATCTTATAACGGGCGAAAGGATCGAAAAAAGTTATGAGGGAGGGTAAAAGAGCTTAATCGATGTTATGGCCAAGTGAGCCCCGATCCATTTGACGGTTAAATGAGCATGAGTCCAATTTCCTTTGTTTGTATTCGAGCCGCGCTCTGGCCTCCACAATGAATGAGAACTTTTTTCAAAGGAATTTCCAAACGACAACCCTGCAATGCTGGTCGCTTTGCAGACGCGAAGTCGCCTCTGTGCGCTATTCCGTTCCCCTGAGTTAACAGCCAGCTTTTTTGATGCTATTCTTATTTTCTTAGATTAGTTTTTTTGCCACTTCAAGAAAACGTCATTTGTATATTTATTTACAAACAAAATATGTCATTAATGACGCGGTGCTATACCTATAGGTATACAATTCTAATTGGCATCCACAAAGCTCTTCAAACTTTGTTCTTTTATATCTCTATAGATAGCTAAGTACCTAGGAACTTAGGATACCTAGGTATTCATTATATCTATGAATAATGTTGATCTTATACTATTTCAATTTTTTTTTTCAATTTCAATGTTGCCAGAAGCAACTTTTATTATTCAATTGTATACAATTACAATGTATAGATCCAGCTAAGACATTGTCTTATCTGCCGGTGTCTTAATCTTATATAAAAACAATTTATTTTAACATGCATAAAATATAATACAAAGAACTTAAAAATTAAGTTGACGTAACTTTTGTGATTACAAACATAATTAACCTAATTTAACTAAGACCTAAATAATTTTTAATATTTTTTTTCCATAAATTCTTTTAATTTAATTTTTATATCCGATTTCCTTTTAAGTTTTCTAATTTCAAGGGGTATATTATTAAATAGGCTGGGTATTACATATTTGAATTGTCGATACCCATACGTATTTACACATCTTTCTACGATATATTTTTCATTTGACATTTGTTTAGTAGAGTACTTATTAGTGACAAGATTTTTCCATGTTTCATCTGAAAAATGGTTGATTGCAATTCTATAATAGAAGAGTTGACGCACCGGAAGAACTTTAAAATGAGTGAACAATTTAGATTGATTCTTGCATTGATTTTTTTTTACTTTTTGCAATAATTATTTTTAAGATACGAATTTGTAGAATATAAATTCGCTGTATATATATTTCATATGTAAGACCCCAAATTGTAATACCATACAAAATAATAGATTCAACTAAGGATATATAGATATTACGTAAAATTGACTCATTTAAGTACGGGTTCAGATATTTATGCTTTCTAGTGTTATGGATGCCATTATTTTAATGAATCATCTTAAAAAAGCCAATTTTGAAATATCTCCATTATTTGGTGGCATTTTACATTAAAACGTAAGAGCGACAAAGAGATTTCTTGAAAAAAAAATATTTGACAATCATTGAGGACTGCCGACAGAAATTAAAACATAAAACTATGAAATAACAGTGGATATATTTAAATATTCAAATTAATTTAAGTATCATAGATTAAAATTTCATAATTTGTAAATCAAAATCATTAATATTATATACATTTAAATGCCGCCCAAACGCAAATGTCATACATATAGCACAGATATACTGTTAAGCATATCGGTGACGCGAATGAAAATACTAGGTTAGGTATATATATACTGTAAAAATTTATAAAATTAAACATTTGTCTATATTTGTAATAGTACAGGAACACTAAGATATTACTTCGTATTGAAAGAGATTATAAGTTATCTTAAAAAACGAGTTTTCAATGAAGCTTTAAATATTCGTACATCGAACATCGTAAAGTTTGAACATCGATAACTCAAAAATAGTCTATTAGAAGTAACTTTTTCGAATTCAAAACTGTTGCATTGCTTTCGTAAAGTATATGAAACAAAGATAAACATGTAAAAAATCCTGCAAAAAAAAAAAAAAATCTGTCATTCTTCTTCGAGTAGGTATAACCAAAATCATTATTCCAGAACTTTTTTAATGTATGTTTATGATTTTTTTTTATTTTATTTTTTTTTCCCCATCTCATCACAACTCCTCAAAGTCTAAGCTATTTAAGAGATAATTAGTCAGGTCGATTAACTCTGCTTAAAGCACGGCTCACTCTTCATTCGGCAATAACAGTACATCAGCCTTGATCACTTTTTTAATTTAAAGAAAAAGCCCTCAAAACTGCCGTGAACGACCATTATTCCGCATTGAAGTCTTCACCGTGATGTAGGCCGGATTCCGACCGGCTTTTTAAAACACCGACCGACTAGGTTAAGGCATGTTTCGTTTATCGGCTGGTCGGTGTTATATTTATTTCTAATCACGAACTCGTAGCATATTAGTTCGCTGCTAAAGTCATTCATGAATTTTCTTATGTTCAATGGTAATTACTAAGCTTATCGGAGTACAAAAGCATTTATACATAAGTCCGTTAGCAATTTGCAGCAGTTAAAATATTGAAAAACCTGGTATAATTAGGTATAATATATATTATATAATTAGTTCCATCATTATAATGTAGGTATGAAAGGTAAAATTTCCAGGACAAAGTAAAAGTACTTACCGGAATAGTATTTTGCCCATTTGTGCGCGTCTTGCGGTTGGGTTGATCATATATACGCAGTGCATTGCATCCCCCGAGCGTGGGCCGAAAACAAATGCCCTCTTGAACGTGCTGAGGAACTCAGCCTTTGTCAAATCAGGCGCTCCTGAGGCATTCTGCTCCCAGACGAGCTCGGCCACCTTCTTCTCGTCCAGCTCCCGTGGAACGTCGTGGATGACAATCCTAGGGAGTCTCCACCGTCTTAAGCCCGACGATCTTCAGTTTGCCTTCGGCTCCTCTCAGTCGGTCAAGGCCCTCCTTAGTCGCTTCTGTAGAAGGATGCCGGCCCTGGCAACCTTCCTGACAACCACCGGACGGAACCCGTGCTCCTTTGGGTTCAGCGCCTTGCCTTCATGAGAGCCGCATTGGTGGTCTCCGAAGTGGCGGCGGCATCCTCCTTCTCGGGGTATACGACCACCGTAAGCCGCTGGGGCGGGACGGCTCTCATCTGCCCTCCGATGTTCATGACAGGAGCCACTAACAGCAGGACTCCAGCCCGGGCCACCTTGCGGACGACCACGGGCTGGAACCCGTCTCCCGTAGGGCTGAGTGCTTTCAAGATGGAAGCTTTCGTCGCCTCCGAAGTCGATGCCAAATTCTCCTTCTCCGGATAAATAACAACCGTCGGGCGCTGGGCCGGGACGGTCCTCGTCATCCCTCCTATCCTCATCGTTGGGGCAGAGAGGAGCTTTTCCTGGTATGACGTAAATAATGTCGAAAAATCGTCAAACACTCACTAAAACCGTTCCAGAGTCCAGGAATAGCTCCCGATCTTCCCGAAAAACACAGAACCCGCCCTAGGAGTTAGGGGGGGGGGGGGGGAGATTGACACCCTCACTGGAACACCGGGAGCACTTTCACAGAAATTTAGAGAAAAATGTATGTAGCTGAGGGTAGGCTTTTTCAGCCGACACGAAAATATTGTACTGCAGAACACGGTAGCGCGGAGCGAACAAAAACACGTCCGTTCGCGCGGCCGAGCCCGAAAGCCTGTGTGCACCGAGAGTTATGCTCGGTGCACACAGGCCCTGACTCGCTCGGAAGATTGCCCGTGGTTGACCCCTGGGCCACTAAGCTCCTCCAATTTCTCGGTCCACCTCCCAATGAAGCTCTTTAACGCTGCAAAGGTCTCTCTATTTCGGACCAATTCCGTATACCAAATTGGACTGAACCCCACTATATTCACCACTGTTGCATGTAATTCATCCCTTTCGTTCGTCAACACCAAACATTCCCAAATTATATGTTCCGCAGTCTGACGGCCCGCGCCACATACACACCAAGGGTCGTCAACAAGCCCAAACTCCTGGAGCTTGCCACGAAACCGTTCGTGGCCGCCAACAAATTGCGTAGAGTGGCCGTCAAAATGCAGAAACTGCTTCCTCATTCTTTCACGGACCGGGGGGAAAACCGGTGCGTGAGCCATCCGGTTCCCCCTGAGTCCCACCTCTCTTGCTAAACCCTGAGACTTTCCTCCCTCAGCTCTTTGCAATCACTCCGGTAGGAAGACTCGCTGGGGTCTACAGTCAGAGAAAAATATTCTGTCTCCAGACCCCCGCGTAAATTAGTACGCGCTGCACATTCTAATACCTCCAACTCCGCCGGCTGGACTCTTGCGATTACTGGAAGCGCTAAGGTGGAGGTGGTTCTATAGGCTCCCGTCATAGCTATAAGGGAAACCCACTGTCCTCGTAATACAACCAGCCTGACTGGCGTTTTAAGGGCTCTATCAGCCCAGGTGCATGCCGCGTATGTTATTTGAGCCACATAAACTGACCTATAAATAAATTTTAACGCTGGGAAGCGCAAACCTCAAGTCGTTTTGCTATTGGACCGAAGACTCTTTTACAACTTTGGCATGGTGAACGTAAGTATGCGACCTGTCCATATAAAGGCCCAAATACCTCACTTGTTGCGGAAACGCAACTGACGTCGAACCTATGCGGAAAGAGGGGACCCTCCTATCAAGTCTACCTTTCAGCATCAGAGCTTGTGTCTTACTCGGAGAGAAATCAAGCCTGTTTCTCAGCCCCCACTTGAGAATGAGTTCGAGACACAATGCCGCCTTTCTCTCGAGTTCCGCTCTGCTGTTTGCCCCCACCAACAGGAGGCCATCATCGTCATAGCCAGTGACGGTGCTCCCATCCGGTAAGGGCAAACGAAGCAGATCATCGAAGAGCACATTCCAGAACTTAGGACCGGACACTGAGCCTTGCGGGCATCCTATGGAGACTTCCTTAGTGACACTACTGGCTCCATACGTAATAGACACAGATCGATTAGTAAAATAGCTCCTAACGAGACGAAGTAGGTTAGCCGGACACTGACGATTGCGAAGTTTGCATAGTATCTTTGGCCACCACGTATTGTCAAAGGCCCCTGCGATGTCCAAAAATACTCCCATCACATACTTTCCGAAATAATCCTTTGCCCATTTCTGCGCAAAGAGAATGGCGTCCTCCGTTGATAACACTCTGGTAAATCCAAACTGCCTGTCGCTAGGTGGTGTCAAAGAAGCATCCAGCCTCGTGACTACAAGACCCTCGAGCACTTTTCCCAGGATTGGTAGAAGCGTGATGGGTCTGTAGGCCTTTGGATCTTCTCGGTGTATCATTGCCTTTGGGTATCACTCGGAGTAGGCCACTCTTCCAACAATCTGGGAAATGGCCCTCGCTGACACATTCCTGAACGATGACGTTCCAAGTGTTACTCTTGCCTATCTCGGTGACCCAGGATCTCCAGGATTCAGTCTTGGCTCGACGTATAGCTGCGTGGTAATCAGTTCGAGAGTGCCAATAGCCGATTCGCAGGCCCGCGTGATTGCGAGGTTGAAGAGAGTGCCCATCGTTTCCGAGCAGCTTTCGGAAGGAACCGGAAAGACGCGCAGACCGTCGGAGAGGTCCGCCTCAAATTTTTCCCAGTCCACGGAATTAGTCCGAAAATGCCATTCATTTCTCGGCAACGGGGTAATGATCTAGCTCACCTCGAAGGTGATCAGCCGATGATCCGATGAACTTCCGTCCACATGCACCTTCCATCCATTCAAATCTCTCGCTAAGTTCGGCGAACAGAGCTTCAGGTCCACACTGGAGGCCCCCAACGGGCCCTGATAGGTGGGAGCCTGCCCAGGAAGGTTGACTACGTGCATCCCATAGGTTGCAATCAACTCCTCCACAGCCTCCCCCCTCTCAGGGTGCTGATGAGCTGGTCCGTGGTTATGCCAAATCGGCGAGTGAGCATTGAAGTCAGCCGCGACTATCACGCATTTGCCCCGTCCAGCGCCCGAGAAAGACCTTCAATGTGGGGCCCGACTTCGTGGTTATATTTAAAGTAGACCGAAATAAGGTTAGAGCTCATACCCCCCAACTGCGATCGAGGCACAGACGCGGTACTCGTCGGAGAGGTGATCCAGAAGCAGAGGTCGTGTCGAGCCCTCCTCGAGCAATCTTCCGAACTCCGCAGGCACAGCCCTGCCATTCTGCAGGTTCAGTTGTCCACATCTTATCCTACGTTGGGGACTATGCCCCATATTCAGTCGTCTGAAGCACCCAGTCCACCGCTCGCTGGTAGGCCTCACAATCCGCTGAGCCCGTAGCATGGGCCGCCGCCTTCCTAAATGTAGTGCATGTAGCACACTTTGGCGGGGCCGACCTGTTCGGGAAGTCCCTACTGGTGTGGCCAGACGTCGCGCAATGCTCACAGGTGTCTACCTTGTCCGGAAACAGCTTGCCTATATTTTATTTTATTTTTATTTATCTTATTATGCCCATATAGGTGTCAACGGAAGCACCTGGTCGCACCAACATAATCCCGTACTCGGCAGGACGACTAGTAAAGGTAGGCCCTACCTTCAGCTAACAGGACCTTCCTCACAGAAGGCTCAACCACCCACACGCACTGGACGACGTCCCCAGTTCTCGGCCCGAATGAAAACACCTTTCTGGTCGACGCCATGAACGCTGCCTTGTCACACTTTCCTTCCACATTCTGGTGCCAAAGTCGGTCCTTAACGGCCTCCACAGTCAACTTCCTGGGGACGTCGTGGATAACCATCCTCGGCAACCTCCCCTTCGGCTCGACGGTCCTCAGTCCCGCGCCCCTGAGCTGAGCGAATTTGCCTTTCAGCATCATCACTTGGGTTTTCCCCGGAGAGAAGGATAGCTTGTTCCTTCGTCCCCATCCGGAGATGAGATCGAAGCAGCAAGCCACCTTCCTTTCCAATTCGGCCCGACTGTTACCACCAATCAGCAGCAGTCCATCGTCCGCGTAACCATCGATGGTACACCCGTCTGGGAGGGGAAGGCTCAAGAGGTCATCGAACAGAATATTCCAGAAATCTGGACCCAGTACGGAACCCTGGGGGCAACCGATGCTTACCAGCTTGTCGACGATATCGGAACCGTATGAGATAGAAGCAGTACGGTCTTGGAAGTAACTGCGCACCAGGCGCATCAAATTGGCCGGACATTGTTTGGCACGGAGCTTGCACAAGATCATAGGCCACCAGGCGTTATCAAACGCACCCGCGATGTCGAGAAAAACACCGAGACAATATTTGCCATTATAGGCGGAGCACCAGTTTAGCGCAAACAATAAGGCGTCCTCTGTGGATTTTCCCCGAACGAATCCAAACTGCCGGTCGCTGAGGGGAGACAGAGTCTCGCCCAACCTATTGCGTACGAGCACCTCCAAGACTTTACCGAAAATCGGCAAGAGAGTGATGGGCCTGTACGCCTTAGGGTCAGACCTTGGCTTGTCATTACCTTTGGGGATGATCCGCAGAAGACCAGACTTCCAGCAACGGGGGAAATGCCCGACCTCAACACATTTCTGCATTAAGACAGTCATCTCCCATCTAGCGAATTTCCAGACGTTCCTCACTATGGTGCTCGTAATATTGTCGATACCCGGAGCCTTCTTTGTCGATAGAGAACCTATGATCAAGTCAATCTCCTCAGCCGTGACGGCAGAAGAATTTGGCACGGGTGATTCCAAAGGGGCAAGGGCACGAATCTGTCGATGGTGGGCACTATCATTGCTCAAATCGTCCGAAGGAACGAGAGACTCCAGAAGGGAGCGTAGCGTATCCTGAATACCGATTGTGACACCCTCTCCAGTAACGATACTGGAGAGGTGCCGGTCTCCTCCTTGACCGGACTTCTGTAAAACGCTCTTGACGTGCCAGGGGTTTGTGTTGCCTAGTTCAGAGACGAAATTTCGCCAGGACTCGGTTTTCGTGCGACGAATTTCAGCGTGGTAAGCTCGGCGTGCATCGGATAAATCAAGGCGTAGTTGATCGGCGCGATCGGGAGAGGCGGCTCCCCTCCTGACTGCTCCAAATTTCCTATAAGCGCGACGGAAACGGAGTCTGAGATCATTGAGAGTGGGCGTCCACCAGAGAGAATTTAATTTCTTACCCGGCTTTCTTTTTCCTAAGACTTCATTGCACACGCGGGTGACGGTCTTATCAAAGTGAGAACTAAGAATATCAGGGGGGGAGAAGGACGGGTCTGGAAAGTCTCTAAAGCCCTCGGAAAGGGCCCAGCCAAAACTCTCCCAGTCAGTGTTCTCTCCTGTCTTGTAACGCCAAAGGCGTTTCGGCGGCAAAGGAATGTCCCTCCCTAATCGAAACGTGATGAGACGATGGTCGGAGGAACTGGCTGTCTCGTGGACTTTCCACGCGAAAAGGTCTCTCCCCAAACCAGGAGTACACAGGGTTAGGTCAATGTTACTGACCCCTGTCGGACCGAAATAGGTATGGGGCTGCCCCGGAGTGTTGACAATATGCAGTCCATAGGACGTTATCAGCTCCTCTACAGCCTCATCCCTATCCGGATCATAACTCGGTCTGGGGTCGAACCAGGCTGAGGACCGAGCGTTGAAATCCCCCCCAATGATAACATGCTTACCGCGGAGGGCATCGAGGGCCCGGATGAGTCCATTGATGTGAGGACCCACAGCGTCGCTGAACTGGAAGTATACAGAAATAAGGTACAGCTCGTGACCGGCCACGGAGACAACAGCACAGACGCGATGCTCGTCGGATAGATGGTCCAATAGCAGGGGCCGCACTAAACTTTCGTTTATTACGATACCCGCCATCGGACGAAGACCCTTCTCGAGCACAACTCTGGGGTAGTCGAGACCCCGAGTCCTGCCACGAAACGTGTACTGTTCCTGTATAAATCCGATGACTGCGTTATTGTCCTCGGGAAGCTTCCCGAACTCTGCCGTAGCTGCCCTGCTGCGTTGGAGATTCTGCTGCGCCATGGAAAAATTACCTCGACTATCCATAGTTGGTCGAGATAGCCACCCGTTCAACCGCCCGCTGGTAGGCGCCGCACTCCGATGAGCCGGTCTTGTGGGCTGCCTCCTTCCTCAGCCGCGTACAAGTGGCACACTTCGGGTCGTCGGCCTTCTTGGGGCAATCGCTCGAGTCGTGCCCAGGCGAAGCGCAATGACCGCACATCTGCACGGTCTCGGAGCAGCCTTTAAGGCTGTGCCCGTACATATGACACTTGTGGCACCGAAGTGCCCCAAAGTAATCCCGTACCTTGCACGCGCTCCAGTCCAAGTAGGCGCGCCCCTCTTGCAAGAGGACACGCCTGACAGACGGGTGGACCATGTAGACGCACTGCATCACGTCACCAGTGCGCTTCCCGAAAACAAAAGCCCGTTTGAAGGTCGAGAAAAACTCACCCTTCGCCAGCTCACACGCGCCAGAAATGTTCTGATCCCAAATGAGATCAGCCACCCTCTTCTCATCCAGCTCCCTCGGAATGTCGTGAATCACGATCCGGGGGAGACGCCCACGAGGCTCGACGGTCTTCAGGCCGGCGGTCCTCAGCTTCGGCTCAGCCAAGCGGAGCCTCTCCATACCCTCCTTGGTGGAGGTCTGGAGCAGGACTCCAGCGCGGGCCACCTTGCGGACGACCACGGGCTGGAACCCGTCTCCCGCAGGGCTGAGCACCTTCAGCACGGCGGCCTTGGTCGCCTCCGAGGTCGCAGCGGCGTCCTCCTTCTCCGGGTAAATGACGACCGTCGGGCGCTGGGCCGGGACGGTCCTCGAAACACCTCCGATCCGCAGGGTCGGAGCACACAGAAGCTTGTCCCTGTAGGACACAGGGGCACCCGCCGTCCTGGTAGGGGCAGCGGCGACGGCAGAAACCACGTCCTTCAGGCGGCCGTCAGCGAGATCGCTGATAGCCTCGAAGCGTCCAGTAGCGTCCGAATACATTGCCGAGAGTTGTGCCACTCTGCGAAGAATCTCCAGCTGCTCCCCGTTAATCCGGGACAGCTGATCCTTATTGAGCCTCGCGTTGTTTTCAACGCAGACGCTCATCACTGCGTTGAGGGCCGCCTGTATGGCGGCCACGACTCCATCAGCGTCCAAGGACGCCGGCACGGCAACACTGGGCGTGGTGGGAGACGTCATGGTCTCCTCCAGGGGCACATCACGGGAGGAGGGTCCTGGACCAAAGGCCGGAAGCCGGACCGTCGCCGTCAGCGGCGCCACCGCAGGGTTACCCCCGCGGCTCACCTCAGCGTCCGACTCAGAAGAGTCGGAGCTGGACGACCCAACGTGGACCAGCTAGGCCACCGGAGGGGACTCCATCGACTCAGTCCTCTTCTTCTTTGACCCCTTCTTCTTCTTCCCGGGCGAGGATCCAGGGAAGACCGCAGAAGACGACGCGACGACAGACAACTCGGCGGGCTGGGTCGGACTACGGGGGGTCACCTGCGACCGCAGGAAAGGATTCTGGCCACTTTGGGGAGTGGCCGGGGCCTTGTCCTTATCCTGGTCCATGACCAGGATAGGGAAGAACCTTCTGTTCTTCCCGACGCACCAAACTCTGGAGAAAATAAAAATATATGTCGAGCAAAACGAACACAATGTTGAAAAATCGACTACACGAAACTTCAATCCAGTCCAGAAACCTGGAAGCACTCCCGAACTTCCCGAAAATCGCAGAGCCCCCCCTAGGGATTAGGGGGGGAAGATTAACACTCTCACTGGGATACTGGGAGCACTTTCGCGAATATTTCGTCCAAAATGTATGTAGCCGAGGGTAGGCTTTTCAGCCGAAACAGAAAATACCTTCCTTCCTTCCGCGGATTCCTACCAGCGCGCCGGGGCCCGGGTAGCGGTACCGGTTCCCACATTAAGGGAAAAAAACGAAACAAACAACGGGCGATTCCGGGCGAGGAGACCGCGCGTCACTATATGTAATAGAAAAGCTAAAATTATAGAAAACTCGAGGGTCCGGGGAGCTCCCCGAGGGGAACGCCCGGTCCTTCCAATCGCTCCCATTTATCGACCCAGCTCTGAACGAAACGCTTGAACGCCGCGAAGTTATCCTTGTTCCGGACGAAGTCCGAAAACCAAACCGGGTTAAAGCACTCACCGAGGCTGTCCAGGAGGACGCCTCGCTCGTCGTCTAAAAACCCGCACGACCAAATAATGTGCTCGGCCGTTTGATCACCGTACCCACAAGGGCACCGGGGGTCCTCGGCAAGCCCAAATTCAGCAAGCTTTCCTCTGAGCCTGCCGTGACCCCCCACAAGCTGGGTGGTATAGTGGTCAAACGCGAGGAAATCGCACTTCATCCGAAACTTGACCGATGGGAAAAATGCGAACGTTAAGCGACCGGTACCTCCCGTTTCCCATCGCTCTTGCCAAACGCGTAGACTCTCTCTCTTCAGGCTCGCGCAACAGTCCCTGATGGAAGTAACACTGGGGTCGACGGTAATCGAGAAATACTCGACCGCCAGGCCTTTGCGGACACGGGCTCTAGCCCCGGACTCGCTGACCTCTAAGTCCGCCGGAAGGACTCCGGCAATAACGGGCAGGGCCAGTGTCGACGTGGTCCTGTACGCCCCTGTCATAGCTACTAGAGGGATCCTCTGGCCACGGAGTAAGGTAATCCTTACGGCCCCAAGTTTGGCTCTATGGCCCCACACTCGTGCAGCGTAGGTGATCTGAGCCACAAAGACAGCGCGGTAGATGGACTTGAGCGCTGGGTATTTAAGACCCCACTTAGTCCTCCAGAAGGGAGCTGATGGTATCTCGAATGCTAATAGAGGCAACCCCGTCAGTAACAATACTGGCGAGGTGTCGGTCTCCTCCTTGACCGGACTTTTGCATGACGCTCAAAACTTGCCAGGGGTTGGTCGTACCTATCTCTGAGACCCAGTTACGCCAGGACTCAGACTTTGCCCGACGTATCTCAGCGTGGTAAGCATGGCGGGTGCGGGACATTTCGAGGCGAAGTTCCGCTGCCCTCAAGGGGGAGGCGGCTCCTCTCCTGACGGCTCCTAACCTCCTATATGCGCGACGGAAACTAAGTCTTAGGTTATTGAGAAGGGGTGACCACCACGGGGTGTTAAAGCTCGAGCCTGGCTTTCTCCTACCTAGCGAGTGTTCGCAAACACTGGTGACCGTCTGGTCAAAAACTTGTCCGAGGACACTAGGGTGAGTGGAGGATGGATCAGGGAAGCCGCGAAAGCCCTCAGAGAGAGCGTCACCAAATTTCTCCCAATCAACGTTTTCACCGACCCGATACCGCCATAGACGCTTCGGTGGGAGCGGGATTTCCCTGCCCACACGAAACGTGATGAGCCGGTGGTCCGAAGAGCTGGCCGTTTCATGAACAACCCAATCGCGGATGTCTTTCCCCAGGCCCGGGGTGCACAGGATTAGGTCGATATTACTGACCCCTGTTGGACCGAAATAGGTATGAGGCTGACCAGGAGCATTAGCTATGTACAGTCCGTAGGACGCAATAAGCTCTTCAACAGCCTCGTCCCTACCCGGATCGTGCCCAGGCCTAGAGTCAAACCATGCGGAGGACCGAGCGTTAAAATCCCCGGCGACGATAACATGTTTGCCGCGCAGTTCGTCGAGGGCCCTAGCCAGTCCGGCTACGTGAGGGCCAAAATCGTGACTAAACTGGAAATAGACAGAGATAAGATAAAGCTCGTGGCCGGACACGGAAATCGCCGCACAGACACGGTGCTCGTCGGACAGATGGTCCAGTAGGAGGGGGCGCAC
This sequence comes from Neomicropteryx cornuta, assembly GCA_020383195.1. Classification (NCBI taxonomy): domain Eukaryota; kingdom Metazoa; phylum Arthropoda; class Insecta; order Lepidoptera; family Micropterigidae; genus Neomicropteryx; species Neomicropteryx cornuta. The sequence continues at coordinate 4,310,688 of JAHKQU010000034.1, read as the reverse complement.
CGAACTCTCGTTCACTACGATCCCCGCCATCGGACGGCTCCCTTTTTCAAGCACTATGCCCGGTCGGCCGATCCCGCAAGTCTTACCGAACGCGGAATACTGTTCCTGTATGAAACCTACCGTGACTCTATTCTCCTCGAGAAGCTTCCCAAACTCCGCGGTCGCCGCTCTGCTCCGTTGTAGGTTCTGTTGTGCCATGACGATGGAAGCTCGACTATCCATAGTTAGTCGAGTTCGCCACCCGCTCCACGGCGCGCTGGTAGGCACCGCACTCGGACGAGCCCGTCCTATGTCGGGCGTCCTTCTTGAGCCTCGAACAAGTTGCACACTTAGGTGCGTCACCACGCACTGGGCAGGCGTCTGCGGCATGCCCAGGGGAGGCGCAGTGGCCACAGATCTGGATGCTTTCAGTGCATCTGGCCTGGCTGTGCCCATAGAGGTGGCACTTGTGGCACCTTAGTGCCCCAAAGTAATCCCTCACTCTACAGGCGCTCCAGTCGAGGTAGGCGCGACCCTCCTCAAGCAGAATGCGCCTCGCGGTCGGGTGGATCATATAGACGCACTGCATTGCGTCCCCGGAGCGCGGGCCAAAGACGAAAGCCCTCTTGAAGGTGGCGTGAAACTCGCTCTTGGCCAAGTCAGACAGACCCGAGATGTTCTGGTCCCAGACCAGCTCCGCGACCCTCTTCTCGTCCAGCTCCCTGGGGATGTCATGGATGACTATTCTTGGTAGCCTCCCACGAGGCTCCACCGACTTGAGGCCCGCCTTCTTCAACTTTTCTTCCGCACCCTTCAGGCGGTCCAAACCTTCCTTTGTGGCCGTCTGAAGAAGGACGCCAGCCCTGGCGACCTTCCGGACGACCACCGGACGGAACCCGTCCTCCTTTGGATCTAGCACCTTCATGAGGGCCGCCTTTGTCGTCTCCGACGTGGCGGCAGCATCTTCTTTCTCGGGGTAGATTACCACCGTCGGCCGCTGGGGCGGGACGGTTTTCCTCTGTCCGCCGATGGTCATCACCGGAGGAGCCAGCAACTTGTCCCGGTATGAGACCGGCTGGACTCCTCCGGCTCTCGGTGCCGCAGCAACGGCACTCTCCATGGTCTTCAGGCGACCATCCGCAAGTACGCTGATGGCCGCGTGTCGCCCTGCTATCTCGCTAAATAGGGCCGACATAACCCCAACACATCGCTGTACCTCCAGTTGCTCACCGCATATTCTGGACAGCTGTTCCTTGTTCAGGCGGGAGTTCTGCTTCGTGCAGATACCCATCATCGTCTTAAGCGCCGCCTGAACGGATGCAGTCATGACTTCAAAGTCCTTCGAGGTGGGCACGCCTCCTGAAGCAGGGCCGGTCGCGACTGGGTAGACGAGCGACCCAGCAGGGGAGCCACTTCCAAGGGCCGGGGCCGGTCGCCCGGCAGCCAGCGTCGACGGTGGCGCCACAGGGTTGCCCCCGTGGTTCACCTCAGCTTCGGACTCCGAGGAGTCCGAGCTGGACGTGGCCGCCAGGTCGGCCAGCTTGGCCTGCGGCGACTCCATACTCGCCGTACGCTTTTTTTTAGTCGTCCGCTTCTTCTTGTTCGGCGACACAGGTGCGCTGGTAGCCACCAGCACAGGACTCCTAGGAGTCGCAGCCGACCTAGCGAACGGATTCGCAACCGTTCGCGGGGTCGTCGGAGCCTTTCCTCGGTCCTCGTCCATTCTCACGCGATTCCGACCGAATCGAAATCGACGAGCGTCGAAGAAGAAGAAAGGAATCCGGGACAGAGGCAAACCCACCACTTTCCCGGGCCGTTTTAGCGACAGAAGGTCGCCATATCGTCCACGCAATCTTACCAGAAGCTGAAAACCTAGGTGTGTGATAGGCGCACACCTAGGGGGGTCTCTAAACGGGAGACCCTCTACCTGCCTCTGTCCCCACAACCCAAATGAATGAACACAGGGCCCAAAAATGTTTTTTATTTACAATATTTCATACGCACACTTGTACACACTACTTAGGCTACGGAAATGGTAAAACACAATATATAACAACAGTATAAAATAATAACAGAAAAACCAAGTAAAACAGTGTAGAAAACAGTAAAAGTAAAATAATAAACAGGTTATAAAACAAAATTAAACAAATTTGAGGATGCTCATACGGACGGATAGACACTTAACTATGGATGGCTTCAGTGCGTGGATTGTGGGGCCTAGCAGCGACGGTCGAGGGTTCCAGGATGCTAATCCCCCGCAGGGAAGGACAATACAAGAAACAGCGGTTTCTCGGGCGAAGAAAACCCGCATCTACCCGCTGGACTCACCACCTGAAAATAAACGCTCGGAAGACTGCCCGGGGGGGACCCCAGGGCCACTAAGCTCCTCCAATTTCCCGGTCCAGCTCCCAATGAAGCTCCTTAACGCCGCAAATGTCTCTCTATTTCGGACCAATTCCGTATACCAGATTGGACTAAAACCCACTATGTTTGTCACTGTTGCATGCAGTTCATCCCTTTCATTCGTCAACACCAAGCATTCCCAAATTTTGTGTTCCGCAGTCTGACGGCCCGCGCCACATGTACACCAGGGGTCATCAACAAGCCCAAACTCCTGGAGCTTGCCACGGAAACGTCCGTGGCCGCCAACAAACTGCGTAGAGTGGCCGTCAAAATGCAGGAACTGCTTCCTCATTCTTTCACGGAAAGAGGGGAAAAACCGGTGCGTGAGCCGTCCGGTTCCCCCTGAGTCCCACCTCTCTTGCCAAACCCTGAGACTTTCCTCCCTCAGCTCCTTGCAACTACTCCAGTAGGAAGACTCGCCGGGGTCTACAGTCAGAGCGAAATATTCCGTCTGCAGACCCCTACGCAGATTAGTACGTGCTGCACACTCTAAAACCTCCAAGTCAGCCGGCAAAACTCCCGCGATCACTGGCAGCGCTAAAGTGGAGGTGGTCCTATAGGCTCCCGTCATAGCTATTAAGGGAGCCCGCTGTCCTCTGAGTAACGCCAACCTAACTGGCGTTTTGAGGGCTCTATCAGCCCAGGTACGTGCCGCGTATGTCATCTGAGCCACAAAAACCGACCTATATATTAACTTTAACGCCGGGAAACGCAAGCCCCAAGACGTCTTACTATTTGCCCGGAGGCTCATAAATAAACCCCTAGCCTTAGCTGATACAACTTTAGCATGGTGGACGTACGTATGCGACCTGTCCATATAGAGGCCCAAATACCTCACTTGTTGCGGAAACGCAACTGGCGTCGAACCTATGCGGAAGGAGGGGAGCCTCTTGTCAAGTCTACCTTTCAGCATCAGTGCTTGTGTCTTACTCGGAGAGAAATCAAGCCTGTTTCTCAGCCCCCACTCAAGAATGAGTTCGAGACACAATGCCGCCTTTCTCTCGAGTTCCGCTCTGCTGTTTGCCCCCACCAGCAGGAGGCCATCATCGGCATAGCCGGTGATGGTGCTCCCCTCCGGTAGAGGCAAACGAAGCAGGTCGTCGAAGAGCACATTCCAGAACTTAGGACCGGACACTGATCCCTGCGGGCATCCTATGGAGACTTCCTTAGTGACTCTACTGGCTCCATACGTAATTGACACAGAACGATTGGTAAAATAGCTCCTAACGAGACGAAGAAGGTTAGCCGGACACTGACGATTGCGAAGTTTACATAATATTATTGGCCACCACGCATTGTCAAAGGCCCCCGCGATGTCCAAAAATACTCCCACCACGTACCTTCCGGAATAATCCTTTGCCCATTTCTGCGCAAAGAGAATGGCGTCCTCCGTTGATAACCCTCTGGTAAATCCAAACTGCCTGTCGCTAGGTGGTGTCAAAGAAGCATCTAGCCTCGTGACTACAAGACCCTCAAGAACTTTTCCCAGGATTGGTAGAAGCGTGATGGGTCTGTAGGCCTTCAGATCACTTCTCGGTTTGTCATTCCCTTTTGGGTATCACTCGGAGTAGGCCACTCTTCCAACAATCTGGGAAATGGCCCTCACTGACACATTTCTGCAACAGGACTGTCATTTCCCATCTTGCGTATTCCCAGACACGTTTAATAATGGCGCCTGTAAGATTGTCCACCCCAGGAGTCTTCTTCAAGGGCATGGCTTTCACTATTCTGTCTATCTCTTCAGCAGTGACATCAGCAACGTCGGCTATAGGGGACTCAACATTTGACAGCAACCTAAGTTGAAGATGATGGGGCGTATCATGAGTGCACGAGTCCGAGGGAACCAGAGCATCCAAAAGGGTTCCTAACGTGCTGATAGTGTCGGTAGTAGCTTCCCCACCTGACACGATGCTTGAGAGGAAACGATCCCCACTAGCACCGCACTTGTCGATGGCGCTCTTGACGTTCCTAGGGTTACTCCTGCCTACCTCGGTGACCCAGGATCTCCAGGATTCAGTTTTGGCTCGACGTATAGCTGCATGGTAATCAGTTCGAGAGCGCCTAAGGACGCTCTTGAGCTGCTCCACCCGCTCCGGAGGCGCTGATCCTTTCCTGACTTCACGGTATCTCCTATAGTCCCTACGATAACCTTGCCTAAGTTCCGTCAGGGCAGGCGTCCACCAAGGGGTGCTAAAACCGGTCCCTGGCTTTTTTCTGCCTATGGCCGACTCGCAGGCCCGCGAAATTGCGAGATTGAAGAAATTCCCCATCTTTTCCGAGCAGCTTTCGGAAGGAACCGGAAAGTCGCGCAGACCTTCGGTGAGGTCCGCCTCAAATTTCTCCCAGTCCACGGAATTGGTCCGAAAATGCCATTCATTCCTCGGCAACGGGGTTATGATCCGGCTCACCTCGAAGGTGATCAGGTGGTGAAGGAATCCGGGACAGACAAACCCACCTCTCACCCGGGTAGTTGCAGCGACTTGCGACTTGAGTCTGGTGCGGATGACGGTAGGGGCGCGAAAGCTCTAATTTGGCGATGGTGAACGTTCTCGCCTAGGACGCTGTCCGAGGGGACAAGGGACTCCAGAAGGGAGCTGATGGTATCACGAATGCTAAGGGAGGCAACCCCGTCAGTAACAATACTGGCGAGGTGTCGGTCTCCTCCTTGACCGGACTTTTGCATGACGCTCAAAACTTGCCAAGGGTTGGTGTTACCTAGCTCTGAGACCCAGTTACGCCAGGACTCAGTCTTTGCCCGACGAATCTCTGTGTGGTAAGCATGGCGGGTGGTAAGCACGGCGGGCCCGACGAAAACTAAGTCTAAGGTCATTAAGAAGGGGTGACCACCACGGGGTGTTGAAGTTCGAGCCTGGCTTTTTCCTACCTAGCGAGTGTTCGCAAACACTGGTGACCGTCTGGTCGAAAACTTGTCCGAGGACACTAGGGTGGGTGGAGGACGGATCTGGGAAGTCGCGAAAGCCCTCAGAGAGAGCGTCACCGAATTTCTCCCAATCAACGTTTTCACCGGCCCGAAACCGCCAAAGACGCTTCGGTGGGAGCGGGATTTCCCTGCCCACACGTAACGTAATGAGCCGGTGGTCCGAAGAGCTGGCCGTCTCATGCACTACCCAGTCGCGAATGTCTTTCCCCAGGCCCGGGGTGCACAGGGTTAGGTCAATATGACTCCTGTTGGACCGAAGTAGGTATAAGGCTGACCAGGAGCATTGACTATGTGCAGTCCGTAGGACGCAATAAGCTCCTCAACAGCCTCGTCCCTACCCGGATCATGCCCAGGCCTAGAGTCAAACCAGGCGGAGGACCGAGTGTTGAAATCCCCGGCGACGATTACATGTTTCCCGCTCAGTTCGTCGAGGGCCCTAGCCAGTCCGGCTACGTGAGGGCCAAAATCGTGACTAAACTGGAAATAGACAGAGATAAGGTAAAGCTCGTGGCCGGACACGGAAATCGCCGCACAGACACGGTGCTCGTCGGACAGATGGTCCAGTAGGAGGGGACGCACCGAACTCTCGTTCACTACGATCCCCGCCATCGGACGGTTTCCTTTTTCAAGCTTCATGCCCGGTCGGCCGATCCCGCAAGTCTTACCGAACGCGGAATACTGTTCCTGTATGAAACCTACCGTGACTCTATTCTCCTCGAGAAGCTTATCAAACTCCGCGGTCGCCGCTCTGCTCCGTTGTAGGTTCTGTTGTGCCATGACGATGGAGGCTCGACTATCCATAGTTAGTCGAGTTCGCCACCCGCTCCACGGCGCGCTAGTAGGCGCCGCACTGCGCCGAACCCGTCTTATGGCAGGCGTCCTTTTTCAGGCGCGAACATGTGGCGCATTTAGGAGCCTCAGCACGTTTAGGGCAAGCATCAGCTGCATGCCCGAGGGAGGCGCAGTGGCTGCAGATCTGTGCGGTCTCCGTGCATCTACCCTGGCTGTGCCCGTAGAGGTGACACTTGTGGCACCTAAGTGCCCCAAAATAGTCACGAACTCTGCAGGCACTCCAGTCGAGGTACGCTCTTCCCTCGTCTAATAACACACGCCTCGCGGTAGGGTGTATCGCGTATACACACTGCATAACGTCCCCCGAACGTGGGCCGAAGACAAAAGCCCTCTTAAACGTACCGAGGAACTCTGCCTTTGGTCATGTTCGCCCGAGACGTTTTGGTCCCAGACGAGCTCGGCCACCCTTTTCTCATCGAGCTCCCGCGGAACGTCATGGATGACGATCCTCGGGAGTCTTCCGCGGGGCTCCACGGTCCTGAGCCCGGCGCTCTTCAGCTTCTGTTCGGCTCCTCGCAGGCGGTCGAGGCCTTCCTTGGTCGCCGTCTGAAGAAGGACGCCAGCCCTGGCGACCTTCCTGACGACGACTGGGCGGAAGCCATCCTCCTTGGGGTCAAGGGCCTTCATCAAGGCCGCTTTGGTAGACTCCGATGTAGCAGCCGCATCCTCGTTCTCGGGGTAAATAACGACCGTCGGCCGCTGGGGCGGGACGGTCCTCATCTGTCCACCGATGTTCATCACCGGGGCGGAGACAAGCTTGTCTCGGTAGGAGACAGGGGCAATCACGCCTTTCGGAGCCGCCGCGGTAACGGCGGTCTCGACGCTCTTGAGGCGGCCGTGAGCGAGCTCGCTGACGGCCACGTGTCTTCCAGCAATATTGCTGAAGAGACCAGTCAGATGACCGACGCGGTTCAGGATCCTCCGCTGCTCTTTGTTGATCCTGGCCAGCTGCTCCTTATTTACCGAGAGTTATGTTCGGTGCAAACTCCCATCATTTCTCCTAGAGCCGCACTGATTTCGGCCGCAGCCAAACCGAAGTCCGACATCGTCGGAACGCTCTCTGGGGCAGGGCAGGCCACAGGCAGGACATCCAGAGGCACCGCAGGAGAGCCGCCTAGGGCAGAAGCCAGCCGCTCGATCGCCACAGTCAACGGCGGCGCCACAGGGTTGCCCCCGTGGTTCACCTCAGCTTCGGACTCCGAGGAGTCCGAGCTGGACGTGGCCGCTAGATCAGCCAGCTTGGCCTTCGGCGACTCCATGCTCGCGGTACGCTTTTTCTTGGTCGTTCGCTTTTTCTTGCTCGGCGACACAGGCGCGCTGGCAGCCGCCAGCACAGGGCTCCTGGGAGTCGCTGACGACCTAGCGAACGGATTCGCATCCGTTCGCGGGGTCGTCGGAACCTTCCCTCTGTCTTGGTCCATTCTTCCAATTCCGACCGAAATCGAAATCGACGAACGTCGAGAAAGTTCTTCTCGACGCCCCTATTAGAGGCGCCGACAGCAACAAAGAACGTGCCCGGTAGCAGCGGCAGGGATCTCGACGGGCGGTCACGATCGATGTCGCCGGATCCGACGATTATGTGGGGGGGGTGTCCGATGACGTCACTCCAAGGGGGGGGCGACGGCTGACGGAACCCTCGCAGTCCAAAACACAAAAGCCACTCGGGCACACAGCACTGAAAGTGTATACAGTTATCAAAAGCTCCCAGTGAGCACAGCGCACCGGGATTACAAATTGTCACAGCAAAACTCCAGTCCAACACAGAGCACAAGTGAGGGAAACAAAAATAAAAAAAATGAAACAAAGTACAACGATATGTGTTCAGCAGGAGGCCGAACCGACAAGAATTGTTCGGATTCGAGAGTCTACCTCCTATTCACTCACTTCACTCGTACACAATAATATTATATAATAAAACGAAATTGCGGCACACGTCTCGGTAGCCGTCAATGTTTAAATAAGAGAAAACTCCTACCTCCTTTTAACAATTTATGGTCCAAACTGGCCAGAAGTCCAGGAAAATCCAAGAAAAAAACCCCCCAAATTGGGGGGAGAAGGGGAGGGAAGCCCAGTGGGACACCCTCCTCTCCCTAGTCCCGCACTAAAAGCAAAAATGCACTAAACACTGTCCGCACTGAACGAACGGGGCAAAGAAACACAACACAGATCCTCCTTCTTCCTGAGAGTCCCGGAAAGCGTCCAAATTGCAAGACCCCCCCTGGTAGGAGGGGGGGAGAGGTCGGGAACCCGACGGGAAACGCTGGGATAACTTTCCCAAGAAAAATCACTCCCGAAGTATGTAATTGCGGGTATGCCGAAAACACAAAAACAAAACGCAGAAGACAAGACGGAGAAGATTAGCCGGACGCATTTACCCCGAAGGGCGTCCAGCGCCCGCGAGAGGCCCTCAACGTGGGGTCCGACATCCTGGTTAAACTTGAAGTACACCGAAATAAGGTAAAGCTCATACCCTCCAACTGTGATCGAGGCGCAGACGCGGTACTCGTCGGAGAGGTGATCCAGGAGCAGAGGTCGAGTCAAACTTTCGTTTACAACGATCCCCGCCCTCGGATGAGGCCCCTTCTCGAGCACAACGCCTGGACGCCCGATCCCCCTGGTCTTGCCCCGGAACGTATATTGCTCCGAGACAAAACCAACATCTAAGGAGCCCTCCTCAAGCAATCTTCCGAACTCCGCGGTCACTGCCCTACTGTTCTGCAGGTTGAGTTGTCCGCAATTTATCTTACGTTGGGGACTATGCCCCATATTCGGTTGTTTGTAGCACCCTATCCACCGCTCGCTGGTAAGCCTCACACTCCGCCGAGCCCGTAACATGAGCCGCCGCCTTCCTAAATCTTGTACACGTGGCACACTTGGGTGGGGCCTCCCTGTTCGGACAGTCCTTGCCGGTGTGGCCAGACACCGCACAGTGCTCACAGGTGTCCTCCTTGTCAGGACACAACTTTCCTATGTGCCCATAGAGATGACAACGGAAGCACCTGGTTGCACCGACGTAGTCCCTCACCCGACAAGACGACCAGTCAAGATAGGCCCTCCCCTCAGCCAACAAGGCCTTCCTCACAGAAGGATCGACCACCCACACACACTGGACGACATCCCCAGTTCTCGGTCCGAAGGCGAAAATCTTTCTTGTCGAAGAAAGGAAAGCGACCTTAGTAAGGGAGCACTTCCCCTCGACATTCTGGTGCCACAGCCTCTCCTTTATCGCCTCCTCGCTAAGTTCCCTGGGGACGTCGTGGATGACCATCCTCGGCATACGTCCCTTCGGCTCCACAGTCCTCAGTCCCGCCCCCTTCAATTTAGACTCCGCCGCCTTAATTCTTTCCAGGCCTTCCTTGGTTGAGGTCTGGACGAGGACGCCTGCCCTCCCCACTTTCCTGACGGTCACTGGTCTGAAGCCGTCCACCGAAGGGTCAAGCGCCCTGAGGAGTGCCGCCTTCGTCTTCTCACTTGTCGCCTCCGCATCCTCCTTGTCTGGGTACACTACCACCGTTGGGCGCTGAGGAGGGACAATTCGCCTCTGCCCCTGCACCTGCACGGTCACTCCCCTCTTCAGCACGTCCCCATACGTGGGCTGGGAGGATTCCTGTCGGAGTCCGCGGTCCACAGGGACCTCCATCCCTCCGGCTAACGTCTTAAGCTCCCCGTTCGCAAGTCGAGTAACCGCCTCAAGCTGCCCAAGAGTGTGGGCATGCACCGCCGCCAATTCCCCGGCGAGCCGGAGAATCTTGAGTCCCTCACAAGAAATCCATCCCTGCTGCTCCTTATTGAGCCTCCCGGTCTTCTCCGTGCATACCACGTCCACTGCCTTTAGGGCCTCTTCAATTTCCCTGAGGAAACCAGGAATGCCGAAACCACCGCCATCTGAAGCACTCGGACCGGACACCCCCGCCTGCGACGTCTCCTGAACAACGCTCTCCTGAACCGCCGCATCCTCGGACTCCATCTCCGAATCCTCCGAGGAATTCGTCCCGCTCTCCTCCTCGACCACAACCGTCCTCGGCGACTCCCCCCTCTTAGAAGGATCTTTCCTCGGGGACTTTCTGAACTTCCTCTTCTTCCCTATTCCGCCGCTCAACTCGGGCGAGGACGCAGTAGTCGCCGGTGCCGGTGTGCCCCCAGTTGGAGATCGCGCCGTCATCCCCGACCTCCCAGCAAACGGGCTCCCCTTCATAAAATCCTCGGCTCGCGGCCCCTTGGAACCTCCAGGTTCCTCCTTGTCCCCCATCTCTTCTCCGGAAAACGGGAACGGGAAAAACGGAGCCCTCGCAACGAGAGTTCGATAATAACACTCAAACAAAAGAAATATATAGAAACAGTACTGATAATATCTACCAAAGTTCGAGTTTTCCACTCCAGAGTCCACGAACAGCTCCAGAAAACACCCAAAATCACTATGCCCCCCTAAGGGATAGGGGGGAGGGGTTTTCAAACACACTAGGCCAATACCCCAACTTTCAAATCAAAAATCACCAAAATTGTATGAAACGGCAGGTAGGCTTTTGAAGCCGAAACTAAAATTAATTAATAATACCGACCAGTTCAGTTTTATTTCTGCTCCAGAAACCTGGAACAGCTCCCAAAAACATCCAAAATCACTATGCCCCCCCTAGGGAATAGGGGGGTAAGGTTTACACTCACACTATGTCAATACACTAACTTTCAGAACAAAATCACAAAAATAGTATGAAACGGCAGGTAGACTTTTAAAGCCGAAACTGAAATTTATTTAATAACACCGCGCGGAACGCGACCAAACGAAAACACGTCCGCTCGCGACAACGTATCCGCCTGGGATCGGGCGGGCGGGGGCCGGAATCGGGCCCGGAATCCGGGACAGAGGCAAACCCACCACTTTCCCGGGCCGTTTTAGCGACAGAAGGTCGCCATATCGTCCACGCAATCTTACCAGAAGCTGAAAAACCTAGGTGTGTGATAGGCGCACACCTAGGGGGGTCTCTAAACAGGAGACCCTCTACCTGCTTCTATCCCCACAACCCAAATAAAAACAAGGGCCCAAAATTGTTTATTTATTATATTTCTTCATTCTCTCACTTATTCGCACTACTTAAACTACTCTTAAGTTAACATATACAAAGTACCAAAACAACATAGTGATCCATAGTTAGTCGAGTTCGCCACCCGCTCCACGGCCCGCTGGTAGGCGCCGCACTGCGCCGAACCCGTCCTATGGCAGGCGTCCTTTTTCAGGCGCGAACATGTGGCGCATTTAGGTGCCACAGCACGCTCAGGGCAAGCATCAGCTGCATGCCCGGGGGAGGCGCAGTGGCCGCAGATCTGTGCGGTCTCCGTGCATCTACCCTGGCTGTGCCCGTAGAGGTGACACTTGTGGCACCTAAGTGCCCCAAAATAGTCACGAACTCTGCAGGCACTCCAGTCGAGGTACGCCCTTCCCTCGTCCAATAAAACACGCCTCGCGGTAGGGTGTATCGCGTATACACACTGCATTACGTCCCCCGAACGTGGGCCGAAGACAAAAGCCCTCTTAAACGTGCTGAGGAACTCAGCCTTTGTCAGGTCACGTTCGCCCGAGACATTCTGCTCCCAGACGAGCTCGGCCACCTTTTTTTCATCGAGTTCCCGCGGAACGTCGTGAATGACGATCCTCGGGAGTCTTCCACGGGGTTCCACGGTCTTAAGCCCGGCGTTCCTCAGCTTGGATTCGGCTCCTCTCAGGCGGTCGAGGCCTTCCTTGGTCGCCGTCTGTAGAAGGATGCCAGCCCTGGCAACCTTCCTGACGACGACCGGGCGGAAGCCATCCTCCTTGGGGTCGAGGGCCTTCATCAAGGCCGCCTTGGTTGACTCCGACGTGGCGGCAGCATCTTCCTTTTCAGGGTAGATGACGACCGTCGGCCGCTGGGGCGGGACGGCCCTCATCTGCCCACCAATATTCATCACCGGGGCGGAGACAAGCTTGTCTCGGTACGAGACCGGCTGGCACCCCCGGGCTCTCGGGGCCGCGGCGACAGCGGTCTCCACGGACCTGAGGCGACCATCAGCCAGCACGCTGATGGCAGCGTGCCTCCCAGCCATGTCTCTGAAGAGCGATGACATCTCTCCAACGCAACCCACAACCTTCAGTTGCTCGCGGTTTATGCGCGCTAGCTGGTCCTTATTCAAGCGGGAGTTGTGCTCAGTGCACACTCCCATTATCTCGGTGAGCGCCGCCTGGACAGCGGCCGCAACCACACCGAACTCGGCCGGCGAGGGAGGGTCCCTGGCCGGGGCGACCACAGACGTAGCCACAGCAGCAGGGGAGCCGCTTCCACAGGCCGGGGCCGGTCGTCCGGCAGCCAACATCAACGGCGGCACCGCAGGGTTGCCCCCGCGGTTCGCCTCAGACTCAGACTCAGAGGGTGAGTCGGAGCTGGACGTGGCCGCCAGATCAGCCAGCTTGGCCTGCGGCGACTCCATACTCGCCGTTCGCTTCTTTTTAGTCGTCCGCTTCTTTTTACTCGGCGACACAGGTGCGCTGGTGGCCACCAGCACCGGACTCCTAGGAGTCGCAGCCGACCTAGCGAACGGATTCGCAACCGTTCGCGGGGTCGTCGGGGCCTTACCCCGGTCCTCGTCCATTCTCACGGCGATCGAATCGATCGAAATCGATGGGCGTCCGGTCCGAAGAAGAAGTCCTTCTCGACGCCCCTATAAGAGGCGCCGACAGCGACAACGAACGTGCCCGGTAGCAGCGGCAGGGATTTCGACGGTCACGATCGATGTCGCCGGATCCGACGATTATGTGGGGGGGGGGTCCGATGACGTCACTCCACGGGGGGGGGGCGACGGTTGACGGAACCCTCGCAGAACAAAAGTACAAAAGCCACTCGGGCACACAGCACTGAGTACAAATTCACCGAAGCTCCTAGTGGGCACAGCGCACCGGGATTTTTTTAAAAAAATTGTACATATAAACTCCTGTCCAACACAGCGCACGATTAGAGGAAAATCGAATTTAAAGACAGTGTTCAGCGGGAGGCCGAAACCGACAAAAATGTTCGGAATCGGGGAGCTACCTCCTTCACACACACAGCACTCCCGCACACAAAGACACAATATAAAGTTAAACAAGATTTAATTTTAATTTGCGGCCCACGTCTAGGTAGCCGTCAATGATAAAATAAAAGCACCTACCTCCCTTTAACACTGTTTGGTCCTGAACTGGCCAGAAGTCCAGGAAAATCCTAGAAAAAACCCCCAAATTGGGGGAAGAGGGGAGGGGGGCCCGAGAGGGCACCCTCCTGACACTTGTCCCGAGGGAAAACACTGAGAAATACGGGAAACACACTGACCGATCGGAGGCGAAGACACAAAACACAGCACAATTCCTTCCTCCTGAGAGTCACGAGGCGTTCAAATCGCACGACCCCCCCTGGAAAGGAGGGGGGGAGGGGTCGGGGACCCGACAAATGAACTGGGATGACTATCCCGAAACTTTCCACTCCCGATGTATGTAATTGCGGGTAGGCGAAAAACACGAAAGAATTAAAGAAAACGAAATAACACGACGAATGTTCCGTCGCAGAGCGGAACGCAAAACACGACCGTTCGCGGCAACGGTTGCGCCCGGGACAGACAAACCCACCTCTGACCCGGGTAGTTGCAGCGACTTGTGGTCGCTATATCTACCCTCTCACGCATTGTCTCAAAATTACCCGAGACGCACCAGAAGGGCGCGCCCGGGCGGGTCTAGCAAAAGGACCCCCGCGAGTCTGTCCCTATCTCCCTCCCTCGTGCCATATGGATAAATAGAAACTTATAGGCCTACTTAATATAACTTACACACTACATGGCGAGAGAGAGATAGGACGGTAAGGTAGGAAAAGGGAAGGGGCGTCGGTGTCGGGTGAAACATCTGAAACATAAACAAAATCATTAAAAGCTTAAATCTAACATGCACTTAAACTATAAACTTAACTAATGCGGTCCATGTCCAACACAACACAACACTCACCTTCCGCGGATTCCCACCAGCGCGCCGGGGCCCGGGTGGCGGTACCGGTTCCCACGTTAAGGGAAAGAAGACGAAACAAACAACGGGCGATTCCGGGCGAGGTAACCGCGCGTCACTCTATGTAATAGACAAACTAAAATTACAGAAAGCTCGAGGGTCCGGGGAGCTCCCCGAGGGGAACGCCCGGTCCTTCCAATCGTTCCCATTTATCGACCCAGCTCTGAACGAAACGCTTGAACGCCGCGAAATTATCTTTGTTCCGGACGAAGTCCGAAAACCAAACCGGGTTAAAGCACTCACCGAGGCTGTCCAAGAGGACGCCTCGCTCGTCGTCTAAGAACCCGCACGACCAAATAATGTGCTCGGCCGTTTGATCGCCGTACCCACAAGGGCACCGGGGGTCCTCGGCAAGCCCAAATTCAGCAAGCTTTCCTCTGAGCCTGGATAACTCTTAGGAGGCCCGATTTCCAGCACCTAGGAAAGTGACCAATCTCGACACATCTCTGCATCACAACGGTCACCTCCCATCGGGCGTACTTCCAAACGTTCTGAATGATAGTGCTCGTCATATTATCTATACCGGGAGCCTTCTTTGCCGAGAGCGCGCCAACGATACCGTCTATCTCCTCAGCCGTAACAGCGGAATAGTCTGGTGCGGATGACGGTAGGGGCGCGAAAGCTCTAATTTGGCGATGGTGAACGTTCTCGCCTAGGACGCTGTCCGAGGGGACAAGGGACTCCAGAAGGGAGCTGATGGTATCGCGAATACTAAGGGAGGCAACCCCGTCAGTGACAATACTGGCGAGGTGTCGGTCTCCTCCTTGACCGGACTTTTGCATGACGCTCAAAACTTGCCAAGGGTTGGTGTTACCTAGCTCTGAGACCCAGTTACGCCAGGACTCAGTCTTTGCCCGACGAATCTCTGTGTGGTAAGCATGGCGGGTGCGGGACATCTCGAGGCGAAGTTCTGCTGCCCTCGCAGCGGTGGCGGCACCTCTCCTGACGGCTCCGAACTTCCTATAGGCCCGACGGAAACTCAGTCTAAGGTCATTAAGAAGGGGTGTCCACCACGGGGTGTTGAAGTTCGAGCCTGGCTTTTTCCTACCTAGCGAGTGTTCGCAAACACTGGTGACCGTCTGGTCAAAAACTTGTCCGAGGACACTAGGGTGGGTGGAGGACGGATCTGGGAAGTCGCGAAAGCCCTCAGAGAGAGCGTCACCGAATTTCTCCCAATCAACGTTTTCACCGGCCCGATACCGCCAAAGACGCTTCGGTGGGAGCGGGATTTCCCTGCCCACACGAAACGTAATGAGCCGGTGATACGAAGAGCTGGCCGTTTCATGCACTACCCAATCGCGAATGTCTTTCCCCAGGCCCGGGGTGCACAGGGTTAGGTCAATATTACTGACCCCTGTTGGACCGAAGTAGGTGTGAGGCTGACCAGGAGCGTTAACTATGTGCAGTCCATAGGACGCAATAAGCTCCTCAACAGCCTCGTCCCTACCCGGATCATGCCCAGGCCTAGGGTCAAACCAGGCGGAGGACCGAGCGTTAAAATCCCCAGCGACGATGACGTGCTTACCGCGCAGTCCGTCGAGGGCCCTAGCCAGTCCGGCTACGTGGGGGCCAACGTCGTGACTGAACTGAAAATAAACGGAGATGAGATACAGCTCGTGGCCGGACACGGAAATCGCCGCACAGACACGGTGCTCGTCGGATAGATGGTCCAGTAGGAGGGGTCGCACCGAACTCTCGTTCACTACGATCCCCGCCATCGGACGGTTTTCTTTTTCGAGCACCATGCCCGGGCGGCCGATCCCGCAGGTCCTACCGAACGCGGAATACTGTTCTTGTATAAAACCTACCGTGACTCTATTCTCCTCGAGAAGCTTCCCAAACTCCGCGGTCACCGCTCTGCTCCGTTGCAAGTTCTGCTGTGCCATGACGATATTGGCTCGACTATCCATAGTTAGTCGAGTTCGCCACCCGCTCCACGGCGCGCTGGTAGGCACCGCACTCGGACGAGCCCGTCCTATGTCGGGCGTCTTTCTTGAGCCTCGAACAAGTTGCACACTTAGGTGCGTCACCACGCACAGGGCAGGCGTCTGCGGCATGCCCAGGGGAGGCGCAGTGGCCACAGATCTGGATGCTTTCAGTGCATCTGGTCTGGCTGTGCCCATTGAGGTGGCACTTGTGGCACCTTAGTGCCCCAAAGTAATCCCTCACTCTACAGGCGCTCCAGTCGAGGTAGGCGCGACCCTCCTCAAGCAGAATGCGCCTCGCGGTCGGGTGGATCATATAGACGCACTGCATTGCGTCCCCGGAGCGCGGGCCAAAGACGAAAGCCCTCTTGAAGGTGGCGTGAAACTCGCTCTTGGTCAAGTCAGACAGACCCGAGATGTTCTGGTCCCAGACCAGCTCCGCAACCCTCTTCTCGTCCAGCTCCCTGGGGATGTCATGAATGACGATTCGAGGAAGCCGCCCACGGGGCTCCACTGACTTGAGGCCCGCCGTCTTCAGTTTCTCTTCCGCACCTCTCAGGCGGTCCAGACCTTCTTTGGTGGCCGTCTGAAGAAGGACGCCAGCCCTGGCGACCTTCCGGACGACCACCGGACGGAACCCGTCCTCCCTCGGGTCGAGCACTTTCATTAGGGCCGCCTTGGTCGTCTCCGACGTGGCGGCAGCATCCTCCTTTTCCGGATAGATGACGACCGTCGGCCGCTGGGGCGGGACGGTCCTCTTCTGCCCACCAATGGTCATCACCGGGGCTGAGCTGAGAAGCTTGTCCCGGTAGGAGACAGGGGCAGTCTCGCCCCTCGGAGCCGCCGCGGTAACGGCGGTCTCGACGCTCTTGAGGCGGCCGTGAGCGAGCTCGCAGACGGCCGCGTGTCTTCCAGCAATATTGCTGAAGAGACCAGTCAGATGACCGACGCGGTTCAGGATCCTCCGCTGCTCTTTGTTGATCCTGGCCAGCTGCTCCTTATTCAACCGAGAGTTATGCTCTGTGCAAACTCCCATCATTTCTCCTAGAGCCGCACTGATTTCGGCCGCAGCCAAACCGAAGTCCGACATCGTCGGAACGCTCTCTGGGGCAGGGCAGGCCACAGGCAGGACATCCAGAGGCACCGCAGGAGAGCCGCCTAGGGCAGAAGCCAGCCGCTCGATCGCCACAGTCAACGGCGGCGCCACAGGGTTGCCCCCGTGGTTCACCTCAGCAATATATAGGCATCAGACTTAACCCACCACATTCCCGGATAGTTGCAACGACTTGGGGTCGTTATATCTATCCTCGCAAGACAAAGATATTAACTCCGACGCACCTGAAGGGTGCTACGAAGCGGGTCAGAGAACACACAAAGGACCCTCGCGCGTCTGTCCCTGTCTCCCTCTCTCGAGCCTTAGAAAACAGGAGTAAAAACCTAACACACTTAAAGGCCTAATTAAAACTAACATGCAAGGCAAGAGAGAGACAGGACGGTAAAGAAAGGAAAGTCAGGAGGGAGGTCGGTGCAGGGGACAGCTTATCTGTAACATAAAACATAATTACAAGACTTATATACACAAGAAAGAAAACTTAACACTAAAATGGTCCATGTCCATACACCAGGCACAGCACTCCGAGGGGGATGGATGACACCAGCAGGCAGGGGTCCAGGTAGCCGGTCCGGTTCCCACTCATAGGGAAGGGAAAAACGAAAAGAAAACAACGAGCGACTTCGGGCTAGGAAACTCGCGCGTCTCTCTTCGAGAAGTTAAACCGCGGGTTCGGGAAGCTCCTCGAGGGGAACGCCCGGCCCTCCTAAGAGATCCCACTTGGACACCCAACTCTGCACGAAAACCCTGAAAGCATTAAAATTAACACTATTCCGAACAAGTTCGGAATACCACGCAGGCGTCGCACAATCATGCAGGCTGTCCAACATAACCACACGTTCGTCACACAAAAATCACAAAACCAAATAACATGCTCGACAGTTTGAGCACCTCGACCGCAGGGACACCAGGGGTCACGGGAAAGCCCAAATTCAGCAAGCTTTCCTCTGAGCCTCCCATGGCCCCCTACCAGCTGCGTAGTGAAGTGGTCAAACACCAGGAAGTCACTCTTCATACGGTCCTCAATGGAAGGGAAAAAAGAGTGGGTCAGACGACCCGTACCCCCTTGATCCCAACGTTCTTGCCAAACACGCAGACTCTCTTTCCGAAGGCTTGTGTGACATACCCTGAGAAGAGTTTCGCTAGGGTCGACGGTGATCGAGAAATACTCGACCGTTAACCCTTTGCGAACGCGAGATTTTGCGGACGACTCTAACACCTCCAGGTCGGCCGGGAGGACCCCGGCGATAACGGGCAATGCCAGCGTGGACGTGGTCCTATACGCGCCGGTCATCCCAATTAGAGGTAAACGCTGACCTCGCAAGAGCACTAGACGGACGGCATGGTGAAGAGCTTTGTGACCCCATACTCGCGCGGCGTATGTGATCTGAGACACAAAGACGGAACGGTAAATTAATTTTAGAGCAGGAAACCGTAGGCCCCAAGAGGCACGGCTGACACTACGCAGGCTTAGGAACAGGTTGCGAGCCTTGCTAACCATCGTTTTGGCATGCCTGACATACGTGAGGGAAGGATCTAAAAGGACACCGAGGTATCTCACGGTCTCAGGGAAAGCCACTGGAGAATTGTCGAACCTAAGGAAAGGGGCCCGAGCGAATTTGCCTTTCAGCATCATCGCTTGGGTTTTCCCCGGAGAGAAGGATAGCTTGTTCCTTCGTCCCCATCCGGAGATGAGTTCGAAGCAGCAAGCCGCCTTCCTTTCCAATTCGGCCCGACTGTTACCACCAATCAGCAGCAGTCCATCGTCCGCGTAACCATCGATGGTACACCCGTCTGGGAGGGGAAGGCTCAAGAGATCATCGAACAGAATATTCCAGAAATCTGGACCCAGTACGGAACCCTGGGGGCAACCGATGCTTACCAGCTTGTCGACAATATCGGACCCGTAAGAGATAGAAACAGTACGGTCTTGGAAGTAACTGCGCACCAGGCGCATCAAATTGGCCGGACATTGTTTGGCACGGAGCTTGCACAAGATCATAGGCCACCAGGCGTTATCAAACGCACCCGCGATGTCGAGAAAAACACCGAGACAATATTTGCCATTATAGGCAGAGCACCAATTTAGCGCAAACAATAAGGCGTCCTCTGTGGATTTTCCCCGAACGAATCCAAACTGCCGGTCGCTGAGGGGAGACAGAGTCTCGCCCAACCTATTGCGTACGAGCATCTCCAAAACCTTACCGAAAATCGGCAAGAGAGTGATGGGCCTGTACGCCTTAGGGTCAGACCTTGGCTTGTCATTACCTTTGGGGATGATCCGCAGAAGACCAGACTTCCAGCAACGGGGGAAATGCCCGACCTCAACACATTTCTGCATTAAGACAGTCATCTCCCATCTAGCGAATTTCCAGACGTTCCTCACTATGGTGCTCGTAATATTGTCTATTCCCGGAGCCTTCTTTGTCGATAGGGAACCAATGATCAAGTCAATCTCCTCGGCCGTGACGGCAGAAGAATTTGGCACAGGTGATTCCAAAGGGGCAAGGGCGCGAATCTGGCGATGGTGGGCACTGTCGTTACTCAAATCATCCGAAGGGACGAGAGACTCCAGAAGGGAGCATAGCGTATCGTGAATACCGATTGTGACACCCTCTCCCGTTACGATACTGGAGAGGTGCCGGTCTCCTCCTTGACCGGACTTCTGCAAAACGCTCTTGACGTGCCAGGGGTTAGTGTTGCCTAGTTCGGAGACGAAGCTTCGCCAGGACTCAGTTTTCGTGCGACGAATTTCAGCATGGTAAGCTCGGCGTGCAGCGGATAACTCAAGGCGAAGTTGATCGGTGCGATCGGGAGAGGCAGCGCCCCTCCTGACTGCTCCAAATTTCCTATACGCGCGACGGAAACGGAGTCTGAGATCATTAAGGATGGGCGTCCACCAAGGAGAATTTAACTTCTTACCCGGCTTTCTTCTCCCTAGGACTTCATTACACACGCGGGTGACGGTATTATCGAAATGAGTACTAAGAATATCAGGGTGGCAGGAGGACGGGTCAGGAAAGTCACTAAAGCCCTCAGAAAGGGCCCAGCCGAAACTCAGTATTCTCTCAGTCAGTATTCTCTCCTGTCTTGTAACGCCAAAGGCGTTTCGGTGGCAAAGGAATGTCCCTCCCTAATCGAAACGTGATGAGACGATGGTCGGAGGAACTGGCTGTCTCGTGGACTTTCCACGCGAAAAGGTCTCTCCCCAAACCAGGAGTACACAGGGTTAGGTCAATGTTACTAACCCCTGTCGGACCGAAATAGGTATGGGGCTGCCCCGGAGTGTTGACAATATGCAGTCCATAGGACGCTATCAGCTCCTCTACAGCCTCGTCCCTATCCGGATCATAACTCGGTCTGGGGTCGAACCAGGCTGAGGACCGAGCGTTGAAATCCCCCCCAATGATAATGTGCTTACCGCGGAGGGCATCCAGGGCCCGGATGAGTCCATTGATGTGGGGACCCACAGCGTCGCTGAACTGGAAGTATACAGAAATGAGGTACAGCTCGTGACCGGCCACGGAGACAACAGCACAGACGCGATGCTCGTCGGATAGATGGTCCAATAGCAGGGGCCGCACTAAACTTTCGTTTATTACGATACCCGCCATCGGACGAAGACCCTTCTCGAGCACAACTCTGGGGTAGTCGAGACCCCGAGTCCTGCCACGAAACGTGTACTGTTCCTGTATAAATCCGATGACTGCATTATTGTCCTCGAGAAGCTTCCCGAACTCTGCCGTAGCTGCCCTGCTGCGTTGGAGATTCTGCTGCGCCATGGAAAAATTACCTCGACTATCCATAGTTGGTCGAGATAGCCACCCGTTCAACCGCCCGCTGGTAGGCGCCGCACTCAGATGAGCCGGTCTTGTGGGCTGCCTCCTTCCTCAGCCGCGTGCAAGTGGCACACTTCGGATCCTCGGCCTTCTTGGGGCAATCGCTCGAGTCGTGCCCAGGCGAGGCGCAATGACCGCACGTCTGCACGGTCTCGGAGCAGCCTTTAAGGCTGTGCCCGTACATTTGACACTTGTGGCACCGAAGTGCCCCAAAGTAATCACGTACCTTGCACGCGCTCCAGTCCAAGTAGGCGCGCCCCTCTTGCAAGAGGACACGCCTGACAGACGGGTGAACCATGTAGACGCACTGCATCACGTCACCAGTGCGCTTCCCGAAAACGAAAGCCCGTTTGAAGGTCGAGGAAAACTCCCCCTTCGCCAGCTCACACGCCCCAGAAATGTTCTGATCCCAAATGAGATCAGCCACCCTCTTCTCATCCAGCTCCCTCGAAATGTCGTGAATCACGATCCGGGGGAGACGCCCACGAGGCTCGACGGTCTTCAGGCCGGCGGTCCTCAGCTTCGGCTCAGCCAAGCGGAGCCTCTCCATACCCTCCTTGGTGGAGGTCTGGAGCAAGACTCCAGCGCGGGCCACCTTGCGGACGACCACGGGCTGGAACCCGTCTCCCGCAGGGCTGAGTACTTTGAATACGGCGGCCTTGGTCGCCTCCGAAGTCGCAGCGGCATCTTCCTTCTCCGGGTAGAACACCACGGTGGGGCGCTGGGCCGGGACGGTCCTTGTCATCCCTCCAATCCTCATCGTTGGGGCGGAGAGGAGCTTGTCCCTGTAGGACACAGGGGCACCCTCCGTCCTGGCAGGGGCAGCGGCGACGGCGGAGACCACTTCCTGAAGGCGGCCGTTAGCGAAGTCGCTGATGGCCGCATACCTTCCCGTGGCGTCGGAGTGCATGGCCGAGAGTTGGCCGACCCGGCGCAGGATCTCATACTGCTCCACGTTGATGCGGGCCAACTGATCCTTGTTGAGGCGCGCGTTGTTCTCAACGCAGATGCTCATCACTGCGTTGAGGGCCGCCTGTATGGCGGCCACGACTCCATCAGCGTCCAAGGACGCCGGCACAGCAACACTGGGCGTGGTGGGAGACGTCATGGTCTCCTCCAGGGGCACATCGCGGGAGAAGGGTCCCGGACCAGAGGCCGGAAGCCGGACCGTCGCCGTCAGCGGCGCCACCGCAGGGTTACCCCCGCGGCTCACCTCAGCATCCGACTCAGACGAGTCGGAGCTGGACGACCCGACGTGGACCAGCTTGGCCACCGGAGGGGACTCCATTGTCGCAGTCCTCTTCTTCTTTGAGCCCTTCTTCTTCTTCCCGGGCGAGGGTCCCGGGGAGACGTCAGACGACAACACGGAAGCTTGAGGCGGGCTGCGGGGGGTCACTTGCGACCGCAAGAAAGGATTCGGGCCACTTAGGGGAGTGGCCGGGACCTTATCCTTATCCTGGTCCATGGCCAGGATAGGGAAGAGCCTTCAGTTCTTCCCGACGCGCGAAACTCAGGAGAAAATAAAATGTGTATGGAGTAAAAACGTACACAATGTCGATAAATCGTCACAAAAACAAAACTTAAACCAGACCAGAAACCTGGATTCACTCCCGAACTTCCCGAAAAACCGCAAGACCCCCCCCTAGGGATTAGGGGGGGAAGATTAACACCTTTACTGGAACTCAGGGAGCACTTTTGCAAAAATTTTTAACAAAATGTATGTAACAGAAGGTAGGCTTTTTCAGCCAACACGAAAATTAATACTGCAGAGCACGGTACGCAGAGCGGAACGAAAACACGTCCGTTCGCGCGAACGGCCGAGCCCGAAGTGATGAAGATAGGCATCAGACAAACCCACCTCTGACCCGGGTAGTTGCAGCGACTTGTGGTCGCTATATCTACCCTCTCACGCATTGTCTCAAAATTACCCGAGACGCTCCGGAAGGGCGCGCCCGGGCGGGTCTAGCAAAAGGACCCCCACGAGTCTGTCCCTATCTCCCTCCCTCGTGCCATATGGATAGAAGAAAACTTACAGGCCTACTTACTATTTAACTTAAACTCTACATGGCGAGAGAGAGATAGGACGGTAAGGTAGGAAAAGGGAAGGGGCGTCGGTGTCGGGTGAACATCTGAAACATAAGCAGATCATTAAAAACTTATATCTAACATGCACTTAAACTATTACTAAACTAATGCGGTCCATGTCCAACACAACACAACACTCACCTTCCGCGGATTCCCACCAGCGCGCCGGGGCCCGGGTAGCGGTACCGGTTCCCACGTTAAGGGAAAGAAGACGAAACAAACAACGGGCGATTCCGGGCGAGGTAACCGCGCGTCACTCTATGTAATAGACAAACTAAAATTACAGAAAACTCGAGGGTCCGGGGAGCTCCCCGAGGGGAACGCCCGGTCCTTCCAATCGTTCCCATTTATCGACCCAGCTCTGAACGAAACGCTTGAACGCCGCGAAATTATCTTTGTTCCCAGCTCTGCGACCTCTAAGTCCGCCGGAAGGACTCCGGCAATCACGGGCAGGGCGAGTGTCGACGTCGTCCTATACGCCCCAGTCATGGCTACTAAAGGGATCCTCTGACCGCGAAGAAGGGTGATCTTTACGGCCCCAAGCTTGGCTCTGTGGCCCCACACTCGCGCCGCGTAGGTAATCTGAGCCACAAAGACGGCACGGTAAATGGACTTAAGCGCTGGGTATTTAAGACCCCACTTAGTCCTACTGACTTTACGCAACGCCATGAAAAGGTTTCGAGCCCTGTCAACCATCATTTTGGCGTGCTTAGCGAAAAGAAGCGAGGAATCTAACAGGAGACCGAGGTACTTAACCGTATCGGGGAAAGCCACTGTGGAATTATCAAACCGAAGGTGGGGCTTCCTGGCGAGTTTGCCTTTCAGCATCATCGCCTGGGTCTTGCCGGGTGAGAAAGTTAGCTTATTCCTCCGAGCCCATTCGAGAATGAGCTCAAAGCAACGAGCCGCCTTCCTCTCTACTTCAATCCGACTATTTCCACTGATCAGCAGCAGACCATCGTCAGCGTACCCGGTCATAGTGCATCCGTCTGGTAGGGGGAGGCTCAAAAGGTCGTCAAACAAGACGTTCCAGAAGTCGGGGCCCAGGACGGAACCCTGGGGGCACCCCATGCTTGCCTTGTCGACTATCTCAGACCCGTACGTGATAGAGACTGTGCGTTCTTCGAAGTAACTCCGAACTAGACGCAGGAGATTTGCAGGACACTGTTTGGCGCGAAGCTTACACAGGATCATCGGCCACCACGCATTGTCGAAAGCCCCGGAGATGTCCAGGAACACAGCAAGGCAATACTTGCTACCGCAGGAAGCACTCCACTCCAGCGCATAGGAAATCGCGTCCTCCGTCGACCTACCCTTGACGAAACCAAACTGTCGGTCGCTTAGGGGAGACAGAGTCTCATCCAACCTGTTGCGCACCAGCACCTCCAAGATCTTGCCGAAAATCGGCAATAACGTGATGGGCCGGTACGCTTTGGGGTCTGACCTTGGTTTGTCGTTCCCTTTGGGGATAACTCTTAGGAGGCCCGACTTCCAGCACCTAGGAAAGTGACCAATCTCGACACATTTCTGCATCACAACGGTCACCTCCCATCGGGCGTACTTCCACACGTTCTGAACGATTGTGCTCGTCATATTATCCATACCGGGAGCCTTCTTAGCTGAGAGCGCGCCTATGATTCCGCCTATCTCCTCAGCCGTGACAGTGGAAGAAACTGGTGCGGATGACGGTAGGGTCGCGAAAGCTCTAATTTGCCGATGGTGAACGTTCTCGCCTAAGACGCTGTCCGAGGGGACAAGGGACTCCAGAAGGGAGCTGATGGTATCGCGAATGCTAAGGGAGGCAACCCCGTCAGTAACAATACTGGCGAGGTGTCGGTCTCCTCCTTGACCGGACTTCTGCATGACGCTCAAAACCTGCCAAGGGTTGGTGTTACCTAGCTCTGAGACCCAGTTCCGCCAGGACTCAGTCTTTGCCCGACGAATCTCTGTGTGGTAAGCATGGCGGGTGCGGGACATTTCGAGGCAAAGTTCTGCTGCCCTCGCGGCGGTGGCGGCACCTCTCCTAACGGCTCCGAACTTCCTATAGG
The DNA here is from genome assembly GCA_020383195.1 of Neomicropteryx cornuta. NCBI lineage: Eukaryota > Metazoa > Arthropoda > Insecta > Lepidoptera > Micropterigidae > Neomicropteryx > Neomicropteryx cornuta. Next base: position 4,285,455 of record JAHKQU010000034.1, on the reverse strand, counting down.
CCCGACGAAAGCTAAGTCTAAGGTCATTTAGAACGGGTGACCACCACGGGGTGTTGAAGTTCGAGCTAGGCTTTTTCCTACCTAGCGAGTGTTCGCAGACACTGGTGACCGTCTGGTCGAAAACTTGTCCGAGGACACTAGGGTGAGTGGAGGATGGATCTGGGAAGTCGCGAAAGCCCTCAGAGAGAGCGTCACCAAATTTCTCCCAATCAACGTTATCACCGGCCCGATACCGCCAAAGACGCTTCGGTGGGAGCGGGATTTCCCTGCCCACACGAAACGTAATGAGCCGGTGGTCCGAAGAGCTGGCCGTTTCATGAACAACCCAATCGCGGATGTCTTTCCCCAGGCCCGGGGTGCACAGGGTTAGGTCGATATTACTGACCCCTGTTGGACCGAAATAGGTATGAGGCTGACCAGGAGCATTAGCTATGTGCAGTCCATAGGACGCAATAAGCTCCTCAACAGCCTCGTCCCTACCCGGATCGTGCCCAGGCCTAGAGTCAAACCAGGCGGAGGACCGAGCGTTAAAATCCCCGGCGACGATAACATGTTTGCCGCGCAGTTCGTCGAGGGCCCTAGCCAGTCCGGCTACGTGAGGGCCAAAATCGTGACTAAACTGGAAATATACAGAGATAAGATAAAGCTCGTGGCCGGACACGGAAATCGCCGCACAGACACGGTGCTCGTCGGACAGATGGTCCAGTAGGAGGGGACGCACCGAACTCTCGTTCACTACGATCCCCGCCATCGGACGGTTTCCTTTTTCGAGCACTATGCCCGGTCGGCCGATCCCGCAAGTCTTACCGAACGCGGAATACTGTTCCTGTATGAAACCTACCGTGACTCTATTCTCCTCGAGAAGCTTCCCAAACTCCGCGGTCGCCGCTCTGCTCCGTTGTAGGTTCTGTTGTGCCATGACGATGGAGGCTCGACTATCCATAGTTAGTCGAGTTCGCCACCCGCTCCACGGCGCGCTGGTAGGCGCCGCACTGCGCCGAACCCGTCTTATGGCAGGCGTCCTTCTTCAGGCGCGAACATGTGGCACATTTAGGTGCCTCAGCACGCCTAGGGCAAGCATCAGCTGCATGCCCGGGGGAGGCGCAGTGGCCGCAGATCTGTGCGGTCTCCGTGCATCTACCCTGGCTGTGCCCGTAGAGGTGACACTTGTGGCACCTGAGTGCCCCAAAATAATCACGAACTCTGCAGGCACTCCAGTCGAGGTACGCCCTTCCCTTGTCCAATAAAACACGCCTCGCGGTAGGGTGTATCGCGTATACACACTGCATTACGTCCCCCGAACGTGGGCCGAAGACAAAAGCCCTCTTAAACGTGCTGAGGAACTCAGCCTTTGTCAGGTCACGTTCGCCCGAGACATTTTGCTCCCAGACGAGCTCGGCCACCTTTGTTTCATCGAGTTCCCGCGGAACGTCGTGAATGACGATCCTCGGGAGTCTTCCACGGGGTTCCACGGTCTTAAGCCCGGCGTTCCTCAGCTTGGCTTCGGCTCCTCGCAGGCGGTCGAGGCCTTCCTTGGTCGCCGTCTGTAGAAGGATGCCAGCCCTGGCGACCTTCCTGACGACGACCGGGCGGAAGCCATCCTCCTTGGGGTCGAGGGCCTTCATGAGGGCCGCCTTGGTCGTCTCCGACGTGGCGGCAGCATCCTCCTTCTCCGGGTATATGACGACCGTCGGCCGCTGGGGCGGGACGGTCCTCATCTGTCCACCGATGTTCATCACCGGGGGAGCTAGCAGCTTGTCCCGGTAAGAGACCGGCTGTACTCCGTCTGCTCTCGGGGCCGCAGCAACGGCGGTCTCGACCGACTTCAGTCGACCATCGGCGAGTGCGCTGATGGCCGCGTGCCTCCCTGCTATGTCGCTGAACAGGGCCGACATGACCCCCACGCAACGCTGAACCTCCAGTTGCTCGCCGGAAATTCTTGCCAGCTGGTCCTTGTTAAGGCGGGAGTTTTGCTCTGTGCACACTCCCATCGTCGCCTTGAGCGCCGCCTGAACGGCTGCCACGGCGATGCCAAAGTCTGTCGAAGTGGGCACGCCTCCTGGAGCAGGGCCGGTCGCGACTGGGTAGACGGGCGACGCAGCAGGGGAGCCGCTTCCACAGGCCGGGGCCGGTCGTCCGGCAGCCACCGTCAACGGCGGCACCGTAGGGTTGCCCCCGCGGTTCGCCTCAGACTCAGACTCAGAGGGTGAGTCGGAGCTGGACGTGGCCGCCAGATCAGCCAGCTTGGCCTGCGGCGACTCCATACTCGCCGTTCTCTTTTTCTTAGTCGTCCGTTTTTTTTTATTCGGCGACACGGGTGCGCTGGCGGCCGCCAGCACAGGACTCCTAGGCGTCGCGGTCGACCTAGCGAACGGATTCGCAACCGTTCGCGGGGTCGTCGGAGCCTTCGCTCTGTCTTCGTCCATTTCTTCGCCGAACGCCGAACGTCGACGAAGTTCTTCTCGACGCCCCTATAAGAGGCGCCGACAGCGGCAACGAACGTGCCCGGCGACTTCAACGGGCGGACACGTTCGATGTAACCCGGTCCGACACTATTGTGGGGGGGTGACCAGTGACGTCACACCAAAGGGGGGGCGACGCTCTGCGGAACCCCCGCAGTCCAAAATCCAAAATCCGCACTGACACACAACACTGAACAATTTTTAAAAGTACCTAACGGACACAACGCACCGGGATTTAAAAGTCACAATTAAAACTCCTGTCCAACACAGCGCACACACAAATAAAATAGTCGTTAGCGTTCTGTGTCCAGCAGGAGGCCGAGACCGACAGAAAATGTTCGGACCCGAAACTACCTCCTACACGCACCACACTGAATACCTACCGACTTGGAGGTTATCGACAATAGAATTGTTCGTTGAGAAAAACTTAAACTCAAAAAGTAATATTAAAAACTAAATTGCGGCACACGTCTAGGTAGCCGACAATTTTTAGTGAGAAAATCCTACCTCCTTGAACAGTATTTGTCCTGAAAACAAGCCCTCAATCTGGCCAAAGTCCAGGGAAATCCCTTGAGGGGTGAGGGGAGCGGAGCCCGAGAGGACACCCTCCTGGCACGCACTTTATCCCGAGGGATCACTTGGGAAACGTCCTCAGAAAATTGCACTTGGCGAAAACACTGCACTTTTGACGACTTTTGAGTCCGCAGAACGTCCCGGAAAGCAATAGGCATCAGAGGCAAACCCACCACTTTCCCGGGCCGTTTTAGCGACAGAAGGTCGCCATATCGTCCACGCAATCTTACCAGAAGCTGAAAACCTAGGTGTGTGATAGGCGCACACCTAGGGGGGTCTCTAAACAGGAGACCCTCTACCTGCCTCTGTCCCCACAACCCAAATGAATGAACACAGGGCCCAAAATTTTATTTATTAAAACAATTTTCATTCGCACACTTGTACACACTACTTAGGCTACGGAAATGGTAAAACAACAATGTAAAACAACAGTATAAAATAATAACAGAAAATCAGGTAAAACAGTGTAGAAAACAGTAAAAGTAAAAATAATAAAACAGGTTATATAACAAAATAAACAAATTTGAGGATGCTCATACGGACGGATAGACACTTAACTATGGATGGCTTCACTCCAGTGCGTGGATTGTGGGGCCTAGCAGCGACGGTCGAGGGTTCCAGGATGCTAATCCCCCGCAGGGAAGGACAAAAACAAGAAACAGCGGTTTCTCGGGCGAAGAAAACCCGCATCTACCCGCTGGACTCACCACCTGAAAATAAACGCTCGGAAGATTGCCCGGGGGGGACCCCAGGGCCACTAAGCTCCTCCAATTTCTCGGTCCAGCTTCCAATGAAGCTCCTTAACGCCGCAAAGGTCTCTCTATTTCGAACCAATTCCGTATACCAAATTGGACTGAAGCCCACTATATTAGTCACTGTTGCATGCAGTTCAACCCTTTCGTTCTTCAACACCAAACATTCCCAAATTATGTGTTCCGCAGTCTGACGGCCCGCGCCACATGTACACCAAGGGTCATCAACAAGCCCGAACTCCTGGAGCTTGCCACGGAACCGTCCGTGGCCGCCAACAAATTGCGTAGAGTGGCCGTCAAAATGCAGGAACTGCTTCCTCATTCTTTCACGGACCGAGGGGAAAAACCGGTGCGTGAGCCGTCCGGTTCCCCCTGAGTCCCACCTCTCTTGCCAAACCCTGAGACTTTCCTCCCTCAGCTCCTTGCAACCACTCCGGTAGGAAGACTCCCCGGGGTCTACAGTCAGAGAAAAATATTCCGTCTGCAGACCCCTACGCAGATTAGTGCGTGCTGCACATTCTAAAACCTCCAAGTCAGCCGGCAAAACTCCCGCGATCACTGGCAGCGCTAAAGTGGAGGTGGTCCTATAGGCTCCCGTCATAGCTATTAGGGGAGCCCGCTGTCCTCTGAGTAACGCCAACCTAACTGGCGTTTTGAGGGCTCTATCAGCCCAGGTACGTGCCGCGTATGTTATCTGAGCCACAAAAACCGACCTATATATTAACTTTAACGCCGGGAAACGCAAGCCCTAAGACGTCTTACTATTTGCCCGGAGGCTCATAAATAAACCCCTAGCCTTAGCGGATACAACTTTAGCATGGTGGACGTACGTATGCGACCTGTCCATATAAAGGCCCAAATACCTCACTTGTTGCGGAAACGCAACTGGCGTCGAACCTATGCGGAAGGAGGGGAGCCTCTTGTCTAGTCTACCTTTCAGCATCAGTGCTTGTGTCTTACTCGGAGAGAAATCAAGCCTGTTTCTCAGCCCCCACTCGAGAATGAGTTCGAGACACAAAGCCGCCTTTCTCTCGAGTTCCGCTCTGCTGTTTTCCCCCACCAGCAGGAGGCCATCATCGGCATAGCCGGTGATGGTGCTCCCCTCCGGTAGAGGCAAACGAAGCAGGTCGTCGAAGAGCACATTCCAGAACTTGGGCCCGGACACTGATCCCTGCGGGCATCCTATGGAGACTTCCTTAGTGACTCTACTGGCTCCATACGTAATTGACACAGAACGATTGGTAAAATAGCTCCTAACGAGACGAAGAAGGTTAGCCGGACACTGACGATTGCGAAGTTTACATAGTATCATTGGCCACCACGCATTGTCAAAGGCCCCCGCGATGTCCAAAAATACTCCCACCACGTACCTTCCGGAATAATCCTTTGCCCATTTCTGCGCAAAGAGAATGGCGTCCTCCGTTGATAACCCTCTGGTAAATCCAAACTGCCTGTCGCTAGGTGGTGTCAAAGAAGCATCTAACCTCGTGACTACAAGACCCTCAAGAACTTTTCCCAGGATTGGTAGAAGCGTGATGGGTCTGTAGGCCTTCGGATCACTTCTCGGTTTATCATTCCCTTTGGGTATCACTCGGAGTAGGCCACTCTTCCAACAATCAGGGAAATGGCCCTCACTGACACATTTCTGCAACAGGACTGTCATTTCCCATCTTGCGTACTCCCAGACACGTTTAATAATGGCGCCTGTAAGATTGTCCATCCCAGGAGTCTTCTTCAAAGGCATGGCTTTCACTATTCTGTCTATCTCTTCAGCAGTAACATCAGCAACGTCGGCTATAGGGGACTCAACACCTGACAGCAACCGAAGTTGAAAATGATGGGGCGTGTCGTGAACGCACGAGTCCGAAGGAACCAGAGCATCCAGAAGGGTTCTTAACGTGCTGATAGTGTCGGTAGTAGCTCCCCCACCTGACACGATGCTTGAGAGGAAACGATCCCCACTAGCACCGCACTTGTCGATGACGCTCTTGACATTCCAAGGGTTGCTCCTGCCTACCTCGGTGACCCAGGATCTCCAGGATTCAGTTTTAGCTCGACGTATAGCTGCATGGTAATCAGTTCGTGAGCGCCTGAGGGCGCCTTTGAGCTGCTCCACCCGCTCCGGAGTCGCTGATCCATTCCTGACTTCACTGTATCTCCTATAGTCCCTGCGATAAACTTGCCTAAGTTCCGTCAGGGCAGGCGTCCACCAAGGGGTACTAAAACCGGTCCCTGGCTTTTTCCTGCCTATGGCCGATTCGCAGGCCCGCGAAATAGCGAGATTAAAGAAATTACCCATCTTTTCCGAGCAGCTTACGGAAGGAACCGGAAAGTCGCGCAGACCATCGGTGAGGTCCGCCTCAAATTTCTCCCAGTCCACGGAATTGGTCCGAAAATGCCATTCATTCCTCGGCAACGGGGTTATGATCCGGCTCACCTCAAAGGTGATCAGCCGATGATCAGATGAACTCCCATCCACATGCACCGTCCATCCATTCAATTCTCTCGCTATGTTCGGCGTACAGAGCGTCAGGTCCACACTGGAGGCCCCCAGCGGGCCCTGATAAGTAGGAGCCTGTCCAGGCAGGTTGACCACATGCAGCCCGTAGGTTGCGATCAACTCCTCGACAGCCTCCCCCCTCTCAGGGTGCCGATGAGCTGGTCCGAGGTTATGCCAAATCGGCGAGTGAGCGTTAAAGTCACCCGCGATTATCACGCATTTGCCTCGTAGAGCGTCCAGCGCCCGCGAGAGACCCTCAATATGGGGCCCGACCTCGTGATTAAACTTGAAGTAGACCGAGATAAGGTAGAGCTCATACCCTCCCACTGTGATCGAGGCACAGACGCGGTACTCGTCGGAGAGGTGATCCAGAAGCAGAGGTCGCGTCAAACTTTCGTTTACCACGATCCCCGCCCTCGGATGTGGCCCCTTCTCAAGCACAACGCCCGGACGCCCGATACCCCGGGTCCTACCCCGGAACGTATATTGTTCCGAGACAAAACCCACATCTAAGGAGCCCTCCTCGAGCAATCTTCCGAACTCCGCGGTCACGGCCCTGCCATTCTGCAGGTTCAGTTGTCCGCATCTAATCCTACGTTGGGGACTATGCCCCATATTCCGTCGTCTGAAGCACCCTGTCCACCGCTCGCTGGTAGGCCTCACAATCCGCTGAGCCCGTAGCGTGGGCCGCCACCTTCCTAAACCTTGCGCAAGTAGCACACTTTGGCGGGGCCGACCTATTCGGGCAGTCCTTCCCGGTGTGCCCAGACGTCGCACAGTGCTCGCAGGTGTCAACCTTGTCCGGGCATAGCTTGCCTATATGCCCGTATAGGTGGCAACGGAAACACCTGGTCGCACCGACATAATCCCGCACCCGGCAGGACGACCAATCAAGGTAGGCCCTACCCTCAGCCAGCAAGACCTTCCTTACAGAAGGTTCAACCACCCACACGCACTGGACGACGTCCCCAGTTCTCGGACCGAACGCAAATATCTTCTTCGTCGAAGCCATGAAAGCTGCCTTGCCAAGGGCACACTTTCCCTCAACATTCTGGTGCCAAAGCCTGTCTTTAACTGCCTCCTCGGTCAGTTCCCTGGGGACGTCGTGGATCACCATCCTCGGCAGTCTCCCCTTCGGCTCGACGGTCCTCAGTCCCGCGCCCCTGAGCTTTGTCTCCGCGGCCTTGATCCTTTCCAGCCCCTCTTTAGTAGAGGTCTGGACGAGGACGCCTGCTCTACCCACCTTCCGGACCGTGACTGGCCTAAAGCCGTCAGCCGAAGGGTCAAGCGCTTTAAGGAGCGCCGCTTTCGTCTTCTCGCTGGTGGCCTCCGCGTCCTCCTTCTCGGGGTAGACCACCACAGTTGGCCGCTGGGGCGGAACAATCCGCCTCTGGCCCTGGACTTGAACCGCCACCCCTCTCTTAGCTATTTCTCCATAGGTGGGCTTAGAGGACTCCAATCCCTGCCCAAGGCCCACAGTGGCTTCCAATTTACCCGCTAGATCCTTCAGCTCTCCAGAGGCTAGGCTGTTCACCGCCTCCAGTTGGCCAAGGGTACGGGCGTGTACCGTTGCTAGTTCCCCGGCGATCCGCAGGATCCTCATTCCCTCGCAAGCAATTCGGCTTTGCTGCTCCTTGTTCAGCCTCGCAGTCTTCTCGTTGCAGACCCCTTACACCACCTTCAGGGCCTCCTCGATCCCCCGGAGGAAACCGTGGAGAGCGGAGCCCTCTCCTATCGGGGCACCAGGAGCAGGCACAATCGCCGAAACTTTCTCGACGCTCGCCGGGCCCACCGAACCCTCAGCCTCCATATCCGAACCCTCCGAGGAGGTGTCCGATTCACTGTCGTCCCGGACTACCACCGTCTTCGGTGACTCTACGCTCTTGGCCCTCTTCTTTGACCTGGGCGATTTCCTGAACTTCCTCTTCTTCGCAATACCCTCACTCAGGTCAGGTGAGGCCCCAACGGCCGCCCTAGGCGTAGTAGCTTGGGTCCCAGCCGGAGGAGACCGCGATATCATCGTCGACCTCCCAGCAAACGGACTCGCCTTCATGTAATCCTCGGGCCTCTGCCCCTTAGAGCCACCAGGCTCGTCCTTATCACCCATCTCGTCCAACGACAAATTATTTAATTAATAAAATTAAATCAAAAATTTTGATCCGGGCTACGGTTCTTCTCGCCCTTCTAATGTAGTTCCGGACAGCCGCAACGAGCGTGCCCGACGAAACCGACGGGCGGACACGTTCGATGTGTCCGGCCTAGCCTCTTGTATGCGGGGTGGGGCGATTACGTCACCGGCAGCAGGGGGGCAAAGACGACGGCAGCGGAACCCTCGCAACACCGACCAAGCGCGAGTCGGACACAGCGCAACAGGACACAAACAAAAACAAATGCACGGGAACACAAAGCACCGAGTTCAAAAGTTACAGCAAAAGTAAAATCACGGCGAACACAGCGCACAAGTTCAAAATCCGACACTCCCTCCGAACACAGAGCACCAACGACAAAACCCCCCGGAGGGGGGGGGGGGAAGGAAGGGGTACGGAACCCCACCCTTGGAATTCGCACTTCACAAAGGTATTAATTTTAGCACAACTTATTAATTTTAGCACAACTTTAATTTCGCAATTAGATTAGATAGGCATCAGACTTAACCCACCACATTCCCGGATAGTTGCAACGACTTGGGGTCGTTATATCTATCCTCGCAAGACAAAGATAGTAACTCCGACGCACCTGAAGGGTGCTACGAAGCGGGTCAGAGAACACACAAAGGACCCTCGCGCGTCTGTCCCTGTCTCCCTCTCTCGAGCCTTAGAAAAACAGGAGTAAAAACCTAACACACTTAAAGGCCTAATTAAAACTAACATGCAAGGCAAGAGAGAGACAGGACGGTGAAGAAGGAAAGTCAGGAAGGAGGTCGGTGCAGGGGACAGCTTTCTGAAACATAAAACATAATTACAAGGCTTATACACAAGAAAAACTTAACACCAGATGCTTAACTTAGGCATCAGACAAACCCACCTCTGACCCGGGTAGTTGCAGCGACTTGTGGTCGCTATATCTACCCTCTCACGCATTGTCTCAAAATTACCCGAAACGCTCCGGAAGGGCGCGCCCGGGCGGGTCTAGCAAAAGGACCCCCGCGAGTCTGTCCCTATCTCCCTCCATCGTGCCATATGGATAGAAGAAAACTTACAGGCCTACTTAATATTTAACTTAAACTCTACATGGCGAGAGAGAGATAGGACGGTAAGGTAGGAAAAGGGAAGGGGCGTCGGTGTCGGGTGAAACATCTGTAACATAAGCAGAATCATTAAAAGCTTAAATCTAACATGCACTTAAACTATAAACTTAACTAATGCGGTCCATGTCCAACACAACACAACACTCACCTTCCGTGGACTCCTACCAGCGCGCAGGGGCCCGGGTAGCGGTACCGGTTCCCACGTTAAGGGAAAGAAGACGAAACAAACAACGGGCGATTCCGGGCGAGGTAACCGCGCGTCACTCTATGTAATAGACAAACTAAAATTACAGAAAACTCGAGGGTCCGGGGAGCTCCCCGAGGGGAACGCCCGGTCCTTCCAATCGTTCCCATTTATCGACCCAGCTCTGAACGAAACGCTTGAACGCCGCGAAATTATCTTTGTTCCGGACGAAGTCCGAAAACCAAACCGGGTTAAAGCACTCACCGAGGCTGTCCAAGAGGACGCCTCGCTCGTCGTCTAAGAACCCGCACGACCAAATAATGTGCTCGGCCGTTTGATCGCCGTACCCACAAGGGCACCGGGGGTCCTCGGCAAGCCCAAATTCAGCAAGCTTTCCTCTGAGCCTGCCGTGACCCCCCACAAGCTGGGTGGTATAGTGATCAAACGCGAGGAAGTCGCACTTCATCCGAAACTCGACCGATGGGAAAAATGCGAAAGTTAAACGACCGGTGCCTCCCGTTTCCCATCGCTCTTGCCAAACGCGTAGACTCTCTCTCTTCAGGCTCGCGCAACAGTCCCTGATGGAAGTAACACTGGGGTCAACAGAGATCGAGTAATATACGACCGCCAAACCTTTGCGGACGCGGGCTCTGGCCCCTGACTCTGCGACCTCTAAGTCCGCCGGAAGGACTCCGGCAATCACGGGCAGGGCGAGTGTCGACGTCGTCCTATACGCCCCAGTCATGGCTACTAAAGGGATTCTCTGACCGCGAAGAAGGGTAATCTTTACGGCCCCAAGTTTGGCTCTGTGGCCCCACACTCGCGCCGCGTAAGTAATCTGGGCCACAAAGACGGCACGGTAAATGGACTTAAGCGCTGGGTATTTAAGACCCCACTTAGTCCTACTGACTTTACGCAACGCCATGAAAAGGTTTCGAGCCCTGTCAACCATCATTTTGGCGTGCTTAGCGAAAAGAAGCGAGGAATCTAACAGGAGACCAAGGTACTTAACCGTATAGGGGAAAGCCACTGTGGAATTGTCAAACCGAAGGTGGGGCTTCCGGGCGAGTTTGCCTTTCAGCATCATCGCCTGGGTCTTGCCGGGTGAGAAAGTTAGCTTATTCCTCCGAGCCCATTCGAGAATGAGCTCAAAGCAACGAGCCGCCTTCCTCTCTACTTCAATCCGACTATTTCCACTGATCAGCAGCAGACCATCGTCAGCGTACCCGGTCATGGTGCATCCGTCTGGTAGGGGGAGGCTCAAAAGGTCGTCAAACAAGACGTTCCAGAAGTCGGGGCCCAGGACGGAGCCCTGGGGGCACCCCATGCTTGCCACCTTGTCGACTATCTCAGACCCGTATGTGATAGAGACTGTGCGTTCTTCGAAGTAACTCCGAACTAGACGCAGGAGATTTGCAGGACACTGTTTGGCGCGAAGCTTACACAGGATCATCGGCCACCACGCATTGTCGAAAGCCCCGGAGATGTCCAGGAACACAGCAAGGCAATACTTGCTACCGCAGGAAGCACTCCACTCCAGCGCATATGAAATCGCGTCCTCCGTCGACCTACCCTTGACGAAACCAAACTGTCGGTCGCTTAGGGGAGACAGAGTCTCATCCAACCTGTTGCGCACCAGCACCTCCAAGATCTTGCCGAAAATCGGCAATAACGTGATGGGCCGGTACGCTTTGGGGTCTGACCTTGGTTTGCCCTTTGGGGATAACTCTTAGGAGGCCCGATTTCCAGCACCTAGGAAAGTGACCAATCTCGACACATTTCTGCATCACAACGGTCACCTCCCATCGGGCGTACTTCCACACGTTCTGAACGATTGTGCTCGTCATATTATCCATACCGGGAGCCTTCTTAGCCGAGAGCGCGCCTATGATTCCGCCTATCTCCTCAGCCGTGACAGCGGAAGAAACTGGTGCGGATGACGGTAGGGTCGCGAAAACTCTAATTTGGCGATGATGAACGTTCTCGCCTAGGACGCTGTCCGAGGGGACAAGGGACTCCAGAAGGGAACTGATGGTGTCACGAATGCTAAGGGAGGCAACCCCGTCAGTAACAATACTGGCGAGGTGTCGGTCTCCTCCTTGACCGGACTTTTGCATGACGCTCAAAACTTGCCAAGGGTTGGTGTTACCTAGCTCTGAGACCCAGTTACGCCAGGACTCAGTCTTTGCCCGACGAATCTCTGTGTGGTAAGCATGGCGGGTGCGGGACATTTCGAGGCGGAGTTCTGCTGCCCTCGCAGCGGTGGCGGCACCTCTCCTGACGGCTCCGAACTTCCTATAGGCCCGACGGAAACTGAGTCTAAGGTCATTAAGAACGGGTGACCACCACGGGGTGTTGAAGTTCGAGCCTGGCTTTTTCCTACCTAGCGAGTGTTCGCAAACACTGGTGACCGTCTGGTCGAAAACTTGTCCGAGGACACTAGGGTGGGTGGAGGACGGATCTGGGAAATCGCGAAAGCCCTCAGAGAGAGCGTCACCGAATTTCTCCCAATCAACGTTTTCACCGGCCCGATACCGCCAAAGACGCTTCGGTGGGAGCGGGATTTCCCTGCCCACACGAAACGTAATGAGCCGGTGATCCGAAGAGCTGGCCGTTTCATGCACTACCCAATCGCGAATGTCTTTCCCCAGGCCCGGGGTGCACAGGGTTAGGTCAATATTACTGACCCCTGTTGGACCGAAGTAGGTGTGAGGCTGACCAGGAGCATTGACTATGTGCAGTCCGTAGGACGCAATAAGCTCCTCAACAGCCTCGTCCCTACCCGGATCATGCCCAGGCCTAGAGTCAAACCAGGCGGAGGACCGAGCGTTAAAATCCCCGGCGACGATAACATGTTTCCTGCGCAGTTCGTCGAGGGCCCTAGCCAGTCCGGCTACGTGAGGGCCAAAATCGTGACTAAACTGGAAATAGACAGAGATAAGGTAAAGCTCGTGGCCGGACACGGAAATCGCCGCACAGACACGGTGCTCGTCGGACAGATGGTCCAGTAGGAGGGGACGCACCGAACTCTCGTTCACTACGATCCCCGCCATCGGACGGTTTCCTTTTTCAAGCACCATGCCCGGTCGGCCGATCCCGCAAGTCTTACCGAACGCGGAATACTGTTCCTGTATGAAACCTACCGTGACTCTGTTCTCCTCGAGAAGCTTCCCAAACTCCGCGGTCGCCGCTCTGCTCCGTTGTAGGTTCTGCTGTGCCATGACGATGGAGGCTCGACTATCCATAGTTAGTCGAGTTCGCCACCCGCTCCACGGCGCGCTGGTAGGCGCCGCACTGCGCCGAACCCGTCTTATGGCAGGCGTCCTTTTTCAGGCGCGAACATGTGGCACATTTAGGAGCCTCAGCACGCCTAGGGCAGGCATCAGCTGCATGCCCGGGGGAGGCGCAGTGGCCGCAAATCTGTGCGGTCTCCGTGCATCTAGCCTGGCTGTGCCCGTAGAGGTGACACTTGTGGCACCTAAGTGCCCCAAAGTAGTCCCGAACTCTGCAGGCACTCCAGTCGAGGTACGCCCTTCCCTCGTCCAATAAAACACGCCTCGCGGTAGGGTGTATCGCGTATACACACTGCATAACGTCCCCCGAACGCGGGCCGAAGACAAAAGCCCTCTTAAACGTGCTGAGGAACTCAGCCTTTGTCAGGTCACGTTCGCCCGAGACATTTTGCTCCCAGACGAGCTCGGCCACCTTTTTCTCATCGAGTTCCCTCGGAACGTCATGAATGACGATCCGAGGAAGCCGCCCACGGGGTTCCACTGACTTGAGGCCCGCCGTCCTCAGTTTCTCTTCCGCACCTCTCAGGCGGTCCAGACCTTCTTTGGTGGCCGTCTGAAGAAGGACGCCAGCCCTGGCGACCTTCCGGACGACCACCGGACGGAACCCGTCCTCCCTCGGGTCGAGCGCTTTCATTAGGGCCGCCTTGGTCGTCTCCGACGTGGCGGCAGCATCCTCCTTTTCCGGATAGATGACGACCGTCGGCCGCTGGGGCGGGACGGTCCTCCTCTGCCCACCAATGGTCATCACCGGGGCTGAGCTGAGAAGCTTGTCCCGGTAGGAGACAGGGGCAGTCTCGCCCCTCGGAGCCGCCGCAGCAACGGCACTCTCCATGTTCTTCAGGCGACCATCAGCAAGTACGCTGATGGCCGCGTGACTCCCTGTTATTTCGCCAAAGAGGGCCGACATGGCCCCAACACAACGCTGGATCTCCAGTTGCTCACCGCAAATTCTTGACAACTGGTCCTTGTTTAGGCGGGAGTTCTGCTCCGTGCAAATGCCCATCATCGTCTTAAGCGCCGTCTGAACGTACACAGTGTAGACTTCGAAATCCTTCGAGGTGGGCACGCCTCCTATGGTAGGGCCGGTCGCAACCGGGTGGACGGACGACCCGGCGGGGGAGCCGCTTTCAAGGGCCGGGGCCGGCCGCCCGGCCGCCAGCGTCGACGGTGGCGCCACAGGGTTGCCCCCGTGGTTCACCTCAGCTTCGGACTCCGAGAAGTCCGAGCTGGACGTGGCGGCCAGATCAGCCAACTTGGCCTTCGGCGACTCCATGCTCGCCGTCCGCTTCTTTTTGGTCGTCCGTTTCTTCTTACACGGCGACACAGGTGCGCTGGTGGCCACCAGCACCGGACTCCTAGGCGTCGCGGTCGACCTAGCGAACGGATTCGCATCCGTTAGCGAACGGATTCGCATCCGTTCGCGGGGTCGTCGGAGCCTTCGCTCTCTCTGGGTCCATTTCTTCGATTCCGACCGAAGTCGAAATCGACGACGCCGAACGTCAAGAAAGTTCTTCTCGACGCCCCTATAAGAGGCGCCGACAGCGGCAACGAACGTGCCCGGCGGCGATTTCGACGGGCGGGCACGCTCGATGTAACCCGGTCCGACACTATTGTGGGGGGGTGACCAGTGACGTCACACCAAAGGGGGGCGACGATTTGCGGAACCCCCGCAGACCAAAATCCAAAGTCTACACTAACACACAACACTGAGAACAATATTAAAATGTTCCTATCGGACACAACGCACCGGGATTTAAAAGTCACAATTTGAAACTCCTGTCCAACACAGCGCACACACAAAATAAAATAGTCGCTAGCGTTCCGTGTCCAGCAGGAGGCCGAGACCGACAGAAAATGTTCGGATCCGAAACTACCTCCTACACGCACCACACTAGTACCTACAGTCTTGGACACCGACAAAGAAATTGTTCGATGAGAATAAACTCACAGCAAGCTTAATATTAAAACGAAATTGCGGCACACGTCTCGGTAGCCGACAATTTTAAACTATGAAAATCCTACCTCCTTAACAGTCTTAGTCCTGAAAACAAGCCCTCAATCGGGCCAAAGTCCAGGGAAATCCCTTGAGGGGTGAGGGGAGGGAAGCCCGAGAGGACACCCTCCTGGTACACACTATATCCCGAGGGATCACCCGGGTTCAATCCAACAAAAGTTGCACTTGACACCTAGCACTGCACTGTTTAAGGGCTTTTATGCCCCGAATCGTCCCGGAAAGCGTCCAAATCGCGTGAACCCCCCTGGAGAGCAGGGGGGAAGGGGTCGGGGACCCGACCAGACCTCTGGGATAACCTTCCCGCAAATTTTCACTCCCGAAGTACTAATATGCGGGTAGGCGAAAACACAGACAATAAAATACGAAAATAACGCGACGCAAAACACGTCGCAGAGCGGAGCGCAGAACACAACCGTTCGCGGCAGCGGTCGCGCCCGGAATCCTTAGGCATCAGATTAGGCATCAGACAAACCCACCTCTGACCCGGGTAGTTGCAGCGACTTGTGGTCGCTATATCTACCCTCTCACGCATTGTCTCAAAATTACCCGAGACGCTCCGGAAGGGCGCGCCCGGGCGGGTCTAGCAAAAGGACCCCCGCGAGTCTGTCCCTATCTCCCTCCCTCGTGCCATATGGATAGAAGAAAACTTACAGGCCTACTTAATATTTAACTTAAACTCTACATGGCGAGAGAGAGATAGGACGGTAAGGTAGGAAAAGGGAAGGGGCGTCGGTGTCGGGTGAAACATCTGTAACATAAGCAGAATCATTAAAAGCTTAAATCTAACATGCACTTAAACTATAAACTTAACTAATGCGGTCCATGTCCAACACAACACAACACTCACCTTCCGTGGACTCCTACCAGCGCGCAGGGGCCCGGGTAGCGGTACCGGTTCCCACGTTAAGGGAAAGAAGACGAAACAAACAACGGGCGATTCCGGGCGAGGTAACCGCGCGTCACTCTATGTAATAGACACACTAAAATTACAGAAAACTCGAGGGTCCGGGGAGCTCCCCGAGGGGAACGCCCGGTCCTTCCAATCGTTCCCATTTATCGACCCAGCTCTGAACGAAACGCTTGAACGCCGCGAAATTATCTTTGTTCCGGACGAAGTCCGAAAACCAAACCGGGTTAAAGCACTCACCGAGGCTGTCCAAGAGGACGCCTCGCTCGTCGTCTAAATACCCGCACGACCAAATAATGTGCTCGGCCGTTTGATCACCGTACCCACAAGGGCACCGGGGGTCCTCGGCCAGCCCAAATTCAGCAAGCTTTCCTCTGAGCCTGCCGTGACCCCCCACAAGCTGGGTGGTATAGTGATCAAACGCGAGGAAATCGCACTTCATCCGAAACTCGACCGATGGGAAAAACGCGAAAGTTAAACGACCGGTACCTCCCGTTTCCCATCGCTCTTGCCAAACGCGTAGACTCTCTCTCTTCAGGCTCGCGCAACAGTCCCTGATGGAAGTAACACTGGGGTCAACAGAGATCGAGTAGTATACGACCGCCAAACCTTTGCGGACGCGGGCTCTAGCCCCTGACTCTGCGACCTCTAAGTCCGCCGGAAGGACTCCGGCAATCACGGGCAGGGCGAGTGTCGACGTCGTCCTATACGCCCCAGTCATGGCTACTAAAGGGATCCTCTGACCGCGAAGAAGGGTGATCTTTACGGCCCCAAGCTTGGCTCTGTGGCCCCACACTCGCGCCGCGTAGGTAATCTGAGCCACAAAGACGGCACGGTAAATGGACTTAAGCGCTGGGTATTTAAGACCCCACTTAGTCCTACTGACTTTACGCAACGCCATGAAAAGGTTTCGAGCCCTGTCAACCATCATTTTGGCGTGCTTAGCGAAAAGAAGCGAGGAATCTAACAGGAGACCGAGGTACTTAACCGTATCGGGGAAAGCCACTGTGGAATTATCAAACCGAAGGTGGGGCTTCCTGGCGAGTTTGCCTTTCAGCATCATCGCCTGGGTCTTGCCGGGTGAGAAAGTTAGCTTATTCCTCCGAGCCCATTCGAGAATGAGCTCAAAGCAACGAGCCGCCTTCCTCTCTACTTCGATCCGACTATTTCCACTGATCAGCAGCAGACCATCGTCAGCGTACCCGGTCATGGTGCATCCGTCTGGTAGGGGGAGGCTCAAAAGGTCGTCAAACAAGACGTTCCAGAAGTCGGGGCCCAGGACGGAACCCTGGGGGCACCCCATGCTTGCCACCTTGTCGACTATCTCAGACCCGTACGTGATAGAGACTGTGCGTTCTTCGAAGTAACTCCGAACTAGACGCAGGAGATTTGCAGGACACTGTTTGGCGCGAAGCTTACACAGGATCATCGGCCACCACGCATTGTCGAAAGCCCCGGAGATGTCCAGGAACACGGCAAGGCAATACTTGCTACCGCAGGAAGCACTCCACTCCAGCGCATAGGAGATCGCGTCCTCCGTCGACCTACCCTTGACGAAACCAAACTGTCGGTCGCTTAGGGGAGACAGAGTCTCATCCAACCTGTTACGCACCAGCACCTCCAAGATCTTGCCGAAAATCGGCAATAACGTGATGGGCCGGTACGCTTTGGGGTCTGACCTTGGTTTGTCGTTCCCTTTGGGGATAACTCTTAGGAGGCCCGATTTCCAGCACCTAGGAAAGTGACCAATCTCGACACATCTCTGCATCACAACGGTCACCTCCCATCGGGCGTACTTCCAAACGTTCTGAATGATAGTGCTCGTCATATTATCTATACCGGGAGCCTTCTTTGCCGAGAGCGCGCCAACGATACCGTCTATCTCCTCAGCCGTAACAGCGGAAGAGTTTGGTGCGGATGACGGTAGGGGCGCGAAAGCTCTAATTTGGCGATGGTGAACGTTCTCGCCTAGGACGCTGTCCGAGGGGACAAGGGACTCCAGAAGGGAGCTGATGGTATCGCGAATACTAAGGGAGGCAACCCCGTCAGTAACAATACTGGCGAGGTGTCGGTCTCCTCCTTGACCGGACTTTTGCATGACGCTCAAAACTTGCCAAGGGTTGGTGTTACCTAGCTCTGAGACCCAGTTACGCCAGGACTCAGTCTTTGCCCGACGAATCTCTGTGTGGTAAGCATGGCGGGTGCGGGACATCTCGAGGCGAAGTTCTGCTGCCCTCGCAGCGGTGGCGGCACCTCTCCTGACGGCTCCGAACTTCCTATAGGCCCGACGAAAACTAAGTCTAAGGTCATTGAGAAGGGGTGACCACCACGGGGTGTTGAAGTTCGAGCCTGGTTTTTTCCTACCTAGCGAGTGTTCGCAAACACTGGTGACCGTCTGGTCGAAAACTTGTCCGAGGACACTAGGGTGGGTGGAGGACGGATCTGGGAAGTCGCGAAAGCCCTCAGAGAGAGCGTCGCCGAATTTCTCCCAATCAACGTTTTTACCGGCCCGATACCGCCAAAGACGCTTCGGTGGGAGCGGGATTTCCCTGCCCACACGAAACGTAATGAGCCGGTGGTCCGAAGAGCTGGCCGTCTCATGCACTACCCAGTCGCGAATGTCTTTCCCCAGGCCCGGGGTGCACAGGGTTAGGTCAATATTACTGACCCCTGTTGGACCGAAGTAGGTATAAGGCTGACCAGGAGCATTGACTATGTGCAGTCCGTAGGACGCAATAAGCTCCTCAACAGCCTCGTCCCTACCCGGATCATGCCCAGGCCTAGAGTCAAACCAGGCGGAGGACCGAGCGTTAAAATCCCCGGCGACGATTACATGTTTCCCGCGCAGTTCGTCGAGGGCCCTAGCCAGTCCGGCTACGTGAGGGCCAAAATCGTGACTAAACTGGAAATAGACAGAGATAAGGTAAAGCTCGTGGCCGGACACGGAAATCGCCGCACAGACACGGTGCTCGTCGGACAGATGGTCCAGTAGGAGGGGACGCACCGAACTCTCGTTCACTACGATCCCCGCCATCGGACGGTTTCCTTTTTCAAGCACCATGCCCGGTCGGCCGATCCCGCAAGTCTTACCGAACGCGGAGTACTGTTCCTGTATGAAACCTACCGTGACTCTATTCTCCTCGAGAAGCTTCCCAAACTCCGCGGTCGCCGCTCTGCTCCGTTGTAGGTTCAGTTGTGCCATGACGATGGAGGCTCGACTATCCATAATTAGTCGAATTCGCCACCCGCTCCACGGCGCGCTGGTAGGCGCCGCACTGCGCCGAACCCGTCTTATGGCAGGCGTCCTTTTTTAGGCGCGAACATGTGGCGCATTTAGGAGCCTCAGCACGCTTAGGGCAAGCATCAGCTGCATGCCCGGGGGAGGCGCAGTGGCCGCGGATCTGCGCGGTCTCCGTGCATCTACCCTGGCTGTGTCCGTAGAGGTGACACTTGTGGCACCTAAGTGCCCCAAAATAGTCACGGACTCTGCAGGCACTCCAGTCGAGGTACGCTCTTCCCTCGTCTAATAACACACGCCTCGCGGTAGGGTGTATCGCGTATACGCACTGCATAACGTCCCCCGAACGTGGGCCGAAGACAAAAGCCCTCTTAAACGTACCGAGGAACTCTGCCTTTGTTAGGTCATGTTCGCCCGAGACGTTTTGCTCCCAGACGAGCTCGGCCACCCTTTTCTCATCAAGCTCCCGCGGAACGTCATGGATGACGATCCTCGGGAGTCTTCCGCGGGGCTCCACGGTCCTGAGCCCGGCGCTCTTCAATTTCTGTTCGGCTCCTCGCAGGCGGTCGAGGCCTTCCTTGGTCGCCGTCTGTAGAAGGATGCCAGCCCTGGCGACCTTCCTGACGACGACCGGGCGGAAGCCATCCTCCTTGGGGTCGAGGGCCTTCATGAGGGCCGCCTTTGTCGTCTCCGACGTGGCGGCAGCATCCTCCTTCTCCGGGTAAATGACGACCGTCGGCCGCTGGGGCGGGACGGTCCTCATCTGCCCACCGATGTTCATCACCGGGGCGGAGACCAGCTTGTCTCGGTACGAGACCGGCTGGCCCCCCCCGGCTCTCGGGGCCGCGGCGACAGCGGTCTCCACGGACTTGAGGCAACCATCAGCAAGCACGCTGATGGCAGCGTGCCTCCCAGACATGTCTCTGAAGAGCGATGTCATCTCTCCAACGCAACCCACAACCTTCAGTTGCTCGCGGTTTATGCGCGCTAGCTGGTCCTTATTCAAGCGGGAGTTGTGCTCAGTGCACACTCCCATCATCTCGGTGAGCGCCGCCTGGACAGCGGCCGCAAACACACCGAACTCGGCCGGCGAGGGAGGGTCCCTGGCCGGGGCGGCCACAGACGTAGCCGCAGCAGCAGGGGAGCCGCTTCCACAGGCCGGTGCCGGTCGTCCGGCAGCCACCGTCAACGGCGGCACCGTAGGGTTGCCCCCGCGGTTCGCCTCAGACTCAGACTCAGAGGGTGAGTCGGAGCTGGACGTGGCCGCCAGATCAGCCAGCTTGGCCTGCGGCGACTCCATACTCGCCGTTCGCTTCTTTTTAGTCGTCCTTTTCTTTCTACTCGGCGACACAGGTGCGCTGGTGGCCACCAGCACCGGACTCCTCGGAGTCGCAGACGACCTAGCGAACGGATTCGCATCCGTTCGCGGGGTCGCCGGGGCCTTTCCTCGGTCCTCGTCCATTCTTCCAATCCGATCGAACTCGGAATCGTCGAAAGTCGAACGTCGACAAAGTTCTTCTCGACGCCCCTATAAGAGGCGCCGACGGCGACAACGAACGTGCCCGGTAGCAGCGGCAGGGATTTCGACGGGCGGTCACGATCGATGCCGCCGGATCCGACGACTATGTGGGGGGGGGTCCGATGACGTCACTCCACGGGGGGGGCGACGGCTGACGGAACCCTCGCAGAGCAAAAGAACAAAAGCCACTCGGGCACACAGCACTGAGACTATTAATAAGCTCCTATTGAGCACAGCGCACCGGGATTTAAAGTCACATAAAACTCCAGTCCAACACAGTACACGAGAAAGAAAATAAATAAAGTATATAGAAAAACTAGCTGACCCGGCCACGCGTTGCTGTGGCTAAAGTTTTTGTTATATTACATTATAGTAAACAATCTAAGAGGAACAATAAGAGAACATCAGTCACGGAGTCCACTATGCTTTTTCACACAGATGGTATTTGTAAAAAAATATGCTGATCTCCTTATTTGACTTTCTACTACTATAACCCTTTAGTACAATGAAATTATTTACGAACAAAGACGAAAATGTTGATGTTGGTATACAAATTCACTGGATTGAGATTTGAAGGGGAAGTACGTTGAACACAATTAATTAAAATGTTCTTACACTTGATACTAAGCAGAAATCAATAGGTAAAAAATAAAAATTTATCAGATTTATTATTTCCATTTAATTTTATAACAAATATAAGTATATTACAGTATAATACAGTAAATAACATGTGACGCTTAAACTCATGAATGAGGTAGGCAAGGCAGACAGTCTTAAACTTTTAAACATTAATATCTTTTTTTTGAATTATAAATACTTTCAATTACAATTTAATTTAACACCAATCGGTGCACAATGTTTTTGGTTAACCTGTCTTTAGCTAACACAAATAGATTCGACGGTTTCCCAACACGTGAACACGCAACATATAGTTGCCCATGAGAAAAACATGGATTTTCCAAATCTAAACCACAAATGGACATTGTTTGACCTTGAGATTTATTTATAGACATGGCTAAAGCTAAACGAATTGGAAACTGTAGCCTTTTGAAGGGTATGGTAGAATCTGATGGTATCATCGGAATACGTGGCAGCAGGACCACTTTTCCTTTAAACTTCCCAGCCAAAATGGTTGCTTCAAGAATGTTTCCGGTGATCTTTTTGATGACCAAACGCGTACCGTTACATAATTGAGGTGTATTCAAATTACGGAGGAGAATAATAGGGGAACCAATCTTTAATCGAAGATTATGTGGTGGCATTCCAGGGATATCTAATGAATTTAAAAATTCAATCGGAAAATTTACACTTTCATTTTCATCAACAACAGTATCGATTGATTTAAAAGACATCAGATCGCCTGGTAACAACTGTTGTATCTGGAAGTTAATTTCGTCAACATCAACGTTTTTGGCTGCCAAAATCGCCCGTTGACTAAGCCATTCATGATTCAAATAATTATTCTGTATATCCGGGAAAATACTCTGAATCAATTCAGTTTTATCCTGAACAACAGTGCAAAAATTGTCTGGTAGTTTAATGCATTGCGTATTTGGTTGCAGTTTTATTTTACCGTTCCCAATATCTAGTAGTTGTTCGGAAAATATTAGTGCTGATGGATCATTTTGCAATTGTACTCGCATATTTATGGTCAATCGAAGTGTTTCAACACTTCGCCATAAGAATGATTGTTTCAAACATGCATTAATCTCATCCGCGACAGTAGAGCGAGGTATAACCGGTAAGGTCTGCCGGAAGTCACCAGACAAAAGTAAGATAGCACCACCGAAAAGTTTATTATTGCTGTTTAAATCTTGCATAGTTCTGTTTAATGCTTCAAGTGAATATTTGTGTGCCATTGTGCACTCATCCCAAATTATTATAGAACTCTTCCGCAACACTGCAGCTATTCCACTATTCTTTTTGATGTTACACATTGCATCTGGTTTATTATGAACGTCCAATGGCAGCTTGAATGTTGAATGTGCTGTTCGCCCACCATCCAGTAAAGTAGCCGCAATGCCTGACGATGCTAATGCTAATGCGATGTTTTTGTTGCGACCGTATTTTGGCAAGAATCAACGATATTAAAAATGTCTTACCGGTTCCACCGGGTGCATCCAAGAAAAAAAAACCGCCTTGTTCAGCAGCAACAGCCAGCATAATCCGATCATAAATAATTTTTTGTTCTGCTGTCAGTAATGGTTCACTGTTCATGATAATTGTTGCTAAACTTCCATGGTCATATTGATTTTCTCGTTGTAAATCGGTATTGACTAAGTCGGTGGCTGGACGATTAGGTGATGGCATACCATAATGATTAAATGGTAAATTTGAACTAAGAACACATAAATCCTCGATCAAGACCAATGCTTCATTGTACATCTCTGGTGTATAATCTATGTTTTGGCATTGATTTGTTTGTCTAATTCGGTGCAAGATGTCTTCTGTCATACAATTTTTATATTTTTCCCACAAAGTTTGTGCTTGCGAGGGATAACATGTCGCCAAAATAATTGCAAACAACTGACGAATGTTATTCGGTGTTGATGTCAACGCAGCATCAGCAAGCGTTAAGTCCCAATGGTTATCGTCTTCTAGCAATTGCAGTTCACGACATGCATCCTGGTATGTATTGAATACTCGACCATTAGCTGTTCGTAAAAATTCAAAAGACGTTGGTCCGGGAACATTCACCAATAACAAACGTAAATAGAAGCACTCACGTTGCTTTGGATGTACCGTGTAAAGTCTCCCCAATGTCTTAGCTTTGAATATGCCTGTAATGGAAGGATGTGGTTTTCCTTGTTTCCGTGGCTCCCATTTTTTACTGGATTTGTTCCATGTGAAATAACGTGGAACATCACCATACACCAATGTCTTCGCGAATTGGCCAAAAACATCAGGTTTTTGACACAATGTAAAAAATTCAGTTAGAGTCGTTTTCGGAGCTTCGAACGCTCTTTGGAGAACATTTTCTTCAGTGAAGTATACACGTTGACCGTTTTCAAGATGTATTGCCAGATGTTGGACAGCAGGATCTCTTTCGTGGATGGGAAAGCTGAGAATATGCCAAATAGCTTCATTGCTGCTAATGTATCTGCCCATTTGGTATCGTGCTATTTCGTCATTTTTATTTATGTTTTTTACTTCAAATATGGCCAAATCACTGCCTTTGTTTACATATTTACAAATATACTTAATTGATTTAACAGAACTGCAAAGCTCAACATTGATATGAGCTTTGTAAGTTTTTGAAAGTAGTGGTGAGTATGGTACCACCCACTGATTATCAAACTCAACTTGATTTGGAAAGTTCGGCAGTCGCATTGTAAATGTGTGGCCACCATTCTCAGTACTTCTGCGGCGATACATTGGATAACCATCAATATCCGTGATCGTGTCATTCGTATGCGGCTTTGGGAAGTTTTTTTTGCATTTTCCATTTTCCATGCACGGTGACGTCATGTTGAAAACACCGCATGGCCCATGGATCATGTGTTTGGTGACAATATCAAATAATTCTTGATCAATTAATGGGTCTGGAATTTCGGCTGAAATTATTTGATCGATTTCTTCAGGACGGATTCTATCTTTAAGCCAAACCAAAATGTGGGCATGAGGCAAACCTCGCTTTTGCCACTCTATCGTATACAGCCAACAACGTGTGATACCAAAAATTGTATATTTAACAATAAAATCAATTAAGGATTTCAATTTTTGTTTAAACACACGTGCAGTTAAATCATGACGATGAATGGCTTGTTGTCCTGGCAATAGTAAAGTTTGTATCTCTTCCCAATTCGGATTACATGTGAATGTAATAAATAAATCCGGTCGGCCGTAATGACGTACGTAAGTCATCGCATCTTGTATGCATGCATGTTCCGTGCCGTTCCGTATCGACATCTGTCAGTTTTATGACTGAATCTACCAGCATGTTCACCTAATGGTACTTTGTCGGCTTTTATGACGATTTGATAATTGTCATTTTGCAGTCGTGGCGAAACTCTTTTGATCAATTGAATTAGTTGATTGTGATCTTCTAAAAAATTTTCCAATAATATCACAATTGCTCTTTCCTCTGCTTGTTCAATAAAATTATACTGGCACCGAGTCGTCACGCGCTCTTCACAATCGCCCATAAAATAAAAAGGTATCGACATCTGTCAGTTTTATGACTGCCAAATAATAACGGACAAAAAATTAGCGATAAATTAAAATTGCGACTATAATTTGAGATTTAAACTATCCTATCTCTCAAGTGCACATCGAACTGCACATGGTGTTCAAATTTTATTATTAGTCCATTATTTTATTATTAGTCCATTGAGGACAAACATTGTGACACGAGATTTATATATATTAAGATAATGCACACGCTCTGTGTTCAGCAGGAGGCCGAACCGACAAAAATTGTTCGGATTCGAGAGTCTACCTGCCTTTTACACAATTGAAACACGCGCACAGCAATGTTAATAATAAATTAACAATTTTTAAAATTGCGGCACACGTCTCGGTAGCCGACAATTTTTTAAAGGAGAAAAGCCTACCTCCTTCAGCAGTTTTGGTCCTGAAAACTAGCCCTCAATAGGGCCGAGTCCAGGGAAAATCCCTTGGGGGGTGAGGGGAGGGGAGCCCGAGAGGACACCCTCCTGGCACACTCCTTATCCCGAAGGATCACTTGGGATCAATCCTCAAAAGTTGCACTTGAAATACACTTATCACGCACTGATTTGCGGACTGTCGAGCCCGCAGAACGTCCCGGAAAACGTCCAAATCGCGCGACCCCCCCTAGTAGGAGGGGGGGAGAGGTCGGGAACCCGACGGGAAACGCTGGGATAACTTTCCCAAGAAAAATCACTTCCGAAGTATGTAATTGCGGGTATGCCGAAAACACAAAAACAAAACGCAGCGTCGTCGCACGAGCGAGCTGAGAGCACGTCCGTTCGCGGCAACGGTTGCGCCCGGAATGCGTCAGACAAACCCACCTCTGACCCGGGTAGTTGCAGCGACTTGTGGTCGCTATATCTACCCTCTCACGCATTGTCTCAAAATTACCCGAGACGCTCCGGAAGGGCGCGCCCGGGCGGGTCTAGCAAAAGGACCCCCGCGAGTCTGTCCCTATCTCCCTCCCTCGTGCCATATGGATAGAAGAAAACTTACAGGCCTACTTAATATTTAACTTAAACTCTACATGGCGAGAGAGAGATAGGACGGTAAGGTAGGAAAAGGGAGGGGGCGTCGGTGTCGGGTGAACATCTGAAACATAAGCAGATCATTAAAAACTTATATCTAACATGCACTTAAACTATGACTTAACTAATGCGGTCCATGTCCAACACAACACAACACTCACCTTCCGTGGACTCCTACCAGCGCGCAGGGGCCCGGGTAGCGGTACCGGTTCCCACGTTAAGGGAAAGAAGACGAAACAAACAACGGGCGATTCCGGGCGAGGTAACCGCGCGTCACTCTATGTAATAGACAAACTAAGATTACAGAAAACTCGAGGGTCCGGGGAGCTCCCCGAGGGGAACGCCCGGTCCTTCCAATCGTTCCCATTTATCGACCCAGCTCTGAACGAAACGCTTGAACGCCGCGAAATTATCTTTGTTCCGGACGAAGTCCGAAAACCAAACCGGGTTAAAGCACTCACCGAGGCTGTCCAAGAGGACGCCTCGCTCGTCGTCTAAATACCCGCACGACCAAATAATGTGCTCGGCCGTTTGATCACCGTACCCACAAGGGCACCGGGGGTCCTCGGCCAGCCCAAATTCAGCAAGCTTTCCTCTGAGCCTGCCGTGACCCCCCACAAGCTGGGTCACGGCCCGGAATGCGTCAGATTGGGAATCTCGTTAATCCATTCATGCGCGTCACTAATTAGATGACGAGGCATTTGGCTACCTTAAGAGAGTCATAGTTACTCCCGCCGTTTACCCGCGCTTGCTTGAATTTCTTTACGTTGACATTCAGAGCACTGGGCAGAAATCACATTGCGTCAACACCCGCGAGGGCCATCACAATGCTTTGTTTTAATTAGACAGTCGGATTCCCCTTGTCCGTGCCAGTTCTGAGCTGACCGTTGAGCGGCGGCCGTAAAGAGCCGCGCCGCGCGTTGCCGAGCGGCGCGGTCTTGCGGCTAAGAAGCTCCACGGGGGTGCCGCGACGCAAGCCCAAACATCGCCCGAGGGCTACAGTCCAGGCCGCGCCGCGACAGTGTCCGTTTCCCAACTTAGCCCGGCACGCCTCGGCCCTCAGAGCCAATCCTTGTCCCGAAGTTACGGATCCAACTTGCCTACTTCCCTTACCTACATTATTCTATCGACTAGAGGCTCTTCACCTTGGAGACCTGCTGCGGATATGGGTACGAACCGGCGCGATTTGTCCACGTGTCCCTCACCTGAATTTTCAAGGTCCGCAGAGAGTATCCGGACACCGCTGCAACTGCGGTGCTCTTCGCGCTCCGAACCATATCTCCCTTCTATAGGATTCTATGGAACTCGAACGCTTGTCCGTGCCAGTTCTGAGCTGACCGTTGAGCGGCGGCCGTAAAGAGCCGCGCCGCGCGTTGCCGAGCGGCGCGGTCTTGCGGCTAAGAAGCTCCACGGGGGTGCCGCGACGCAAGCCCAAACATCGCCCGAGGGCTACAGTCCAGGCCGCGGCGCGACAGTGTCCGTTTCCCAACTTAGCCCGGCACGCCTCGGCCCTCAGAGCCAATCCTTGTCCCGAAGTTACGGATCCAACTTGCCTACTTCCCTTACCTACATTATTCTATCGACTAGAGGCTCTTCACCTTGGAGACCTGCTGCGGATATGGGTACGAACCGGCGCGATTTGTCCACGTGTCCCTCACCTGAATTTTCAAGGTCCGCAGAGAGTATCCGGACACCGCTGCAACTGCGGTGCTCTTCGCGCTCCGAACCATATCTCCCTTCTATAGGATTCTATGGAACTCGAACGCTCATGCAGAAAAGACAACTCTTCCCGGACCCCCCGATGGCGTCTTCAGGACATTTTGGGTTGCCCCGACGAACGCTCGGAAGAGAGAATGAATATTGAATC
The DNA here is from genome assembly GCA_020383195.1 of Neomicropteryx cornuta. Taxonomy (NCBI): domain Eukaryota; kingdom Metazoa; phylum Arthropoda; class Insecta; order Lepidoptera; family Micropterigidae; genus Neomicropteryx; species Neomicropteryx cornuta. The sequence continues at coordinate 4,257,701 of JAHKQU010000034.1, read as the reverse complement.
GGTACCGCTGCCGGGTTCCGGAATATTGAACGGATTCCCTTTCGCTCAACGTGCGTTATTCCAATTTATTTATTGTGTATAAAAAAACACGCAACATCGACATTATATTTATAGAAGCTAAAAAACCAATGAATTTTGCATATTATTGTAAATTAATAGATACTGTCATTTGTTAAGGTATTTTATTTCTACTGGCATTTATCGACAATAGATAACCTGTAAACATTTTTCTAATTTGCATTAAACTTAGTTTCTTCTCATAGGAATATTAATATCCCGCGGCCTTTTTATTCTTGTAGTATTGGGGTAGTAGTGTTCTTCATTTAAACTGTTCGGGAAGAGGTTTTAAAAATGTATGAAAATATGTCTGGACAGTCATTAAATATTTGTTAAACTGTTGTTACGATGATTATCTGATTCTCAAATATATTACATATCACATAAGTTGTCAAAAAAATATTTACGTAGTTTCGAAGGCGTTATTTGTGCTCCGGTTCGACCCACGCCTATTCCTCTCCCGTTGCCCTCCTATCGCGTTGGGCACGATATTTACGTGTGTCCAAAAGGCAATCAAATGCGGCTGGTGTAGTTTTACGAGCACCACGCTTAATTACGATCCACCCTATAATGTGATGCCGAAAGGAAACGCCTATAAATTATGATGTAATTATGGGACTGGACTTAGTAAACTTACCCTTGGCTCTTTTAATCAATTACTGAATACTATACACTGGGAGATCTACACACAAAAACGCACTAAAGACGTTGTTAGTCGTACTAATATTGACAACTTCCGTTTATAATAAATTTGGCTCATGTTAATGTTACATTTATCTTAAAATGTTTTTAATGAATTTTTTAAACTTTTGATCAAAAAAATGTATGTCAACGGTTAGAGTACTGGTTAATGGTTATATAAATTTTATTTCTTTCGTTTAGACTCTATATTTAAAACGCAACGTATTTATATAACTTATGTAATATTTGAACACAATACATCATTCGTATAATCTACTAATTATTTTGTTAGAGGTAGAGGAGGTGTGTTAGATGTTTAGGTTGTTTCTTTTGTTGTATGACCTGGGATGCAAATAAAATTTCATTTTTTTTTCAGCCGTACTTAACTGAGTTTAATAGGCTTGTGCTAGAGAGAGAACACTGTAAAAGTCAAAACAACTAAGCTTTATAAAACACTTGACTATGTAGCGCTTTGTTTTCAATAGGTAATAATGTGCATATATTGTACATATATTTGACTGTCCGTCTAAAAGACTGTGGATTTCGGAATTAATATTCGTAGGTTTTATAGTTGTTTCTGGGTGGGTAGGTGTCATCAAAATTTGTTCAGTATTTTTGGATAAACTAGGTCATTTACATCGATGAACTTCTTGAATATTCAACCTCAAAAAGTCCTTTCCGAAGCGGGAATAAATTCAAACCAAGAATTTACTTTAAATCGGTTAGAATTTAGATCCTGATCAATAATTAATTCCCGGAGAACCCTCATCAAGCATTTCAATACATTTTAAAGGTCACTCTAGAGGATACATTAATTAATTACAACTGACACCTGATTATTTTCCCGTAATTATAGAGCATTTGAATAACAACATTGAGAAATTCCTCATATCTAGTTTTTCCTAAAAAAAAACTTTTTTATGCATCATTATCTTATTGTCTTATCAGATTAAAAACACCTGAATTCTTCTTTCAAAAACCAACTAAATAATTAGGTCTCTTTTTTTTATAATGTCATTATAAATCACATTTTAACTTTAAAATTAGAAAAACAATTTACTTTAGTCTTGGCAATGTTTCACTTTGACATTTAGTATTTTCGTTTGACATATTTGTTGTTGTTCACCAATATTTTGTTGGTTAGTTATAACTTTTAATTTGTTGGAAAATGTGTCTTGACGTCAAATTATTTTAGAAAAAAGTTTTTGTTGCTGGAATTTAAAGGAACAATCAAACCCTATTTTTTTAAAGATATACATATTATTGTATTATGAGCTACGCAGTTTTTTAGGAATATTGAATATTTTTTTCAAAAGGACATAATTTGTTTCTCGATTTTGTTATTCATTTATATGAAAGACACTTTCATTAATAATATATTCCGCTTTTCATCTTCACAAAACCATATTAATAATTCCTCTAACAAAATGGGATACAAAATAAATTTGTACTACTAATACTGTCGCACTAAGCTTTTTTGATGCACTCCCTATCTGCGTCTAATCCACTTAGTAATAGACATTGGTAGTAACAGTTTTAAAATGATGTGCTAATAGTAGAAATATCCAGACCTGGTATTATCGATGTGATCGCTGTAACATTGACTGTTGAAGTTACGATTGAATATTAATAAATAGTCGATTCAAATTTCAAATTTATTAAAAAATCTGCTGTGTGGCAAGGCATGACCTCAATTTACCGCGTTTTATATTTTGCATATTTGTTTAAAAAAAAAACACAATTTTCCTATTAACATTATCCTCGTGAAATCTTGTGGAACAAACTGAGACGCGTTTTATACATAAGATTGAGTTTAATACATTCAATGAAATGAGTGTATTAAAATATTTGAAACTATTTCTTGGTGAGACACCTAACCATCGGTATGTGAACTGAGTTCAAATGTAACCCTTGCCGTGTGAACTAAGTTCAAACGTAACCCACGGCGTGTGAACTCAATTCACGGGTAACCCGTAGCAAGGCACGCCACTAGAATAAACGCAGCTGAAGAATGTGTGTGATTTATCCTTCACCACAAAATATCATAACGCAGTGAAACAAAATTTATCGCCTGTTTGAGTTTGTTGAGTTGCCGCACTGCAAGACAGGCCGTCGTTCAGTGCAGACATCCGTCAACTTCTGTTTCCAATTATTACATTTAAGGACTTTTAAAGATGGGAGACTGGATTTAAGCGGTAAAAATAAACACACTTTAAAAATTGGTTCCTTAAAGTTCAAAGACAGCAGGAAGACAGTATTTAATGAAATAAGCTAGTACTTTATCAAAACCTATTTATAAAATATTTTAGATTTTATTTCTGTTTCATATTAATATATGAATTACACAACTAATAAAATGATATTTTAGTTTTAATGATACCTAACCTAATCAATTTATTGTTTATACTTATAAAACTTGAGGTATTGATATAGTACCTACTTTCTATTTTATTGTTTAGTAATAGAATCCTATTCACACAAGTTTTTCATTTGTAAATGCGATATTTACTACCTTTAAGCCGAATTAGAAGTTCTGAACTATGCGATCGTAAAAGAATTTATTCATCTATCTTTTTTGGAAAAACCAACTTATAACATGGTTCGGCTAAGCTTATTTGAATCAAAAGTATATTTTTTTATTTTATCTTTATTTGACAAATTAGGTTATAATTAACATCTATTCATAAATAAAATGGATAAAAAACACCAAAAACCACTTATTTTACCTACTGTAATATATTAATTTTTACATATTTTGCTTACATGTAAAGACAAATATTTTTATTGTTTTAACTAAAAATGACTTCAGTATATTGTATTAAATGGCAAAACCTTAATTTAGTTGTTATTCTGGTTATTAATTAATGATTCCTTTAAGAATTTACTAAGTAATAAAGCATTAACAGTTGAATGGGATACTTATTTTTAATAATTTATAGTTTATTACCAACTTTGGTATAGCTAATTTTAGGTTAGGTATAAACGGAGTTAAAGATTCTCGTAAGAATTTACTATGTAACAGTAACATTTAAATGAGATCCTTTTTTTAAATATCAATTTAAATAAAACAAAACAGAAACTAAAATGTATTTATTTATATATTTATTTATGAAAGTACATAACAACGATATAATAAGATATTTCCCTAATACTACATTTACATGGCCAAAAAAAATGTACTAAATACGAATACGGTTGAAAATTAATTGTCTACCTGTCTTTGTGTTGACTTTTAGGCTTTAATCGCGACATGAATTTACTTGAAGTAATTATTAGTTATTAAATAATAATTTTATCTTCTCTTATATACCTTAAAATTAAAATAATAATATCATGCTGTCAGTAAACGTGATAAGAGATAAAAAGTCATAACTATATCGCGTTCATATGTTAGCAAGTAGGTATTTTTCCCATGTAGATAAAGTGGGAAAGTGAGTTTTTTTTTACTTACAAACATATAATGTTTTCTTAATGAGTAGCTTGTGTTATAGGGGAGGACCTGATATTTTTAGTTCTTACATCAGTATCCAAAACTAAAAAAAAAAAATGAAAATAAAAAAAATAATGAAAATGGTTCAATCATTATATTATTTATTAGGATATATATTAATATTTATTAAAATTATTTTAATAATAAAGTTAATCCACAAAACTTTTCTATTAACGCTTTCTTTCGTTAGAGTATTAAAATAATATAAAATATTTCCTTGTTTTACAGATGCGAGGAACACACATTCATAATGTTTTTAACCCTAAACGTATAAATCAAAATGTACCCGCTCTCATTTCGTTTTGTTTTTCTTTCATTAATCTACCCACCGAATTATACACCTTTAATATTGACCCTTTAATATTGTGTTTGTTCTCTTTATATATTTGCCCTTCGCATGGCTCGGGGTCAGAAATTTCAGCGCGCCGCCTGAAAAAATGGCAATTCACGAATTTTCATACGCGTTTACCACATACCTCATAACGGTTTATTATATGGGCTGTATCATAAGGCATTTACATGTTCGTGATAATTCATCGAAATATGATTCCGCACTCCCGTAAATATCTAATAATTAAATATTATAAAAAAAACTCTTATTTCACGCTATAACCGAAAATAAATTAAAAAAAATAATATATACGATGCGAATTAAAAAATATATTTCAAAGAATGAATTCGTGTATCAAGATTAATATTATTGTAATAACCTACATAATTTATATGGTGCTCCGAGACCGTTCCCAAAGACTGAAGGGTCTGTTTACGTTCCCATTTACGAGTAAAAATTATCTTAAAAATGCGAATAAAATTCATCCCTAAATTTATTATTTTTATTATACCGCTGGTGTAAATTGCTTTTGGAGTGGCAAAACGCGACCGATATCCCGTAACCTTGACCGAGTGCGCTAAATGGCCTATGCTTTGCGAGCAGTAGATCAGCTATATTACAACGGCTTATTATTAGCTCGTAAAGTTTACAATTGTTTTCCTAAAACTATTATTAATATTTAATTAATAAAAACTTTTGCTTTTTCTATTCATGCATATTTTGTTTTAGTTCAAATTCTTATTACATACTAGCTGTTCAACTCCGGGCTTTGCCCGCGGGATTAGTCGCTTCGCTTCCCATTTCTAGGCCCTTCGGGCTATTACTTGCCTACCGTCCTATTCTATGCAGGCGGATTTCGTCGATGACCTTCAGTTCTCCCGAATTTTACAATTTTCCGGACAACTTTTCTAATTTTTCTAAAAGGATCAATATTTGACCCTTTTCCGTATTCCAAGGCTGTTTTTAAGCGTAAGCTACGATTTGTTAAACGTTATTTTTTCCTCACCTACTAAACTCAACAGTATCACCGGAGCTAGCCCCTAAATATTGTAATAACTTAATAGGTAATATTAACAAATAAATATACCGAAACAGCACGGAACCAAAACGCGTTTAGGCCTGCCCCTAGCGGCGGCGTTATGAATTATAGACGCGGAGAACGCGTCGTCGACCGTGCCCCCCCCTCCCCCCCCGGCCACCGACGTGTTGTTTTATCATTAATTTAAGCTAATTTAACGCCCAAAGGTTGGGGACACCGCCGGCGCCTATCAAGGGAATGAAATATCGGGCTGCGTGATTATTCCGAAATCTGGAAGTATTCCCGTTACACTGATTTTCCAATTTAACGCGAGGTTGGAAAACGTGCTTTTTTCAGAGGTTTTTTTTTCAAAATACCTTCTAATTTTATACCTGCTATTTTTTATTATTATATCTACTTTGTTGAAATAATTATTAAAGATTCAAGGGATAACGTTGGAAAGTCGTTCGTTCAGAGTTCAAACCAAATGTAAATGTGAAAACTTAGGTTGTAAGGTGCTGTATATGCCTTTTTGACGTCACTGGGTAAGGAATAGCTGTCGTGAGGTGATGTACCCATATTCATTTCATCGATGTCTACTTTGTACGGAGTAATTGCAAGTAATTGGTTTTGTTGGTAGTGAAGTAGAATATATCTCACGACAGCGTTTAGCTTCAAATGCATGTGTCAAATTTTGCCCATTTGTGTAAGTACTTAAATTTTGTATGGAGGTGCTATAAGTAATACATATTAAAATATTTAATAACATACTATTTTTTTTAATTCGTTGGTCATTCTCATATTTTAATAGGTACTTATATTTCAGAATATATAATACTCCACCGAAAGAATACACAACAAATACATTTATTACAAAATAATATAGTAGGATGCCTAAAAAACTTTAAATTGAAATAAATTTCTTCAGAATGTAGGCTTTTACGAGTATAAAGGTTAATTTTGGCGTCTCGCTTTTCGTAATCTAAAAAGCTTTTTAACGTGCGCACTTTTCAGGAAAGTTTCAGGAAAGTTTCGTGTGCCGGCGGGCCCCACATTCATTCGACAATCAATTAGAATGCTCGACATACAATATTTCATAAGGCTGAAAGGCATTAAGTGTTTTTTTCAGCGCCACGTTATCTTTATTATATTTCATCACACGAAAAGGCAATGAAAAATGGCCGCGGGCACACGAGAATTTATTTCGTTTGTTTTTCCTTTCGATGCCGACCCTTGATTGTGTGACATTTCACACTCCGAGTTAGTTGATAATAATGACCTACCATAGGTCACGTAGCTCGATATTATATTGAAGTTATACATACATTTATATTTACACACACTTATTGCTCGTTGATCATATTATACACAGTTGAAGAAAATAAGTGTTTCGAAAAACTTTTTTAAACTTTACATTTCCATTATTTTTATTTTTATCAACCAAATACACGAATCACTCATTTATCATAATACTTCATCCTAATCACATAATATCCATTAGTTTTATAATGTTTGATTCAAAATGATCCTTTTCTTATGTTTTATTTATTTATTTATTAAACAGGTTTCCCCATGTACACATTACAACACGTAACATATAACTGAAAAATATACTACTAAAAGTAACAAATACAATTTAAAAAACAAAAAATAAACATAACTAAATAGCCTAACATTTTTTACTAAAGCAACTAGATGGGAGTTATAAAGCTCAGCATATACCAGCATCCTAAGATTTAATGACGAGTACCTCTGCAGTTGATAATAAAATTTGAACTTCAAACTTGCGCTTTTAATATTTCAAAAGCTGTTTTACATTTAAAAAAAAAATAAATATAGGATACGTATTTATGAACATATTATATTTATACACTAACTGTATGATAAAGTTTCTCTTTTTGACAAACTGTGGGTTACGTGTCTTCAATCTAATTTCATGTTCGCAAGTTTCAATAGCCTCTTAGTAAAATAAAAGTTACAAAAAATGAAACTTTTCGGAAAAAAAAAACAGATAACAAATTGCATACTTTCGAAAAGACGTACGATAAATAAAAAATATATTCATTCTTTTCATGTTATTTAGAAAGACTATCTACTCGTATAGATAGTCTTTCTAAATAATGAGAAACACTATAGTGTTTCTCATTATCAAAATTTATTTTTGGATATATTTCAATATGTCAGTGATACCGTGTGTTGGAATTATTCCTTGGCAATAAATTTACAAAGAACAAGGCAAACTTCGTAAATTATTTCCGTTGTTTAGACATAAAGCGGTGACTTTCAATTATTATCGTATTCTCTTGTGGTCTGCAGTGACGTATTGGGTATTTATTGATTAATAATTACAAATTGAGGCTTCTGTTGAAACAGAACGGTTGACTAAAAAGGGAGTCCTTATGCGCTCCCGAGGGATAAGAAAGGGGCGTTGAGTGTGCTCCGTGTCACTTAAGAAGATCAAGTCAATAAACACGAAATAGGTACTGTAAAATTGAGTAGTCGTTGAGTAGTAGAATGTTGAAAGAGATTAGCGAATCTCATGATTCTCATGTTTTATGTTGGGATTAATCAAATCAACATTTCTGTAAAAAAGTGATATAACAAATTGTAAATAACATGTATAATATTATTACACATTAAACCTACTGTATACAAAGCTTTAAATAAAAATATATATTTTTGTTTAATCAGAAAACCCATCGCTTTTTTTTGCACACAGACTAAAGCCGGAGATATTAAAAATACAAATAACTTATCATTTTAAGTGCCGTTTTGATATAAATAAAAATTATTTTTAAAGACATTTTGTAAAAACCTATTGTAGTATTTTTATTGTTAATATTGTAACCAATTTATTTGAAATTATTTAAAAAAATATATTTTTCCTATTTACAAAAAATACAATTTTATTGTAGCCTTTGCGAGGTAATAAAATGTAGCTTTCGGATTCGATGACGATAACCCATTCGGATGACGATGAGCTAAAAGAACTGTGCTAGATCAAAAAAAGAAAAAACATCGAAAGCCTGAAATAAGTAAATATTATTTATCCATGTAAAAATAATTTAAACTAGACAAATTAATTATCCGTTTTTAGTTTTTTTTTGTTAACATTTTTCATAACTAATTAATTAATTAAGGTAATTGATTGGGATAATTACGCAGCCTAAAATAAACACTTTTAGCGAGAAAAATACTTGGAGATAGCTGACAAGATTTTATATGCAACATACTACGCTAGCAGCAACGCTTTTATTAATCTATCATTATTTAAGTTATATAGTGAATATTTCTATTTAAGGTGCCGTTTAACCCATTGTTCCTAAAGAAAGGATATGCAAAGAAAATAAGTAACACAGGAATATACAATTTTAGGTCTAGATCAGATAGAATTATGTTGAGTCCTACTCAAATAAGCTAAATTTGATGGATGATGGTGATGGTGATGGATATTGGCTAAACATAATTATTATATAGTACTGAAGCCGATTTTCACCCTCTTCAATTACATAAAAAAAAATCCTCAGTCTAGATTCAGGCCTGCTTAGGAAGAATTAAAAAGCGAGCATGGCGTGCAAGCGAGCGAATAGTGACAAACAAACGAACAAAGGCGAAATGGGGGCGAATGATCGCACGGCAACGGCTCTTGACAGAGACACAATTCGGGTGCGGATATAGTAGCGCGCGCGGCCAATGCGGCATGGCAGGCGTCACAAGTCGACGTCCACGTGTCTTCTAACACACTTTTAGGAGTAGCATCACGAACTGCCCTGCCACTCACCAGATCCGAAAACTGCACTGGACTCAAATTACCACTAATCTCGAAAAGTTTTTCTCTCTCTCATCAAAGCCGCGCACACCAAGCGGTCATCGGTGATCCCAAAATCAGTAAGCTTACCTTTGAGAATACCGCGACGGGAAGAAATAAGAAGATGTCTTTTGAAAATAGCAGTGAAATGAAAATAATAAATGAAAATAAGGCCAATTAAAGCTTACGCCTATGTTCAAAATATTTAGAACTTTGTTGAGCTTAACGCTATTTTAGAATGTGTATGTGTGATGCGTACGGTATAAAAGTGTCAGTGAGGGTGTGTGTTTGTGTCTGATAGGGTGTGGGGTTGTGTGCGATAGTGTGTGGTTGCGTGTGTGCATGTTTGTATGTAAACAATCAATCGTAATTTCGTAAACAATCAATCTGAGCTGACTCGCGAGTCGACGGGCGATGCGAGTCTATTATCGATGCGTTGGTATGTCCGAATACTCGCCCGAGCGGGACGGCATGAGACGTCGTTGTCGTTGACATTCGGCTGTCATCGGGACCATTATTAACGAGCTAGGCGCATGCGATCGCGCGAACGACGCTAGCGGCATCTAGCGGTAATTTACAGCCTCCTTCGGCGACACTTTTTGCTATGCATGAATGCTATGCGGGTTCGGCGCGACCGAATTTCAAACTAAATTCATTTATGTGCCATATTTTTTGAAAACAATAAATAAAATGAATATTATCGCATGCATTATATTATTAATGAATATTATGTTACCATTAAATAAATTATTTTAAAGTGCTCTGTAGCCGCATCGGATATATTTAGAAAAATGTAATAATAAATAAGTATGACAATATACAAATTACGATATAAAAGTTAAAAAATAAATATCATCATCAATCATTTAAATATTTTAAGTAGGTACCTGCTAATCATACAGGATGTATTTATGTTCATTGGTGTCCTTTTATCGACCTATATTGACGCGAGGTCACTGCCCGATCCTCACGCCATGCGTTCAACCGCGTTCTCAAACATTATTACGATTTCTTTTCAATTTCGTATTTGTTTTTCGTGTTTCTAATATTTTTGACTCATTAATGTTTAATTGTTGATATAGATCAACCCTTAAAAGGACATCATTGAATATAAATACACCCTGTATTGCTGTGTGTTAGATAATACATTTGTTTAAAACTAATTGCGTCAAATGAATGGACACCATTTTGTTTATTAAAACTATTACTTAAGTACTCACGTTATGACTGCATAGTTTTTGAAAAAAAAAGGATTTACGTACAGAAAATAACATTAAATAAACACTATTTATAACTAAAAATAACAAAATAGCATACTTACTGTATTTTAAATTACTATTGTTTTTCAGGAAGTTGATTTATACCAATAGTCAAACACCAATCAGTAAAATCGATTCCCCGATTACGAGAAAAAATAATTTAATAAAAAACTGTTTGAGAACTTTATATATATTTTCCGCCGTGGCCGCGCAAGGGCGCAGCTAAGCGCCTAGCACGGAGGGGACGAGCGCAATACTGAAACTGAAAGGCTGTTTCCGAACTTGGTCGACTTTGACTAATTATTTGACTTTTATATGGTCGGCGCAGTATGGCGCAGCGGACAGAATAATCAACTATGGAAAATAATAAAGTCTATATTTTATAAAATAAATACTAAAATAATATCTTTAACTTGTACCATTGGTACATGGTTGGTACTATTGGAATGGTACAACATATATGCAAACTTAAAAATGTACATAGTTCTATAAGAAAAAAAATATATAAAAAAATGAATACCGTAGCAAATTAAGAGCAGTTTTAAAATGATAAAAAGACATTATTAGTAGTAATGCACCGAATATGGGTTTTGTGAAATCGAATATTATGAATTGCAATTGTCAAAATATTTTTTAATATTAGGTAACATTAACGTTCAAATTATATTTCAACTATAATTATTCCATGTATTTTTAGTTCTTATTGAAAGAAAAGAGTGATTCTAGTTTCTCGTTTGCAGCATTATGTAAATATTTAAAATGTTTAGTATTAACTTATTTTTTTCACTCTTTAAAATAAATTATGATAAAATGCTTAAACTAGGTTTTATTTCAAATCTTTATACCACCTTGGCTTTTAAGTGACACCAACAAATGAATGGTAAATATTCGGGTTATATTCAGTACAGTTCTCCCTAATTATAATCTCAACTGGAAAGTTACTTAGTAAATAGTTAGTCCCCATTGTGAGTTGGGGACGAAGTATATCGTAAGAAAATACATAGGTGGCGTGGCATCTTCGTCACTCGACCGGGACGCTGAGCTAATTTGCCTGTTAAACACCCCCACGGGGGTAGTTGTGAAAGAAACGCGCGCTACCCGCCGGATGTTTTGAACGCCGCGCGCCACGCGAAGATAGGGCGGGCGGCTCGCAAGTGCGAAGACACGGATGGATATAACCACGTTAGAAGCAGGCCTGGACTAGGATTTTCACTTTGAAGTTTTGATTAATTGCTACTCTCGAATGCATGAAACTCACCAAGCAAACATTGAGGGGAGTTGTCGCGTCACTTATTTGCCCCAAAACATTATTTTATTTTATTTTTTTTCGGTACTCTAACAAAATATTGAATATATAAAATGTTTACATAATTTTAGACACTTAAGTAAGAAAAACCATATCAATATTTAAATAAAAAGAGAACACCACATGAGAAAAGATAAAACACAGATTATACTATGGTTATACACATTTACCTGCCGACCATCGTGAATAACTTTTTCATACTCATGCAATAGTGCAGGTTTTATCCCAATAGCATGGCAATACCTCCATTAGTTTAAATATTTTTATTGGTATATTTAAAGGAAGCCAGACTGTATAACAAATCTCTAAACTATTATAAATGAATCAATTAATTATAACGATTAATAACAATTTCTGATGCATTTTATAAGCTAACCTATGATTATAAACAACGTGATTGGGGGCCGGTGTGATCACCGATATGTCAGTATCGATATCGATATCAACTCATCGATATAGAACACTACCCGTAAAGTTAAAAAAATAATGTTCATATCGCCTAATGTACCGCCATGTTAATGTTAATCATTAATAAATTAAGTAAAAAGTTCAATTTTATACGGGACATCCAGAGAAATTCTTGACTTAAGGGGGTGTTTATGTTCCCTATTACGCGTAAGAAATTTTATAAAAACAAGAATAGCTATGAAACCTATAGCTATTATAAAATATCCACTGCTTCTATACATTGTTTAATAATATCTTACATTTGGCCCTACATGCGTCATTACCGTCATATTAACTCCAGAGTATTCGTGCCTGTGGTACCAACTTATGATGGGTCGCTTCATTTCCAATCTCCACTTACATCTGTGGCAGTTTTAGCTCAATCAATCTACGTTAAAATCGTTTTAAGAGCGTTAATAATCAGAGCGCGATCATATTCGAATTTTAAAAATATGACAGCAAGGCTGTTGGACTTGGAACGTATTATTTATTACTGGCCAGCTTACATTAATAATACTGTGAGGGCCATCATAATAAAATTACATTACAATTATTTAACTAATAAATAATTTATGACCAAAGTGGGAAAATCACAAAGGTATTTTTGTGTCTGCTGCGATCACGAGGATTCCTTGGAACGTTGATTCTAAGTTAGAATACACAAAGCAATGTTAATGGTTGGAAATTTTCTGAGAATTACTTCAACCCCCGTGAATCTTCCACGAGAGTTACCCGCTTGATTTAAATGCAAGCTGAAAGTTTACACAAGACTTTTGCGGGATCCTTTCGGCTGTCCACCTGCTAGCCCTAGGCTAGGATATCGAAAAGCGACGTTAACTAGACGGCAGACCTTTTCGCATCTCAATAAGATACATCTCGTTTAGATGTAAAGGCAAAGCGAGCTCACATAGATTTTGTTAGGTCAACATTTTGTTGTTAAAATAATAAATAAAAAAAAAACAATCTAGTAAAACGTCCGGCGCCGAATCGAAAGAAACAACAAACTAAGTGAAATGACTAAAGATTTATTAACGATTATTTACAATATTAATAAAGATTAAATTGTATAAAAAATAAAACCTTGAAAATATACACATTTTTTGACTCCACTTAGTATTTTATTCTGACCTTTGCTATGCGTAGTTTTACTGCATGCATTCCTCTAATTATACTTTAAAAATAATATCTTCAAGTAAGCTATCTGAAACGAAAAATATAAAACAAGATGTTGGAACGTATTATTATTACTGGCTAGTTTCAATTTTATAAAATATGTAAAAGTGTGTAAATTAAATTAAATGTTCAGTGCCGCATTATAAATAAAGTCTGTGTTTATTTATTTGGTAGAAGTGAGTATTAGATAAATTACTAATTCGGTAAATACGGGGAGGGTAATTCGGCTGAATTCAGAAGGAATGTTTAAAAACGCAAAACCTTTAAATATAATTTGGTTTAGAAAAACAAAATCGAGTTTTTCGGTCCACTGTTCTATGTAAAACACATGTTTTATGAAAAACACACCGAATAGTGAATAAAAGTAGTTTTGGGAACTCAAACATGACTTATTATTGAATCCCAGTGTAGTCACCCACATAGACGATCCGTGAAAGATCCCTGTTGGCTTTGAAGTAAAAAATCCCAGTACTTTCACAGGCAAACACAGAGTTGCCCTCAAAGACAAACGCGGCGAGGAACGGCGTTTTCTTACAATATGGAAATAAATAACAATAAAATTGCATAAAAATAAAACCTTGAAAATATACACATTTTTTGACTCCTTCATGGTTTCCACTTAGTATTTTATTCTGACCTTTGCTATGCGTAGTTTTACTGTAAGTCCCTAATCCCTTCATTTGGCGTTTTTTTTTTAAATCGTATTATACCCCATACTTTCAGAGTTAAAGACGAACAATGTTACGGCAATCATGAAGTCTCCTGGAAATAAGGTCTTATTTATAAACATTTCCGGAACCCTAAAAATGGCCTCGTGTCAAGTCAGTCTATTTCATCATGTGAAAATAACAAAATTAAATATTTGTACAGACGAAGAAACGAAAATGATTACCACGCGGTTTACTACATATAATATATAAAATATACTTATATTTATATGCAAGTCATTAGCGGTCAGATCACGCTGTATAGCAGTGACCGTTTTTGTGGCGGTTACAGTTTGGACGTGACAGGCGCGCAGCGTGCACATAGCACGCTATGCTATGGCCAGAGCATAGCACAGCATAGCGTGCTATTTTCTAATTGTTCTGTGGCCATTTCCCGTTAACCCTTCAGCGTTATTCAATTAGACGAATGTGCTCTGGCCTGGCCTGGCACCGCCATTAAATGCGGTTGACAGCGGCATTTTAGTGGAATTAACACGAAAGTGGATCTTCATTTGAGGACAGTGGCGCCGCGCCGGTACGAAATACTTTTAATATTTTATTCTACCCGAAAAAATATTTTAACGTCACTACAAACACACGCACATCATACAAGTGAGCTCTGGATAAATTGAGGTACCCTTATACTCATAATGGCCTAACTGACTAATAAAGATAGTAAGAGGAAAAAAGAATTATAGTAAAATTAAACGAATTTAGATACGATTAAATAAAAAAGGAATACACGATTTTCATTTTAAACAAAAATACAAAAAAGAGAACATGAAATAAAGCTTGGATTATTTATACATATATATATATACATATATATATATATTTAAGTTATATTTCATGATTGTTTTTTAATAGCGGCAAATCGCCTGAAAAGATAAATGACACAATCTTTGACAATATTGAATATTTTTTTAATTTTTTGATAAAGTGCTGGATTGCATAATATTTATAAAGGTTCTAAAGAGGTCCTGTACTTGAGAGCGCAGGATGTCGGTTTAAACCCAGCGCTGAGTTTTATAAAAATGCATTTTATCTCTCACCTGGCCTCTTTAGTGTAAAATATTGTCAAATATTATTTAACCATCTAATTAGATGAAATAAGGAAAGAATGATATGTTAACAAAAAATATAAAAATAATGGATTTGTGATTACGATGAAGGATGGTGGTGAAATGAGATGATTTTATGAGTGATTTATGTATGAAGTAGATGAAAAAAAAAAATTAATGGAAAAGTAAAAGTGTAAAATTAAAGCACAGGATATATATATATTCTGACAACGCCGAATGGCGAAAGCTTAAAAATAATAATCCTCAAATCTATATATATATAGAAACAATATAAACTGATTTAATACAGGCCTAACCAGTCATTTTGTCCGTAATTTTGTGCAATGGTATAGTATTTTATTAGAGTTATTAAAAAAGATCAATAATTATATAAATCACAAATTCAGAAAACAGGGAAGGGGCGGCGGTTTGCAGCCGCGTGTCATTAGTTACATGTTTTTTTTTATTTTAATCTACTCAAACTTAAAAAATACCCACTTTCACCACTATGACATCCAATTATGACATCCAATCCTCTATGACATACCACAGGCATGTAAAGTCTGTGGGTAAGATAACGTTAATGACAACTGTAGGGCCTAGCTGTAAAGCGTTAGGTTATGGGTAAATAATTTATAATACTAAAACATGTATAGAAGCAATTGATATTATTTGGTAGCTACAGAATGTTATAGCCATTAATTTTTTGGTTTTAGAATTAAAGCTGATTATTTTTTGTTATTGTTCAAGAATTCTTAAAATTGATTTGATTATTTGCGTTTTAATACAGTAAGAAGTACCGCAGTGCACTTGTATATTTCGTCTATGAAGTCAATTAATATTATTTTACAGATCCACTGTACCAAAGTCAAATGAGAGAGTCCTAAGAGATTGTTTAGGATACAAAGTAAAATGTATGTATAGAATGTACTGGCGTTTTAGTATCATTTTAAGTGCCTGATGGTCGCCACTTAGTAGACGAATAGTCGGCTTTTCTGACTTCTCACCAAAGTCGGTATATTCCAGGGCCCGGTTACCACTAAACTGGGACTAAGCGTAGGTTTGATGACTAGGAATTACATAACGTATCATATGCATATTTACAGAAATTTATGTGTTTATCGTAGTAATGAATTATGAATGTATCTTGGTACCTGTCTATCGAATCGCCTCAAAGCCAAAGCAGCCGTTGATGCAATCCTTTCTAACAAAGAGTTTTCATCCCCTTATCTGTGGCATAGTCAAGCGTTTTGCGGTACAACGATTGTATTGTTGGGGATTCGCGCCCCTGTTATTTTTAGCCGAACACGATCCCACTTCAAAACGAACCTCGAGTGGGGCTGACTATCACAATTCTCCTGCCCGCGATCGGTTCTACTCTTCAGCAAGCTGTCGAGGGTTTGGCTTTGATCTTGCGGAGCTTTTCAAAGCAAAAAGCCCTTTAATATTGATAACCTTGTCGGCAGTCAAGATACATGCAAATGTAATATCAATCGTTCTAAATTTACAATAACAATTAGGTACAATGCTAAGCCAATCAAAAATAGCCATTCATTTTGACATAATACTTTTATTTTTACATTTAACAAAAATTTAATTAAATATAATATTGTTTAATCTAAACCGTAGTTTACTACGGTTTAGATTAAACTATATTACTACTAGAATAATACGGTTTGTGGAAAGTTTACAATAATAATGCCGATATTCCCATTTTCAAAAAAACATATTTTTGCTTCTTCTCAAATCTACAATCTTCTTTTTTCAATTTCAATTTCAACCGCAGGGTTTCATTGTAAAAGATCCAGTAAGATACTGACTTTTTTGGCGGTTTCTTAATCTTAACTAAAATACAATTAATTTACACACGCATAAAATGAAATTCTAACAAATTATGTTAACATAGTTTGTGTAATGTAAAAAGGAGAATCCTATTCTTGATTGGGCGGATTTTCATATTAAGTATTTTATATCATAATTAATAATAGATTATTACTTCATATTTAATTTATAACAATAATATTATTATTTATGAGTATGAGTGTAAGAGAATGTGTTATTGTTATATTATATTGTATTATTATAATATAAATTTATTTTTTTTATAATATTGTATGTGAGTTTTAAATAAAAACAATATAAAATGTTCATTATTCGACCTGAAACATTTAATAATCTACAACAAATCAAGTCTAATTTAGTACGGGCGCTGCCTAGTTAGCTAGAGTTTTATAGAATATGTTTGTGTAATTAAAAAACCAATAAATAAATGATTATTATTATGATTAATTGCTTAAAATCAAGTTTATCATTTATGCTTAGATAATTTATTAGATTTAGTTAAATTTTAGTATATAGGAACATTTTTTCATCGACATGAAAATATATTTTTTCCAGTGTAGCGACATGTAATGTGATTGGATTTATAAGCGGGAAGCATTCTTACATAAAACATTTTTAATTAGGACCTGAAAAGAAATCATTCATCGGCCTAGGCATCAGGGAATCCTGAAACATGAAACATAAATTACATGCAAGTTTACAATATATATTTATTACAATACAATCAATCATTTCGATCAGCGAGTATTCCTTTTATTCGATCGAAAAACAGATCCTGACCAACTGGTTTTGTTATACTAATTCTGGTGCTCTTATTGAAATGAAATTAACTTGTAAGCGCAGTGGCCTCGTAAATTTTTTATTTAAAATTCTAAATACAGAATTTTTATTTTTCAAAAATTTTGGTTTTTCATTATTAAAATTATGGTAAACGTAATATATACACGCGGATATACTGTGTTCTGACAAATGAAGTGTGTTTATTTCGAATGCATATCATATCATATCGACTCTTTGTTGAAGGAGTTAACCTGCACGCCATCTATCGCTCAACACATCTGATTATAGTCCAAAGGACTGATTACAGATAGGCACGCAAAAAACAAAAAAAAAAAAATCATATTATAGTTTTTTTTTTTTTTTTTAATAATTTAATATCAATGCAGAAGTCTCAGCGGGAATACCGACATTATATTTTCATACTTCCGACGAATTTATGCAGCACTCGAGGGTAGTCAAGTCGACGCGCGAGCCGAGTCTCTACGAAAGATTATTGCAAACAGTTAACGACACGTTAATGAAGTCGACATGCGACGAGAAGAGCGTCTTATGAATACAGACGAGCGGCAAATGTCTCAAATTGTCACTGGCTTGGTACGAGAACGGAAAGGCGTTGTCCCACCGGGGCACCGCACCGCCAGGCGCACTGAATGTCCCGATTCAAACACTTCACCCAGAAATCCAACTTTTGTAAGAACTTTGGGGTTTACTATTCGTATTATGGAGACCTACAGAATTGAATATTACTTTTGTGACATCTTGTGTGACATTGTGTTTTATTTTTTTTGTTATTATACGCCAATAATTAGGTATTTTGTATGCACCGCTGTCTGTATCGTCATGTTTTAAATTCCAATTTTTGTTTTTATTAAATATGTAAATGAGTGTAAATATGTGAATGGTATGTGCTTCACCAGGTTTTTGATATTTTTTATTATACTGTACCCCTTTCTCGTAACCAAATATAACCAAATTGTGTTTATACTGAAATTAAAAAAAAAAAAACAATAAAAGAAAAAAAATAGATACCAAAACTGGGTCGGAATAATTGTCAATATTAAACGGGCCATATTTGTAAATCAACCTTTTCTGCGGAATTTACCCGGCTTCTGTGTGCAATACTGACTTTGCCTGAGCAATGGCGACCCTGCGGACTTTGCCCGTAACATACACTTACATTTATAGCATTCAAACCGTACATGTCACAAAACATATCGTACACACCTGACGTATAGCAAATTCTCAAATTACACATTTTGACAGCATTAAATATAAAAAGATATACCTAATATCAAGTAATATTATTTAGACATAATTAGTAACCATAATAGCATGATATAGTATAATTTCAATAATGTTAAAAACAACCTCATAAGACTTTCGTACTTGCTCGTACGGCGATTAAAGAAGCAAGAAGTGTGCCTTAGAACAGATGTTTACATCTAGTTAGGTAAACATGGTACATACATCCTCCTGCTGTGCAGAGTTCAAGTTAAAACTCAACATTTTAGGGTGTCATTCTAGGGAACATTGTGTGCTTGAAATAACTATCTTGTAATTACTTAATTACATACAAATTACATATTTATTTGAACATCTGCAAATGCGCCGCTCTGATTCGGGGAAGTTCCCGCAGACGCCGGGTTGCGTCTCGTACCGCTCGGTAAGTCGCGCCGTGACGCGACGCGCGGCGTCTCTATGAAAATGTTAATTTTATGTCTGTTTATTTTGTCGTTAACAAAGACTCGTACATATCGTTCTCCTTCGTTGATTACTCCTGAATTTAACGGCCTCCGTTAAGCTGAAATAAAACGAAAAATAATTATGTCCGTTTTAATCACTACACATTATATTGTTGCAGGAGGACTTAACTACAAAATTATGCAGAGAAGACAATCGGAAAAGATACTCAACTAAATATATAAGGAGATGTTTACATATATTACTTACTATGGGCATTCGGTATATTTGATTCATGTGGCACTATACAAAATTAGCATAGACAACATCTGTTAAATCTACATATTTACCTATATGTTATATATAAATTTGTAACCACTAATATATTTATCTAATTTTGTTTAATAACGTCAAATATCTGTTTTTAGGACATATTAATTTATAAGTATACATAAAGAAACTGATTCATTTAGAACAAACTTTTAAGTTTAGTTAAAAAGGCAGCGAACCAAACGCTCAATTTTGTTTAAGTTTGTAGCACATTCTATTTGTACTTTGAGGACCCTAAAGTATTTTCAATGTAAATAAGTTTTAAATTGTATATAATACCTAAAGTAGATTAATATTTATTTTTGAAATATATGTACCTAAGTACGTGTATGTGTGTATGTACTAATAATAGGTAGTAATAGTTGAGGCAGCAATATTTTACGTACCGTCTTTCTATTTCATATTATTAATATCCTATAAATAACCTGAAAAATATATATTCATGGCAAAAAAAGTGTATGCTGTGTACGCAGTCCTAAGCGGTGGTACCTTGCTTAGGTAGAACGCTGTATTGTTGTCGGCAAATGAATGTCATACAAACTGCCTTACATTCCTGAAGATGTTGAGACTCGTTCATAATAACTGAGTCGGATGACTCCACTCTATCCGCACACCAAGGAAGGCCGGGAAGCAGAGGACAGCAAACTTTTCTAGGGGTTTAAATAATTTTGTTGCAGAAGATAATTTTATTAATAAATGACCCGTTCATCCGTTCATATTAATAATCGAGGCGTGACTAGTAACGAAGCAACAAGGACATAATATTTTAATTTATAATAATTATAATGTGACACTGAAAATTCTTTCAAATATTTATATTTGCGCACATAGATGAGTTTGTATTAATTTTAACTGATCAGTAATAAATAATTCGCCTTCTAATTTCTTTTTATAATAAGTGTAAGTACTTTAATAGCTATTTGTTTCTTAAAATACAACATTGATCACAATTCAATTCATTTCAATCTTATACGTTTGTATTTCTATTAAATAATTATATATATATATATTAATTTATTTACACGATATGATAACTTTCAGCATTGCGATTAAACTCGGTCTAGCAATTAATTATGATGATAAAGGGGTGCCAATAAATATTTATGTTGGTTTTATCATGTTTAGGGTGAATTATTGTTTATGACACCTGATACCGCCTGTCGTCGAAAACGCTCCCAGCAATATCACCGGCACATAATTAGCGCCGACGTTCTTATTAGCATTAAGCCTGTATAATTAATTGATCACACCTCAAGATCAAAATAAGGCGGTTGGGAGGGGAGGGGGGGGGGAGGGGAGGGGGGAGGGGAGGGGAGGGGGGGGGGAGGGGAGGGGGGGGGAGGGGAGGGCTGTCACGTTAACAATGTTAAGTTATAGAATCACAATTAATGTAAATAATAAAAAACCAGTGCGTCATCAATGAAAAGAATTATAAAAGAGAGTAATGGTGCAAAAATATATCTAAAAATAATTAGGCACGACCTAAAAAAATATTATCGTTTTCGAAATTGAAATGAAGTCATGACTTCATGAAACATACACTTACTTACTCTACTGTTCGTGGGTTGAACGTACGGTAAATATGTTCGAACCAGTTATGACATTTCATAAATCCGTATAATTTCCTGCTACTATGTCTTCACCTTTATAAATAAATGTACGCTCTATCCTTACCTTTAAGCAAAATAGTATATTATCGGAGTGTAGATTCGTACTTTAAAGGTCAGATTACATGCGCCTGTGGTGCGAACTTACTATGAGTTTTTTCATTACTTGTACGCCATAGAGGCAAAAGTGGGTTATTTTTTTTTTAGATCTTAGTAGATTAAAAAAACAGAGAGACATTCTTTCATCATCAATTTTAACACGATTTAATTTTTTTTTGTAAATTTTGAAACGCGTTCAATGTTTAAATTACTAATTCGATAAATAAATAAATAAGTAAATGAATGAAAAGGTATATTTTATAATGTTGAATTAAAATTTGTCGTTTTCCATGTTGTGATTCTTGCATAAGTATCCTTACATTTACTACTAGCAGAGGACCGTATTTTACTTCTGATAAATTATATTTTAGGTTTTAGATATTTCTACTGTAAAATTTTATTTAAGACTCGCCCCTAGCGACCTCCGTTAGATCCGTACCTATATATCCAAGATGCTGTTAACGGAGAGACGCTATTATACTAATGACTGGAATGAATAATGAAGTGCTAAGCCGAGGCTTTGGTGTATCCTCGTTCTGAAAGAAACTTATTAAGGCGAGGATTATATCGGTCTCCAATAATTTCAGCGGCAATGTGGAATAATATGGAAATTACCTGAATATTTTGGCACTGCTAATCTTTTTGTAATCGTAATGATAGTACTCTTTGATGCAACATAACAGGGGTAAAAGTTTTTTAAATGCAAAACCTATTAACGAGATTTAAGCATAACTAGATAGCCGCAGCCGCAAAGGTGACACCTATGCCAGCGGCATATTGGAGCGGAGAGTAGAAAACTTCTGATAAATAATTCATACAAAAAAAGCGCAAAAACATTTAATATGTTTCCCATAGAGAAAATATTTTTAAACATAATTTTTTTAAATTTTTAATTATTCCAACGCTTCGCTCCGCTCGAATTATATTTATTATTTTTTTTTCATGTTTCATGACACATAATATTATGTAGGTGTGAAGTGTGAAGTTAACTCAGAAACTAATTGTTTCTGAAATAAATCTATTAGATTTAATAATAAACAGTTACCCATAGTAGCCATACATACAAGCTGCTACAGTATTATACAGTATATAAATCAGATATAATCAATATTACATTATAATTGGAATTTTAGAATGTTTATTATACCTACATTCTAAAAATTGGATATATAACACGTTTCTTTTAAGACTTCCCACTTAAATTAATAAAAAAATAAGTACGTTATTATAAGAACCTAGATTTGTATTTTAGTAGTTTTATTTTTAGTGAGTATTTTGTATATTAATAAAAACCGGTTTGGTGGTGAATCATCATGAATACCTATTTTTTATCCAGAGATCTTGGGTTCGAATAATTGCAGCTAGGTTATTTTACTAAGCTGATGATAAGTCTCTATATTGATTTTGGTAAAGATTATTTATATTATTTATCTTTATCAGTATATCATGATTCAAATACCTATAGTATATCTACCATTCAAATACCTTTTTTCTTTTTAATAAAAAATATTTCGAGGGATAATATAAATAATGTTTTTTTAAGTTTAAAGTATGGGGTAATAATATTGTTTGGTAGGTTTTGATTGAAATTACGAATTAGGTATATGTAAAAAAAAATGATCTTTTAAAAGAGTATAAGCATAGGTAGATTTATTACATTAAATTCATATCACTTGAAACATGGCTTCATCAAATTGATAAAATAATACTTACTGTCAGTTATTTCATCTTAATTGAATACTTTGAAGGCGTTTGTCCTCTGCGAGCTGCTCGTGTCGACTTTGCACAAGAATCCGTCCAACGCTACAGACCGCGGAGTAGTCTATGTGATCTACGTTATAATAAATAGCTTTTGCCAGAAATGCTTCGAGTAATAGCGTTAAGCGTTGTCGACCAGCGGGCCGCAACCCAAAGGGCGTGCGTTATTAACTCACCAAAGACTTGAGGCGCGTTTACACTTAAGTCTCCTTTCGAATAATAACGTGCGAGCCACTCGAGCATTTCGGGGATTCATGCTATTAGTAGTTGTACCAATATTTTAGAGCTAGCTCTGGCTATGTTGCTGTTACTTATTGGCATACTTGTTTTTTTGGACTTTAATCTACGTTTAAACAAAGTCTTTGTTTGAGGATAGGTAATGAAAAATGAAAGTAGATTAGATCGCATAAAATAAAAATAAATGGCATAAAAAATACTTTATTTTTAAATGTACAAATATACGAATATAGGTCCACAACATTTGCTGCTAATATTAGTAATATTAATATTAGTATGTAGTTAAAGAACAGTTTTAATTATTTTGGGTAACTTCCGTGTTTTAGTGTCTAGATTCTAATTTTTATTCTAATATGAAACTAATAATTCAAAAAAAACTTAAAAAGCAGCAAAAAGTGAATTCCCAAAATCTTTAAAAGAAGGTTTTTTTATAACTCGGTAAATACAAGAGCAGTATGTATTATATCGTAGAGTTCGTATATTTTGCGCCTATTGCGAGTCCCATTAAAATCAGTCTGTATAATACGTAACTGTAATCATGTGATAAACGTCTAAAAATTTATCGCGAGGTGTTATAGTATTTATTATACATACATGGTGATATCCTGACACTTATATCCTTTTAGAAGGCTGATCTAAATCGACAATTAAACCGGGTCCACGAAAAAAAAAATCATTCTAAAATTATTATATTATTAAAAAACTTGGTTTTGTTCGTAGTACTTCGCGAGCTGGATTGTTGAGTGATGTATTCGACCGGGTTTTCAAATATTTAAACGATTCTATTAAATTTTTAATTCATTTGTTTAATCGTAATTTTTCCATTAATTTTTAAGTTTAATTTTTGATTGTTAATATAGAACAGCCCCCTAAAAGGATATCAGTGAATTTAAATACAACCTATACAGGTTCATTCATACCTATTCAGGTACCATCATATTTTACGTATACATGTAAATTATTTTACAAATACATGTGAAATATGAAGTTAAGCTATATAACCGTTTTCGCTAAATTCCTACTATATAACAGTATATTTACTAGCTCTTAACCTAAAGCAAAGTCCGGAGTTGAAGCTAAGTTGCTTTCGGAGCCTCTATTGTTGACTCCGCGGGCCTCACCTTGTTAGACCCAATACCCAGGAATCAGCATGTATAAATTTGGTTTTTAGTTCTCGCTTAAAATGGAGGCGCCAGTTCGCTCGTGCGCGCCACTGCGCCGTTGTGAACGCGTGCGCAGGGCTACTGGCAGCACGTGTCGATTATAGCGTCCCGCCGCTTGACTTATTACATTCAAATCGTTTTAATTGGCCCCGTTAATAAACGGTGAGTAATGGTCGAACATTTGCCAAGTGGACGCGACGCTATCGGGCGCCGGATTATTGTCATCATTATTTTCAACTTTTGCCGTAGCTTTCGTACCAATTCGAAAGCGCCCGGCTCCATTGTTCGCTGGAGCATGTTTCGCTAATGTGCGTTCCCTAATATTTGACCGTTTCATTTACTAAGGGCGAATGTTTAATAAATAATGTAACATATTCCAGCCCCAAATCATTATTATTTATAAGATTAATTGAATAAAATGAAATAATTGATTAATAACATAGCTAAGGACCATGTTGCGTCTCTCTTCTTTGGGCAGACTCTTCTACGGGAATATGCTAAGAACTCTTCACCGAGGTACATTTACTTTGTCTACTTTATACTGCATCATAAAATGTCGAGGAGATGCATAAGTCGGTACCGGATACTACCATAGATATGTACCACTTTATTTACTGTGTGAAGCTTTTACTATTCGAAAAAATTATTATAAATTAGGTTAAAAAACATTGAAGGGATGGATAAACAAAACAAAAATAAAATGAAAAACTAAATGATTTTAAAAAATCAGGTTATTTTATATTGAGGATTGCACCCGTTTGGCAAAAACAGCGTAATAAAATGTTTCGCTAAAATATTTATTTTTCTCTGTTCAAATTATTATTATACAAAAACCAAACTTGCGTTTTTGCGACTCTTTTGCGTTAGTTAAGATTTTATAATTTCTGACATATATTTTATGATGTTTTCTCAATAACACAAGCCTAATATTTTTTAAGCAAGAATTAGTCAACTTATTACCAGCATGGCCAATTTAAATACGCAAATCGTGGCGGTTAAAAATACAAACAATATAAACTACAAAACAAATATTACAAGACCAGGTATGGAATTTAGTTAAAAGTAATATTAAACACCAGGATAGTGAGGATTCTGCGTACTGCTGATGACAAAGATGATAGTAAAATAGCCATTATCTTGTAACATTGACTTTCTTTATATATATGTAAAAAAAAGCCTCAACAGGGAAGCGTTTACATATATTTGGAACTTTGTATAGGAATAATTATTTACCATGAAATGTTAGAATTCTTGAATGATGAATTAGCTTTAGGAAAATAAAAAAAACCGTATCCACGAAGGTTTTATTTCTAGTTATACGAGCTTCTTTCAATTTATAAAGGTGTATTATCGCAGTGTCAAGGTATATTTACAAAAAAGCAACATTTTTCTTTCTCCCATCACGCACAAAGCTGATAAAGCTGATCCGCCCGAAATCCCGCCGCGCATTTAATCCGTCTTCGCAAATATACGAACGGATCAGCGACGGGCCGCGGATTGGCCGCGGATTCGCATCTTCGCGGACCTATTTTCGAATCATTCATAATGCCCATCGAATAGATATCTGTTCTCGCATATTGTTACTTTATGCCTCGCAGCCGGGCTTATGCGCTCCGAATACATATCGAGAGGAAAGGAAGAGACGATCTGATCCTTTTGCCTTTGAGTAACATATTTCTCGAAAATTGGATAGTGAGTCTCGGCGAGATGCGATGGGGGCGGGACGGGGATTTTCTCTGGAACAATGGAACTGCACGGCCAGAGACGCCAGTCGTAAAGAACTAGACTACAGGGGGTCATTGTTTTTATGAAAGGTTATCAAAAATAAGACATGGGGGAGACGTCTGTTTGTGCAAAATGCTTCCATCGTTAAATGGTTATATTTTTTTTATGATAGAATCGTCATTGCACTTTTGGTATAAATTTTATGCCTCGGGAGAGTTAGGGGACTTTAGCCCTTATGTATATATTTCGTTATAGCATTATATATTATTTATACATTACAAATAAAAATGTTCAAAACAAAGCCCCTCGTGAAATTAATTGTAAAGAAACTGCATTGTATCTTTACAATACATACACAAACTCAAATGTATTGTGATGGTGAGGTCGATGAAAGTGTTTGTGTAAGGGTAATGGCATACTTGTGTTATTGTAAATAGTTTTATTTTATTTTATTGCAAAAAAAATCTTATATATATCCGTAAATGGATTTATATCTATTTTCGTATGTTGCGTGTGTTTCTTTTCTTATAAATTTACTTAATTAATTGTATATAAGTTTATCAAGGCGGGAGGTGGGGAGGGGGAGGGGGGGGGTAAATAAGTACGGAAATCACTGGAGCGTCTGTATGTTGATAATAAGAAGAAATTCTAATATTTTAATTTTACATAAACTAAATAAATATAATTAGAAAATTTTTTATTATAGATTTTGAAATATTTTTTTTAATTGTTTTCTTTCACGAAACATTTTACCATTATATTTATTTAAAATAATGATAAAAAAACAATGAAGGAAATATATATTTTTAAAAACATAATAATAATTATACATTCATATTATACATATAAAAATTTTAGAAGAAAACATTTATAAAACACTGAATAATATTCAAAACTTTATGCATATTTCGTTATATATATCTTAGAAATAAGATGTGTTTGTTTCCCTGCTACTGACAGGTAAAAGTCAAAAAACTTGCCTACCTCTTTTTTATATTTATATTTAAAAAAGCGTTGGCAAGTTACCGTATTGAGACGTCTGATCCTTTCATTTTTCACTGACGAACACTACGTCTGATGCGGTTGGCCTTGTCTTCCAGGGGATAAAGCCCTCGTCAGCCGAGAGCATCACAGCACAGCGTCAAGCCGGGAACAAATGACACAGCGAACATGATAATATGATACCTCGGCTGCCATCAAATTTCCTCAGATCGGTCGTCCCGCGAGGCCGCGCTTAGCAATCACCTCCGCGAGGGGAGATTCCCTTTTTGTTTTCGGGATATTTCTTGCATTTGCGTATCACGAGGATTTATTGTATCAAAAGAAAAAGTGAAATCCGGTTTCCAAATATATGCAATGTAAATTACGGTAGGTTAAAAAAAACCTTTGACTGTGCGTAAGTGTCTTTATCAATTTTTAGCCATTTTGAGTTTATGTATCAGAAAGCACGCAAAGCGCTAAACATAGGAGATTTTTTATTTCATGTTTGATCACTTATTTCTACGGAAGATGCTCAAGTGATTAAAATTATTTCATAGAAACAGGGGTGGTATAATTTTAGCTCCGTTAAGTTACGTCTAGTGCAGAGGCGTCCAAACTTTTTGCTGCGAGGGCCAGTTTGGTATTTAAATTCATTAGCGGGGGCCAAGCATTGTAAATATGTGAATTAAAAAACCTTATTACAAGTAAAGCAGCATTGAATTTTTTTATTGTTGCTACATATATATACCATACATTTTTTTTTATAGTAAATTACAGATATAACAATACTAAACAAACTAGTCTAAATTATATTATTATAAAACTATTTCATGCAATTTTTAATGGGAATGGTGGAACTGGGTTTTTTCCTGGAGAGTTTCTTTAAAGTTGAGATTCAAATCGGAAACACCAATTATTAGCAATGATTGCAAATGATCATCCGATAAATTTGCCCTATATTTAGATTTCAGATACTTCATCCTGGTAAAAGTTTGTTCGCACATATTATATAGGTAGTGCCATACATAGAAATAAATTTACCAGCCAATTGCTTTAAATTTGGAAACTCTTTTGCGTCCAAAAATTTGTAAAAATCGATCAAGTTTCCTTCCTTGTATTTGTTCTTGATTTGATCGCTAGCTTGAAGATCAATTATTTCCATTTGAAACTGACTTGAAACGTCGCCAACGTTGCAGTCATATGGATTTTGAAACAGCCGAATTTCCCTTGAATTTATGTCAAGATCAGAAAAACGCTTTTGAAATTCTAGTTTTAAATCCGCGATTACTTTTACTGCAAATATGGTGGGAAATCTTTCGTCAGTTTCTGTACTAAATTTTTCACAGCACGTGAAATGGGAAAAAATACATTCATTCATATGACTTTCGAGCAATATCAGCTTGGCTCTGAATGCTTTGATTTGCTCGAATAAATCACAAATTAAGTTGTTTTTACCTTGGAGCTTTAAATTCAAGTTATTTACGTGTGTCAAGATATCTGCAAAAATTGCCAACTTCCAGAGCCACTCTGCATCCGATAAAAGCGGTTCAGGGTGATTCTTTTCCGCAAGAAAAATTTTAATTTCCTTTTTGAGCTTGAAGAACTGCTATAACAATTTTCCACAGCTAAGCCATCGAACTGCTGTATAATACGACAAGTCAAGAGACTCAGATTCAATTTCTTCGAGGAAAGATCGAAATTGGCGATGATTGAGTGCACGTGATCGAATAAAGTTTACGACAGAAACCACTGGTTTCAAAACGCAGCTCATGTCGACATGTTTTACACATAGGGCTTGTTGGTGGATGATACAGTGCAGAAAAATTGGTACTGTTTCTCCTGCGCTTTCACAAGCTTTTCTTATTAGCCCAACCACCCCAATATTTGCACCAGACATGTTTCTTCCTCCGTCAATTGTCACACCTTAGAGTCGATTCCAGTCCAAGTTATATTTGGCAAAGTCTGTTGTAATTCCTTAAAAATATCTGCTCCAGTTGTAGTGCCATGCATGCTGTTAACCGATGCTAATTCTTGGGTGACATTAAGATCGTCATCAACTCCACGAACAAATACTAAAAGTTGTGAGGTGTCACTAACGTCGGTCGATTCATCCATCGCGATAGAATAGTGAGTGAAACGCTGTGCTTTCCCAGAAATCTGGTGAAGTATATTATTGCCAATATCGTCAATTAGACGAGCAACAGTATTGCGGGAAAGACTTATCGTTTTGAAAAGTTTCACCTTTTCCGGACATAATACCCCAACAGCTTCCATCATACACTCTTTAACGATGTTTCCATCCATAAAGGGTTTCCCTTTTTTCGCCAACAAATAAGCAACTTTCATGCTAACTAAAGTCAATGATTCATTTTCCGAGTTAGCCTTCCTAAATAAATTTCGCTGAGAAGACAAACTACGACTCATTTTTTTAAATTTTTCAGTATGCTGCTTGTCCTTAAATTGTGAGTAAGCTGAAGCATGTTTTGTTTCATAATGTCGACGTAAATTGTATTCCTTCATTACAGCAACAGTGTCATTGCAAATTACACATATAGCTTTGCCATTCTTTGACTGCGATTGCACAAAGAAATATTTGAATCCCCATTCTTCTTTAAAAACGCGGCACTCGTCACCTACTTTTCTTCTTTTTGTTTCCATGTTCAACTTTAAAAAATAATATTAACATAATAATTAAGTTATAATATAATAAATATAGATCTAAACATACCAATTTACAATATATCAACTGTAAAGAATGTAAATAAGCTCCGCGGCCGACGAATGTTTGGTTTGTCGTGGACTGACGCGACGCGACGTGGACAATCTCGTAGCTTTGCAGTTGAGTGCAGTCTGCCGCTCCGCGCCGCCTACAGAGCGCTGTATAGTCAGAGTACAAAATCATTCGTGCAGTCGAGCGGCCGAGTCGTACTTTTTCGAGCTCATTCTAACCTAACGGCTAATCGAAAGCGCTCTTCATCTGCGCGAGATCTAATAGCGACGCGCCACGCTACATTTATATTTTACAAAATTTTTCAAAATCCTTGGCGGGCCGGATAAAATCGCCTGCCGGGCCGGGTTTGGCCCGCGGGCCGTAGTTTGGACACCTTTGGTCTAGTGTAGGGTTGCCATACGTCCCTGTACACTGGGACATGTCACCGGTTTAAAGCCTCGGTCCCTGTTGT
Source organism: Neomicropteryx cornuta (assembly GCA_020383195.1). NCBI lineage: Eukaryota > Metazoa > Arthropoda > Insecta > Lepidoptera > Micropterigidae > Neomicropteryx > Neomicropteryx cornuta. Next base: position 4,226,979 of record JAHKQU010000034.1, on the reverse strand, counting down.
CCCGTTTGACCTACCATGTGTCCCGGTAAACGAATAATCATGGTTTTATATTATTTCTAAAATTATGCGAATAATTCGTACGACGACGTTAGATCGCGTTGGCTGGCGGTGAAAGTGTGGGGTCGAGGGATGTACTGACATTTTACAAATATTTTTCCATATTTTACAGTACGGAATGAAAGACTGAAATACCTTTGTGAGGGAGCTGATGTAATTCATGGTAATTTACGATCTTACTCAAAAACTAGGCGGTTAACCGTCTTTCTTGCCGGCCATTGAACGTATTCTGAAAATGTTGGAACCATTGAAAGATTTCCTTTTTTCACAAACCAGATTGTGGCGCTATGGGGGGCGGTGCCCCCCCCCTTCCAATAACTCCCCTATATTTCCACCTAATTGATATCAGTCCCGGTCGGAGTCAAACCATTTATGGCAACCCTAGTCTAGTGTATGGTAAAAAAAAAACTAAGCTATCCATTCTAAATGTTTTCATGTTGAATCGGGTCATGTCCATACTTTTATTTTTTTTTTTTTTGGAACTCAATTTTATTTTTGTTAAAGTTTTATTTTATTTTAATATACATGTTCTTTTTTGTAATTTTAGCTTCTATACCTTCTATACATACATTCATTTTTAAAAAATAACCCCATCCTTTGGCCGTCTGTCTGTTTATCAGTGTCTCTATTGCATTTTTCAACTCAAAAAACACAACTGCGAAAGAGTATTATTTAATACCCGCCATTTAAAATTATTACGAATATATTTTGTTCCCCGAGAATATTTCCAATAAAATATCGAGGGCATTGGCCCTGCGATTTCAAACAATTACATCAAAAAACTTTCCTAAACCAAGTATTTAACCTAGTTAGAGTGACTTTATTAGCCATGTAAAAGTAAAAACATGTGACTGATTTAAATTGAATCCATGATAAGATAAATAAATCATAGTGTAAGTATTGTTTTTTTTTTAATATTAAGTGTATATTTATTTGTTTCGAAGTTGTTTTCAAACTATCTTACATTAAAAATAACAAAACTAAAGGTATTGCCATTCATTCTTGTCCTGCGAATAAGAACAAAGTAAACATCCTTATAATAACACTTTTCCACAATTGTGTACAGGATTTATGTAATAAGGAAGACGTTGCCGTATTCGGAATCCCGCCTGGAGGCGATGCACAAATCTAGCGTTCGCTTTTTTGCCCGTCAAACGGAATGTTTCGCATTGGGCGGTTGGGTCGTCTTGAAGCACAATAGCTCGGCCTCGGGCGGAGCACGTACGGCGTACGGCGTACGGACGGGACTGAGGATCGGCGCACACATTCGCTACATTCGCCGACTCACTGTCTGAATATTGTTTATCCAACGATCCAACGTCCGCGTCCGTACTATAAGCTAGTCTAGAATCCAACGCAATTCCCTATACACCCCCCACCCCCCTGCCGCGAAATGGTAAAAAAAGATACTTTTAGCAGATGTGAAAAAAGTCAACTCTTCGTTAAAAAATTGTTTCTGTGCAGTTTTTATAAGTATTTAGTTACCTGAATTAGAACCACTTACTCTTATCCTACGGAGTTGAAATTTGACAAGTTCGTTCAGTTCCGATTTGGATGCATTTATATGGTACTCATGACCTGATTCTTCACCCAGGAATGGCTCCAGATGATACGCAAGTCATGTTTTAAAAAAAAACCTAGGTCATCTACAATTATTTTGGGCACTTCACAACTAAGCCAAATGTTATTGTGCTAGAGTTAAGAAAGTTGCTGGTAAAAGTGTTTTTTTTCCATTCTACCGATGTTTTTATATGTAAACGTTCGTCTGTGCATGAATTAATTTATTTTGTTTCCAAATAATAAATTTCAGTTACTCAGCGTTTTCATACTAACCTCCCTTTCTGTACTATTATTTTATTTTAATTCCAAATAATACATGTCGCTTACTAAGTAAATATATACCAACCTCCCCTTCTAATTAAGTACTCTTGTTCGTAATGAGATTGGTCCGTACGCCCTCGAAACTAAATCAAAATTCACTCTATCTAGCCTTGAAAAATCCTGGGGATCCCGTATAAATTTTTACACAACAAAAGCAAAAGATTTTTAATGGATTGTCAGCCGATTGAAAACGGCCTAAAGTTGGACTCTGCTTCCAATAGATAGCTGTGGCTTCACGTGACTGACACTGTGTGGCAGGCATGTGAGTTTTATTTGTAATTATATTTTTAACTTAGCGATATAAATAATTATTGCGGTGGACACCAAACTGTGCCTGCGGATGCGTTTTTGACAGTAGCATTTGCGCTTTATGCGCTGGTGATTCTGAGGCGCCATTGTGCTGCTGTGACGCTAAGTTTTTGGTCATGTCGTCGGCGCAGGCAGCTTTAGGCGAAATGACAAGACAATGAAATAGGGTTAACCCACATCAGCGGAAAATATTCGCTCTGGTAAACCCAAACTGGGCTGTTATAATGTGTAAAGTGGCCGTGAGTCAGAATTAAGCCCCTTTATGTCTCATTATTCCGACCGCGAAAATAAAACGAACGTAAAATAAAAAAAAACGAAAAGTAATTAAAAATTACCTAAAATAAATAATGATGTAATGACACATAAACATTCTATATGTAACTTCAGTATGAACCATGCTTGCACCAACTTCAACTTACAATAGAGGTAAATTTAATAAAACTTAGATTAAATTAATTTTAAGCATTTTGATGTAATTCGGCATAAAATCATTTTTTATCTTTTGCTGCCTTATAATTAACGTAACTTAATGAAACTAAAATAGAGAAAAAACTAATGAAAAATTCGCTATTCAAAAAAAAAATACAGATCGAGTTTAAAACTACCTCCTTTATATGTATGTAGTCGGTTAAAAGAGGCACCGCGATTTAATTTGTTTGCCATGTCAATAATATTGAATTATGTTCGTAGTTTAAATACAATTTGTTATGCATAGTCGTATAAGTACGCTTCTATGCTTATAATAGATTACTGAATATACTAAGATGTATGCGCTGTCATCTCAACTGCGAAATAATTCGATTTTTCATTATCTTGACCATGTTCTTAGATTAGGGTACTGTAAAAGCGAGAAATAGATTGGAACAATAATTTTAAACAATCTGTGGGTTAAAAGGTAATTGTGGGTTTGACTCCATGATAATAAATTTCTTAAATTTCAATGTAATAAATCCGCTTCGTCTAAGCAGTTTATCAGAATTCCACCAAACACACCACCATAAAATACATTTCATAAGAACATAAAAAACTTTTTTCTAAGTGACTCGTTCGAGGTTAGTATTCTAACTGGAAATTTTATGACCGTGTTTTATTTTTATATTTAAAATATTTATAAATGTTAAGAATAATAATATTTAAACATCAATGTAAAATAAAAATACTTTTTGTTATATGCGATTTTCGGGAAAAGAAAGATGATGCTAAGAATAAATTAATGTGGTAAAGCCGTATGCTAAGTACGTGTCTGGGCTCCAAGAATTTGGTGCCCAGTGTTCCGAAAAGGACGTCCTAAAGCGATTTCCTCGTTCGGTAGCAACCAAATTGATGTCACCTCGAAAGTACAAGAGCATGCACTTTGCGAGACCCTCGAGAAACAAAGCCGCTCGAAGAGCGTTAAATATAGCGCCTAATTCTACCGAGAAACGGTTTGATCCCGGGGGAACAATGTTTCATCCCAGAGTTGCTGCCGTGTCATGTCAAATTCCCCAACAGATTCGGGAAGCTGGAGTTTTTTTATGGCGGAAGTGTGTGCAACTCGATACCTGACGTCTCGTCGTGTCCGCGTCGGAAATACCTCTCAGAACTGACACATCTGCATAAAATGCTACACTGTGTTTATTTAAACAAATAATAATCCATTAGGTTTATTTATTTTCCGAAAACTCACTACATTTACGTTTGTTACTTTTGAGTCATAAATAATGTCGGTGTACTGATGGCCAATCATTTGGCGCAACTATATAATTACAAGGTTTAGTAGGGTAATGTAATTCTATTTTGTGTAAGATAAATATTGCCAGCGGAGTTTAGGAACTTATTTAAAATGAGGATTTCTTTGCCAAATGAAGGCTAAAGATCATCATAAAAAAAAGAAAGGCAAATCGGTGGCACTGCGTAAAAATTAAACATCCGGTCACCAAGTTATTGTACCCGGTAAAATAACAAGATGGATGTGTACACATCAAAAAATTATAACCGCTGTCTGTTTTGAGTCTACTGGCATATCTGCTGGTAGACTAGATCTATTTAGACATATCTATATCTACTCGTATATATTATATATATCGTTCAAAATCGAGTTAATTACACAGTTGTAATTCAAGAACGGCAGGACCGATTTTTATGATCATTGATTTGTTGGATTCGTCTCTGCTCCGAATAGCGGAATAACTATGAAAACATTGACGGAAAAATTCAAAAATTCACGGAAAAAAAAATATAAAGAAAATTCAGTTTCTCGTACATTTTGTATGGAAAGGCTTTGTATTCTGTGGAATTCTATTTTCAAACTGTAAGTTGCTTTCCAAAATGTTCACTTTGTGAGGTTATCACAATTGTCATTGTTGGCGCATCGATAATTAAAATGGATGTCATTTTGGTTTTTGTACATTTATTGAAGTTATTACATTTTGTGTATTCCTAATAAAAAACTCAATTTAACTCAGTTAATAAGTTAACACAACAGTTAATGATCCTGAGGTGAGTTCGTCGGGTTAGCTTGTATATATTATTTAAAGGCATAGTTTGAAGATAACGTTATATTTTGTCATTCCCTTTTTACCAAAATATAATTGATATAGTTCAATTTATAATAACCAATCTATCATTCTTAGTTATAATATGTAATGGGAATAATTAAAAAGCTTTAGTTTAAATTGGGAATTGTTTGTTTATTGTTTAAAAAAAAAAATCTATTCGATAATAAAAAATAAACAAAATAAAGGTAGATACAAATCCGTCAATAGCTTTAAAAATTGATCAACGCACATAAACCCCTATAATTTCGTATCACGTGTGTGGAAATCGTCGAGGGCATCGCACCGCCCCGCGCCCTCGACACCAAAGTAAACAAAGCGCCCCGGCGAATGCGCGCCCAATCCTTCCACCAATTAAGGGAAAAATTAAACTTGATTAGTTTTACTGCATATTGTCAGCCAAGACCGCGCAGTGGGGGAGCCCTCTATAATTATTATTCACCCCTTGTATCTGTTTGTAATGATGTTCGGAGAGCAGCTCTCCTTCCTTGTAGCAGCTCGCGATAAATATTTAAATTTTTATTAAAGGGATCACTGCCCGCGTATGCTTTTAGAATCGTTGCATTATTTTGAATAACTACACTGAGTCAAGTAACAAAGATGACTCATTGCAAATTCCTACGGGGGCAGGGATGTTTTATCAGTCGGGAAACTGTTGAACGTATTTAGCGAGGGTTCGTATACTATACCACCAAAATAAAATATATATATATACTAGCTGACCCGGCCACGCGTTGCTGTGGCTAAAGTTTTTGTTATATTACATTATAGTAAACAATCTAAGAGGAACAATAAGAGAACATCAGTCACGGAGTCCACTATGCTTTTTCACACAGATGGTATTTGTAAAAAAATATGCTGATCTCCTTATTTGACTTTCTACTACTATAACCCTTTAGTACAATGAAATTATTTACGAACAAAGACGAAAATGTTGATGTTGGTATACAAATTCACTGGATTGAGATTTGAAGGGGAAGTACGTTGAACACAATTAATTAAAATGTTCTTACACTTGATACTAAGCAGAAATCAATAGGTAAAAAATAAAAATTTATCAGATTTATTATTTCCATTTAATTTTATAACAAATATAAGTATATTACAGTATAATACAGTAAATAACATGTGACGCTTAAACTCATGAATGAGGTAGGCAAGGCAGACAGTCTTAAACTTTTAAACATTAATATCTTTTTTTTTGAATTATAAATACTTTCAATTTCAATTTAATTTAACACCAATCGGTGCACAATGTTTTTGGTTAACCTGTCTTTAGCTAACACAAATAGATTCGACGGTTTCCCAACACGTGAACACGCAACATATAGTTGCCCATGAGAAAAACATGGATTTTCCAAATCTAAACCACAAATGGACATTGTTTGACCTTGAGATTTATTTATAGACATGGCGAAAGCTAAACGAATTGGAAACTGTAGCCTTTTGAAGGGTATGGTAGAATCTGATGGTATCATCGGAATACGTGGCAGCAGGACCACTTTTCCTTTAAACTTCCCAGCCAAAATGGTTGCTTCAAGAATGTTTCCGGTGATCTTTTTGATGACCAAACGCGTACCGTTACATAATTGAGGTGGATTCAAATTACGGAGGAGAATAATAGGGGAACCAATCTTTAATCGAAGATTATGTGGTGGCATTCCAGGGATATCTAATGAATTTAAAAATTCAATCGGAAAATTTACACTTTCATTTTCATCAACAACAGTATCGATTGATTTAAAAGACATCAGATCGCCTGGTAACAACTGTTGTATCTGGAAGTTAATTTCGTCAACATCAACGTTTTTGGCTGCCAAAATCGCCCGTTGACTAAGCCATTCATGATTCAAATAATTATTCTGTATATCCGGGAAAATACTCTGAATCAATTCAGTTTTATCCTGAACAACAGTGCAAAAATTGTCTGGTAGTTTAATGCATTGCGTATTTGGTTGCAGTTTTATTTTACCGTTCCCAATATCTAGTAGTTGTTCGGAAAATATTAGTGCTGATGGATCATTTTGCAATTGTACTCGCATATTTATGGTCAATCGAAGTGTTTCAACACTTCGCCATAAGAATGATTGTTTCAAACATGCATTAATCTCATCCGCGAAAGTAGAGCGAGGTATAACCGGTAAGGTCTGCCGGAAGTCACCAGACAAAAGTAAGATAGCACCACCGAAAAGTTTATTATTGCTGTTTAAATCTTGCATAGTTCTGTTTAATGCTTCAAGTGAATATTTGTGTGCCATTGTGCACTCATCCCAAATTATTATAGAACTCTTCCGCAACACTGCAGCTATTCCACTATTCTTTTTGATGTTACACATTGCATCTGGTTTATTATGAACGTCCAATGGCAGCTTGAATGTTGAATGTGCTGTTCGCCCACCATCCAGTAAAGTAGCCGCAATGCCTGACGATGCTAATGCTAATGCGATGTTTTTGTTGCGACCGTATTTTGGCAAGAATCAACGATATTAAAAATGTCTTACCGGTTCCACCGGGTGCATCCAAGAAAAAAAAACCGCCTTGTTCAGCAGCAACAGCCAGCATAATCCGATCATAAATAATTTTTTGTTCTGCTGTCAGTAATGGTTCACTGTTCATGATAATTGTTGCTAAACTTCCATGGTCATATTGATTTTCTCGTTGTAAATCGGTATTGACTAAGTCGGTGGCTGGACGATTAGGTGATGGCATACCATAATGATTAAGTGGTAAATTTGAAATAAGAACACATAAATCCTCGATCAAGACCAATGCTTCATTGTACATCTCTGGTGTATAATCTATGTTTTGGCATTGATTTGTTTGTCTAATTCGGTGCAAGATGTCTTCTGTCATACAATTTTTATATTTTTCCCACAAAGTTTGTGCTTGCGAGGGATAACATGTCGCCAAAATAATTGCAAACAACTGACGAATGTTATTCGGTGTTGATGTCAACGCAGCATCAGCAAGCGTTAAGTCCCAATGGTTATCGTCTTCTAGCAATTGCAGTTCACGACATGCATCCTGGTATGTATTGAATACTCGACCATTAGCTGTTCGTAAAAATTCAAAAGACGTTGGTCCGGGAACATTCACCAATAACAAACGTAAATAGAAGCACTCACGTTGCTTTGGATGTACCGTGTAAAGTCTCCCCAATGTCTTAGCTTTGAATATGCCTGTAATGGAAGGATGTGGTTTTCCTTGTTTCCGTGGCTCCCATTTTTTACTGGATTTGTTCCATGTGAAATAACGTGGAACATCACCATACACCAATGTCTTCGCGAATTGGCCAAAAACATCAGGTTTTTGACACAATGTAAAAAATTCAGTTAGAGTCGTTTTCGGAGCTTCGAACGCTCTTTGGAGAACATTTTCTTCAGTGAAGTATACACGTTGACCGTTTTCAAGATGTATTGCCAGATGTTGGACAGCAGGATCTCTTTCGTGGATGGGAAAGCTGAGAATATGCCAAATAGCTTCATTGCTGCATGTATCTGCCCATTTGGTATCGTGCTATTTCGTCATTTTTATTTATGTTTTTTACTTCAAATATGGCCAAATCACTGCCTTTGTTTACATATTTACAAATATACTTAATTGATTTAACAGAACTGCAAAGCTCAACATTGATATGAGCTTTGTAAGTTTTTGAAAGTAGTGGTGAGTATGGTACCACCCACTGATTATCAAACTCAACTTGATTTGGAAAGTTCGGCAGTCGCATTGTAAATGTGTGGCCACCATTCTCAGTACTTCTGCGGCGATACATTGGATAACCATCAATATCCGTGATCGTGTCATTCGTATACGGCTTTGGGAAGTTTTTTTACATTTTCCATTTTCCATGCACGGTGACGTCATGTTGAAAACACCGCATGGCCCATGGATCATGTGTTTGGTGACAATATCAAATAATTCTTGATCAATTAATGGGTCTGGAATTTCGGCTGAAATTATTTGATCGATTTCTTCAGGACGGATTCTATCTTTAAGCCAAACCAAAATGTGGGCATGAGGCAATCCTCGCTTTTGCCACTCTATCGTATACAGCCAACAACGTGTGATACCAAAAATTGTATATTTAACAATAAAATCAATTAAGGATTTCAATTTTTGTTTAAACACACGTGCAGTTAAATCATGACGACGAATGGCTTGTTGTCCTGGCAATAGTAAAGTTTGTATCTCTTCCCAATTCGGATTACATGTGAATGTAATAAATAAATCCGGTCGGCCGTAATGACGTACGTAAGTCATCGCATCTTGTATGTATTCCTGCATGTTCCGTGGACTGCCGATGTAGCTTGAAGGTAAAATGAAAGCATTACCGATGTCATTGGGATTTAAATTTCCATCGATGTTTCCAGCAACAGCATCTCGTAAGTGAATATATTCTTCCGATCGTAGTTTTGCCTGGTTGAATCGAAGGAATCGCAAGCGTTCGCTTTCGACCTTAGCATACATATCAACAATGTATTGATGGAACAGCTGACGATATCGAAGGATATAATTGTCTTGATGTTGTCTAACCATTATTCGGTGTGCGTAGTAGTTCATTGAGCTAACTTTATTATTTCTGTAATCACCTAAAAAAATAAATAATAAAATGCAATACGAAATTAAAATCTATACATACAGTAAGAAAGTAAATAGATAATTGTCAAATTTACCGGTATTTGGATCATACTGATTGATATTAAGGTGATATTCATCTTGTCCTTGCCAAAATATCAATGGATATTGTAGTGCGTCATATGAACGGTGTAGATCCGAAATCGTACTGACAGTGTTGTCTCGCCGTGTAATGTTTATAGATCTTTTGTCAACTGGATCACCAACCATGATAACAGCAACCTCATCAACAGTTGGAGCGTTGAATCTACCAGCATGTTCACCTAATGGTACTTTGTCGGCTTTTATGACGATTTGATAATTGTCATTTTGCAGTCGTGGCGAAACTCTTTTGATCAATTGAATTAGTTGATTGTGATCTTCTAAAAAATTTTCCAATAATATCACAATTGCTCTTTCCTCTGCTTGTTCAATAAAATTATACAGGCACCGAGTCGTCACGCGCTCTTCACAATCGCCCATAAAATAAAAAGGTATCGACATCTGTCAGTTTTATGACTGCCAAATAATATCAGACAAATAATTAGCAATAAATTAAAATATGACGATTTGATAATTGTCATTTTGCAGTCGTGGCGAAACTCTTTTGATCAATTGAATTAGTTGATTGTGATCTTCTAAAAAATTTTCCAATAATATCACAATTGCTCTTTCCTCTGCTTGTTCAATAAAATTATACAGGCACCGAGTCGTCACGCGCTCTTCACAATCGCCCATAAAATAAAAAGTTATCGACATCTGTCAGTTTTATGACTGCCAAATAATATCAGACAAATAATTAGCGATAAATTAAAATTGCGACTATAATTTGAGATTTAAACTATCCTATCTCTCAAGTGCACATCGAACTGCACATGGTGTTCAAATTTTATTATAATCGGTTAAGTGGTTCAGCCGTCCATTGAGGACAAACATTGTGACACGAGATCTATATATATTAAGATATTTTTAATACAATGCATAAAATAATTAATATAGAGCTTGAAAATGATTTAGAATATTGCCTCTTTGTAGATAGCATATTATTATTGAAATAAAGGTCATTCTGCGACATTGAAAAAAATAGATTTGTATAGCTGTAACATTTATTTAAAAAATATTTTCTTCTATTCAACTCTTTAGATCAAAATTCTTCATTCTCGACCAAAATTTAGGAAAACAAATTAAAATATATTTTTTTTTTGCTTGACCTTAGTCACAATATTTTGGGCAACAATCAAACAAGCTAAATTTGCTTGAGCTAGATTTAAAAGAAGATGTAGGTTATGAAGAATTTGGAAATAGTATTACTTTAAGTTGTGGATTCGATCCTGCGACCGCTTGGTCAAACGCTAAATCTCCACCGCGATTAATAATGTTATTTTATTTTACATTTTATTGTATAAGATTAATATATCCAGGTTGTCCGGAGACCAATCCCGATAATAAACCAGCTAATTGGCCCTGCAATTTCAAACATGATTTGTTAGAACGATATATCAAGATTCATCATGGTTTCCGAGAAAAAAAAATTGATTTACGTGATAATAACTTCTTAAAACCGGTTCACAACGGTGTACCGTTGTTATCACACCAACGCCAGCTGATCGTCTGCTCGCAAGACGCAAGTCGTTGACCGCACTCAGTAGAGGTTACGAGATATCGATCGCGTTTTGCCACGGCAATGTCAATTTACTTCAGTGCTTCAAAAAAAATAATATTTTTGGGATTAATTATTTTTGCTTTTGCTTGATATATTTTTTTACTGGTAAAGTTTGAGAAGGCGGTTGAACGTATGGTGTGAGATCGGGCATTGACCTCGCGTCCGCACGGCTTGCGAAGAAAAACAAAGTTTTTTATTAATATAATTATTTTAGTATGCCTTTTTTCGAAATTATGTTTTTTTTCGTGAGACCGGTTTAGTTGTCGTATAAATCAACCTCCTAAAAGGACATCAGTGAATATAAATACACCCTGTATATGAAGTTGAGTACCAAAATCAATGAATGTTTTGGTCAATATTATTACTTGGAAGGTGTTTTCCGCGTTCACTACTCTCGGCTCGACTGCGTTGACGAAAGGTCAAACCAGTGACCTACCAAGGTAGGTCAAATAAGACTTTACTTATTTTTTTTGCACTTTAATTACAACGGTAAAACGGTAGCGACACATACATAATCCGTTTTTGTGGAGCCAGCTGCACAACAAATCAAAGATGATTAATTCCTACGACTGGCAACAGATGTCGTCTTCCTGCGACTCTAAGAAAACGGAATAGGGATGTTCAACTAAGATTTTCCTTAAAATGTTTTCGTCTCGCGAAATAATCTAAATCTATGGGTAAGGAATGAAACATTGGTAACATCCAATTTAGAAAATTAATGAACACTATATATCAACTGTTATATTTTTGAGCTACAATAAAACACATTGCTTGCTAATGGGTACTGCCCGCCGAAAAGAAACGGCTACCCGCCGCTCCGTACATTAATAGACGAGTACAAATCTGCCTACCAAATACAATATCTATTACATTAACATAAACAATATAATATACGTATATATATATATTTTAAACATTAATAATCGAACTAAATGATTTTTTTTACATTTACCAACCTACAAGTATTCTATGTATTGAAAAATATTTTAAAAACAATCGGAATTTATAAAGTAACTAGCTGACCCGGCCACGCGTTGCTGTGGCTAAAGTTTTTGTTATATTACATTATAGTAAACAATCTAAGAGGAACAATAAGAGAACATCAGTCACGGAGTCCACTATGCGTTTTCACACAGATGGTATTTGTAAAAAAATATGGTGATCTCCTTATTTGACTTTCTACTACTATAACCCTTTAGTACAATGAAATTATTTACGAACAAAGACGAAAATGTTGATGTTGGTATACAAATTCACTGGATTGAGATTTGAAGGGGAAGTACGTTGAACACAATTAATTAAAATGTTCTTACACTTGATACTAAGCAGAAATCAATAGGTAAAAAATAAAAATTTATCAGATTTATTATTTCCATTTAATTTTATAACAAATATAAGTATATTACAGTATAATACAGTAAATAACATGTGACGCTTAAACTCATGAATGAGGTAGGCAAGGCAGACAGTCTTAAACTTTTAAACATTAATATCTTTTTTTTGAATTATAAATACTTTCAATTTCAATTTAATTTAACACCAATCGGTGCACAATGTTTTTGGTTAACCTGTCTTTAGCTAACACAAATAGATTCGACGGTTTCCCAACACGTGAACACGCAACATATAGTTGCCCATGAGAAAAACATGGATTTTCCAAATCTAAACCACAAATGGACATTGTTTGACCTTGAGATTTATTTATAGACATGGCGAAAGCTAAACGAATTGGAAACTGTAGCCTTTTGAAGGGTATGGTAGAATCTGATGGTATCATCGGAATACGTGGCAGCAGGACCACTTTTCCTTTAAACTTCCCAGCCAAAATGGTTGCTTCAAGAATGTTTCCGGTGATCTTTTTGATGACCAAACGCGTACCGTTACATAATTGAGGTGGATTCAAATTACGGAGGAGAATAATAGGGGAACCAATCTTTAATCGAAGATTATGTGGTGGCATTCCAGGGATATCTAATGAATTTAAAAATTCAATCGGAAAATTTACACTTTCATTTTCATCAACAACAGTATCGATTGATTTAAAAGACATCAGATCGCCTGGTAACAACTGTTGTATCTGGAAGTTAATTTCGTCAACATCAACGTTTTTGGCTGCCAAAATCGCCCGTTGACTAAGCCATTCATGATTCAAATAATTATTCTGTATATCCGGGAAAATACTCTGAATCAATTCAGTTTTATCCTGAACAACAGTGCAAAAATTGTCTGGTAGTTTAATGCATTGCGTATTTGGTTGCAGTTTTATTTTACCGTTCCCAATATCTAGTAGTTGTTCGGAAAATATTAGTGCTGATGGATCATTTTGCAATTGTACTCGCATATTTATGGTCAATCGAAGTGTTTCAACACTTCGCCATAAGAATGATTGTTTCAAACATGCATTAATCTCATCCGCGAAAGTAGAGCGAGGTATAACCGGTAAGGTCTGCCGGAAGTCACCAGACAAAAGTAAGATAGCACCACCGAAAAGTTTATTATTGCTGTTTAAATCTTGCATAGTTCTGTTTAATGCTTCAAGTGAATATTTGTGTGCCATTGTGCACTCATCCCAAATTATTATAGAACTCTTCCGCAACACTGCAGCTATTCCACTATTCTTTTTGATGTTACACATTGCATCTGGTTTATTATGAACGTCCAATGGCAGCTTGAATGTTGAATGTGCTGTTCGCCCACCATCCAGTAAAGTAGCCGCAATGCCTGATGATGCTAATGCTAATGCGATTTTTTGTTGCGACCGTATTTTGGCAAGAATCAACGATATTAAAAATGTCTTACCGGTTCCACCGGGTGCATCCAAGAAAAAAAAACCGCCTTGTTCAGCAGCAACAGCCAGCATAATCCGATCATAAATAATTTTTTGTTCTGCTGTCAGTAATGGTTCACTGTTCATGATAATTGTTGCTAAACTTCCATGGTCATATTGATTTTCTCGTTGTAAATCGGTATTGACTAAGTCGGTGGCTGGACGATTAGGTGATGGCATACCATAATGATTAAATGGTAAATTTGAACTAAGAACACATAAATCCTCGATCAAGACCAATGCTTCATTGTACATCTCTGGTGTATAATCTATGTTTTGGCATTGATTTGTTTGTCTAATTCGGTGCAAGATGTCTTCTGTCATACAATTTTTATATTTTTCCCACAAAGTTTGTGCTTGCGAGGGATAACATGTCGCCAAAATAATTGCAAACAACTGACGAATGTTATTCGGTGTTGATGTCAACGCAGCATCAGCAAGCGTTAAGTCCCAATGGTTATCGTCTTCTAGCAATTGCAGTTCACGACATGCATCCTGGTATGTATTGAATACTCGACCATTAGCTGTTCGTAAAAATTCAAAAGACGTTGGTCCGGGAACATTCACCAATAACAAACGTAAATAGAAGCACTCACGTTGCTTTGGATGTACCGTGTAAAGTCTCCCCAATGTCTTAGCTTTGAATATGCCTGTAATGGAAGGATGTGGTTTTCCTTGTTTCCGTGGCTCCCATTTTTTACTGGATTTGTTCCATGTGAAATAACGTGGAACATCACCATACACCAATGTCTTCGCGAATTGGCCAAAAACATCAGGTTTTTGACACAATGTAAAAAATTCAGTTAGAGTCGTTTTCGGAGCTTCGAACGCTCTTTGGAGAACATTTTCTTCAGTGAAGTATACACGTTGACCGTTTTCAAGATGTATTGCCAGATGTTGGACAGCAGGATCTCTTTCGTGGATGGGAAAGCTGAGAATATGCCAAATAGCTTCATTGCTGCTAATGTATCTGCCCATTTGGTATCGTGCTATTTCGTCATTTTTATTTATGTTTTTTACTTCAAATATGGCCAAATCACTGCCTTTGTTTACATATTTACAAATATACTTAATTGATTTAACAGAACTGCAAAGCTCAACATTGATATGAGCTTTGTAAGTTTTTGAAAGTAGTGGTGAGTATGGTACCACCCACTGATTATCAAACTCAACTTGATTTGGAAAGTTCGGCAGTCGCATTGTAAATGTGTGGCCACCATTCTCAGTACTTCTGCGGCGATACATTGGATAACCATCAATATCCGTGATCGTGTCATTCGTATGCGGCTTTGGGAAGTTTTTTTTACATTTTCCATTTTCCATGCACGGTGACGTCATGTTGAAAACACCGCATGGCCCATGGATCATGTGTTTGGTGACAATATCAAATAATTCTTGATCAATTAATGGGTCTGGAATTTCGGCTGAAATTATTTGATCGATTTCTTCAGGACGGATTCTATCTTTAAGCCAAACCAAAATGTGGGCATGAGGCAAACCTCGCTTTTGCCACTCTATCGTATACAGCCAACAACGTGTGATACCAAAAATTGTATATTTAACAATAAAATCAATTAAGGATTTCAATTTTTGTTTAAACACACGTGCAGTTAAATCATGACGATGAATGGCTTGTTGTCCTGGCAATAGTAAAGTTTGTATCTCTTCCCAATTCGGATTACATGTGAATGTAATAAATAAATCCGGTCGGCCGTAATGACGTACGTAAGTCATCGCATCTTGTATGCATGCATGTTCCGTGCCGTTCCGTATCGACATCTGTCAGTTTTATGACTGAATCTACCAGCATGTTCACCTAATGGTACTTTGTCGGCTTTTATGACGATTTGATAATTGTCATTTTGCAGTCGTGGCGAAACTCTTTTGATCAATTGAATTAGTTGATTGTGATCTTCTAAAAAATTTTCCAATAATATCACAATTGCTCTTTCCTCTGCTTGTTCAATAAAATTATACTGGCACCGAGTCGTCACGCGCTCTTCACAATCGCCCATAAAATAAAAAGGTATCGACATCTGTCAGTTTTATGACTGCCAAATAATAACGGACAAAAAATTAGCGATAAATTAAAATTGCGACTATAATTTGAGATTTAAACTATCCTATCTCTCAAGTGCACATCGAACTGCACATGGTGTTCAAATTTTATTATTAGTCCATTATTTTATTATTAGTCCATTGAGGACAAACATTGTGACACGAGATTTATATATATTAAGATTGAAACTAGGTCAAAACTAGTCTTATCGGATACACATTATAGTCGAGTAAACATATTATAAACGAGTAAAAATATTAATAATTTAATTATAATAATATCTTATTATTGTAACACTTGCAAAAACCGTATTTAAAAAAAAACACCTGTAGTGCATATTAAATATATTTTAAGAAAAATAAATAACTTGCGAGTTCTAATTACTTATAAATGAATTAAATGATAAACAAGTGTTTGTATAGCTTGCAGTCTTTCAATAGTTTGCACTGATTAATAGCGTTTAATAGAACTAAAGCGTTCACTTTATTATCAAAAAGCTTTTAAAGTACAACTTTTTAAAATGAAATTATAAAATAAAGGTAAATATAATAAACAAATATTTAAATAATAAATACTGGAACATATTTTTTTTTAGTTTTTTTAACGCTTCCTGGATTTTCACACCCGATTATATTTTTATTTCTTTTTATGTTATTATTATTCATAACCACTTAGATATATTTATTAAGTGTTTAATGTATACATTTAACTAATTTATATACCTTTGTCAATAGGGCTTTTCCTTTTTCCTTAACCTTTTTAATATGTTTTTATATTGATAATGACATTTATGTTTGGAAAGGAAAGTTTGTTTTTGGTAATAAATTTTGTATCTATATATTCATCAATAACTTTACCACCATTAATAAAAGTTAAAATAAAAGAGCATTTTTTATTTCTTTTTTGCTATTTAAAAAATCAAAATAAAAATGAGAACCCACTTAGCCAAATTAAAAAGTTATATGAATAATTGTCAGTACACAATATACTTGTTCCGCGATAAGAGTGTACCGAATACTAAATGTGGTATGTTTTAAAAGTTAATTTGAGAACACTTTTTGCGCAGAAAGTTACATATCTTTTTTTATTATGTAGAGGGAGCGTACGTATCGTTTAAAATAGTATTTTTTTAGATAATTTGAAAGAGCAATATTCGTTATAAGAAAAATGGTAATATTAAATTAGAACTAATATCTGCCTGCGTCCGTCCCTATAGGCTAAAGACGCCATGATCGTTCAAAATCCGTTTTAAATTACTGCCAGACGCCGTCCTGTGTACAGACGCGACGAATTATGAAAACAAATTGACTTCCTCCCGTTCTGCTCGACGAAAAGGCAATATTGATGTCTCTCCGAGTAATCTATGCGTAAATGGCATCTCATTCGTATCGGATGTCGTCAAAATTCATTTGTCAAAATGCCGCCCTTCGGAAATAATACTATCAAAGACGCATGCGAATGTGCCACCGAATGATGAAAAAGTAAGCTAGTTTTTTTTTTAAATTTTAGTTACATATTTAATAAAAAATCTAAACCAAAGTTAGGTGCATAATCAGTAATCAGTAACCAGTAATACGCTCCCAGTTTATATCCTATCCTCATAGATAATCATATAAACGTCATATAATCATATAACTTTATGTTTATATTATATATGTATGTATACTTAAGGTATATAGGTTATATAGAATGCCTCACAAAAAAAAAATGCGAAAATAATTCATCCTCATATTTGTTACTTCGATTTAACGGTGGTAAATCAAAATGATAGTTTAAATTATTACAGTTAATTAGATTCCTGGTATAAATAGGGGTTAGCAATTTCTATTAAATCAGCGATTTACTTTCTAAAGACTCCATTAATTATTATGCAAACATAAACTGACATACTATAGATATCTAATAATTTCTTCAATATAAGGCCAGTTATAAAAGATTAATTTTATAAACCACTATTCCTTCTTCTTGTAACATCAACTGCTTCTATACATTGTTTAGTAATAGTACATCGTTTTGGCGTCCTACAGCTAGGCCCTACAGGCGTCATTAAAGACATCTTCCCCCCCGATTACAGGCGCTTGTGGTACCAACTTGCTGTGGGTTAGGCGATAAAAATAAAAAACATAGGTAAAATTGTATCATGACATTCTTAATACCCCCCCCCCCCCTCCATTCCTATTTACCTTTGAATAAATCGGAAAAAAATTCACAACGCTGTTATAAAATACTATCAAAGCAAAAATACTTTGAAAAATAATTTGTATTATATATTTTGTTGTTTCTAGTTTATCAAATCGTTGTAGTGTAATGGTTAAGGTATTGGACTATTGACTCAAAGGTCGTGGGTTCGAATCCGCACATGGTCATACCATTTTTGACGCTTCATTACCACCATCTCCCCTGACTCTATCACAGGCACATTTGGCCTAGTTGAGTAGGGCCCTTGGTCATAGCAATTATTTAAATATATACTCGTGTATATACATATATTCACCGTTAATATCGAGCCATTAAATGTTGGTAAACCTTCAGTGGCTTGTCAACTGTTGCAAAAATAAAAACATTTCTTGTGCGTTGAACTGATTGATTGTCGCTGTGCGCAGAATATTAAAATTAATTATGATCAACTTACCATACATAAATTACCGTATAATGACAGAAGTATGTATTACGTAGGTGCTATGAGAAATTAAATCTGAGTAGGCATTAATTTCTGGTGCGTTACCAGGGTAGTTGTGGTGTCTGGTGTTTTCATCGAATAAACAAATGAAAAGATCGTTTACTAACGATTATTTTAATACGATAGTATGTAATTAATGATTCGCAAACATCTGCAAATGATATTAGGAAGCGAGCTTTCTCGTTGCGCGAAAAATAAAGTTGAGCGTAAATGCATTATAATATTTAGTAACGCCGCGCCAACGCGATCCCTCCCTCGCGCCTCGCCGCCCGCCCGCGCCGTTGACTTACGAGGATGAAGTCATCGTGACCTGTCAGTTGCTGTCTTGCGCCACTGTGCAAATGTCGCCTGACAGGTCATAACACATGGCGGACATTTGCATTCTGCTGCGGGCCGAAAGCAAAGAAAGATACCCGTTTTTGCAGATGCACAACACAAACGGTTTATTTTTGTTGCGTTGCAGTGCATTATTACTTATTTTCCAACCTAAATTATATTAGAAATAATGTACTTATATGGTACGATTATCATAATAATTTTTTAACTCTACCTAAACATCATAACCCAATTCTTTCAAAGGATATAAAAAAGTTATTTAACACTAGGTGCTCGCTCCGGCCTCGCACGGGGATATTTCTTTTATACCTGAAAAAAATCTTTATTTGTAGAGATTTTAGATTGTTATAAACACCTAAACAAGCCTAAACACCACCTAAATAATGCTTTTTAAATTAGTGAAGACCCTATTAAAAACCATTTACTGGTTTCCGATATTACCGAACATATGCTTGCGAGGAATTAATTGTATACTTTGTAGCATTACTAACAATAAAAATGTCTGAATGCCGGGACTCG